>CP106724.1:0-600000 GCA_025506655.1 Gossypium rotundifolium | reverse complement strand
ATAAATAGAAAGAACGCTAAAATAAAAAACTAAATTTTCCTTTTAAAAATTAAATTATAAGTTTGAGGTAGTAAGAGGATCAAAATCAAAATTTGACCTTTATGTTTTCAGAGGGAAAAGAATTGAGAGGGAGCATTTGAAAACACGCGCTACAGACTTTCAAAATAATTAAAAAAAGCCACGCGCTGAAGGAAGAGCGTGCGCCAAAAAAGGCAAAAAGGCTGGATTGCCGTTTTTATAGTTGAATTCTGCCGTCCCGAGACGATACGGTTTCACCTTGGAACAATCCAATAAAAAATCTCTTTGAGTTATTTATAATTATTAATATTACATTAATTAACTTATTATTGTTATTTTAAATTATTTTAAATTAAATTTAATAAATATTTTAAGTAAAATTCAATCAAATAAAATAAAATCACGAATTTAATATAAAATTAAAGTGTAATGATAAATTTATCTCTAATTAATAAGATTAAATGATAAATATTAATTAAAGTGAAGTATAATGGTAAAATTGAATTTCCATTTAAATTATAGTAACAATTCTGTATATTAGCCCATTTGTTTTTTTTTTTTCACATATGCATTAATTGAGGAGAAATATGTAATTTCAAGTTTGTTGCGAATGGCAAAAAAGTCAAAAAGAATTGATGAATCTTTCTTCATTGTTTACGACTTATTAGTTCTTCACTTTTAGCACGTTACGTGTACAATTCTTCAATCTCTTCTCACGCACCGTGCCTTTATTCACCAGCCCACTTTACATCTGTATCTTCTTCTTATTTATTTAGGTAAAAGGATCTAAAAAATTATTTAATAAAAAAATTATAAATTACTTCTTATCGACTCATCAATGATTAAAATTAAATCAATAAAGCTCATTCGTTGATTTAATATATGATAGCATGAAAAATGAAAATGCTAACATATTGAAACATGATGCATCAAGTAGATTATTATATTGATGTGTCATGTTATGCTTATGAAAATTAAAAAAAAAAATTATAAAAACTTTTAGTAATCAAACATATGAAGATTGAAATATGAGTGTGTTATACTTCTACCAGAGCACAACATGTGACAAGTTGTTGGATAATTCACGAATGATCATTCGTAAGGAATGGTCTAAAATAATCATTTGCGTGGAACGATCTACAGGTATCTAAGTTAACCTATAAACAATTCTCTATACACTCTTCGTTGGGACCATCAAGGCACAACCACCTCATATGAACTTAAGAATAAGAATGTCAAAATAAGACCACATAATGTATTTCATGGCGACAATTGACCTACAATGACACTAACCATATAGTGCACTATACCGCCGACAATGTAATACTATAGAACGAATGAGTAACCCCTTATATAAGTGTACATGAGGAACCAATGATCAACTTTTCTCCTTAGCAGCCTCACATAGCAATCCTAAAGTACCTCCTCCTCCTTTCTCCTTACGTCGACACTCCATTTGTCACATGTAAATTGATATTTCCTTCCACCATCTTTTCCTCTCTACTTGTATCAACAAAAGTAAATGAATAGATTTATTATTAAACTGAATGTAGATATATTGACATTGAATGTAATGTTTATTACTTGAAGACATTACGAGAAAAATTGTCAAATTAAGGGACTAATGCGATAAAAAAAAATTTAAGGACAAAATTGAAAAAGTAACAAATTCAAAGACTAAAAGTTTTTTCATCCCTAATAATAAATCAAATATAAATACAAATTGAAAAAAAAAATCACCAAGATTTATTTAAAAATTGGAAAGCCCATTAACCGGCCAACCCAAAAGAAACAGAAAACCGTAACCCAAACCTAACCAAAATTTGGTGCGTAAGAGCCGAGCTCCAAAGCTCCGAATGCAGTGATCGTCGCTTAAACCTTCCCTCTGTTAAACCCACATATTTCCTTCTCAGTCTCTTTCTACTCTCCACAACCGAAGAGGAGGGGGAAAAAGCCATGGCTGTGGACAAAGATAAGCTTCAAGAAGAAACTTCCATTGTTCGTTTTTGTAAAATTATTCTTGGCTGGGACTATTTTCGCCTCCTCAAATTATCTAAAGTACGTTTCTGTCTGATTTTCCGCATCAAAATTTCAACGTGTGTTTTTTGTTTTTTGAATTGTTTTTGGAATTGGAATCAGAAAAATGACAAAGATGAGGCGACGTCGGCTTTAAAAGAAGTGAAGGATAGCTACAAAGACGTTGATGATTATTTGGCTACTTTCGAGCCGCTTTTGTTTGAGGAAGTCAAATCTCAGATTGTTCAGAGAAAAGATGAGGAGGAAGGTAGTGTGTTTTTTTAAGTCTCTGTTTGGTTCGTGAGAAAATTTTGCATAAACAATCCTTTTAGTTTCTTTCTCATGTTTTGTTATTAAGCATTGCAGTGGCTGATTGGAAGCTAAGGCTGGTTATGGAATGCAATGAGGCTGATGGATTTTACTTACCTGCGATTACTTATGAAGCTGAGGAGGAAGAATCGATATCACAGAATGACCTTTTGCTGCTTTCAAAAGAGGACGTAATTAATGCTTCATTTGATCCTTGTTTTTGCTATTTGCTTACTAAAAAGTAGCTAAAATGCTAAAGCGATTGATGGAAACTGAGATTATTAATTTTTATAAAATTGAACAAATTAGCTAGTATTTGTTCTTTGTAAAAGTAAAACATGTGTTTTCTTTTCTCAAAATCATTCAATTTTCAAAAGAAATAATCAAGAAGGATCTGCTTCCGTTGTTATGCTATACTTATATTGACACCTTTTTACTTATAAAGTTTCTTCCGTTGTTATGCTATACTTATATTGACACCTTTTTTACTTATAAAGTTTCTATCTGTTTTCAGAAGTGCATTTTTGACGTATATTAATTCAACTAATCTTGTCTAATAATGGTAGAGAATATCGTTGGTAATCTTAGCCATGTCATTGGTATTCATGATCTTTTCCAGCTATTTGTTGACTGAAAGGGATTTTTATTTTCTGTAATAAGGGAAAAACGTTGAGTGGGATGAAATTGTTAAGAGTCTTGATTAGGCTTTTGCTCTTGCAGTTTAAAGAGGGTAGTAAGAAACTCCCAACAACATATGCATTTGCATTGGTGGAACATAAACAAAAGAATCAGCTTAGACTCAGAATGTACTTAGCTGGCGAGTTTACACAAGTAAATCCTGATGTTGAAAAGAGTTCTGCAAGGCTGGCGCGTATGCAGGCCCTTATCACTTCTACTGCTAATGCAGTGGACAAACGATTGTTCAGTATAAAGGTAATAAGATAACCATGTCTTTCCTGCTTTGACCATGCTGAAGTTTTACTTCTGCCCTCATTCCTTATGCATCGAATACAACATGTTGATTGATGGAGGTGCCAGTGAATCCTATATCTGCTGAGACATATGGTTAATGCATTTGTTCTGCAGGTTTGTAGTTTATCAACTATAGCGCGTGAATATATAGCTCTGCGATCAGTTGGTTCTCTTCCTTTCAAGGATTTAATACTTAAAGCAGCAGAAAGAGATCCTGGCTCTGAAGACCAATCCTGGAAAATTTCTGGATCCCTAAAAGATTATTTTAAGGAGAATCTTAACAAATCTCAACAGGAAGCTATACATGTAAGTCTTTGGTTAATTTATTATGCTCGTTATTTACATGGTAGTTCTATCCTTTATTTTCTGATTAGTCCATGCAGTTTTAGCTTAAACAACTACTTGTTTGGTTCTACCTTATTATTGATCTTCTCATAACCAAAGATATTTCATTCTCTCTGTTGCAGGCTGGTCTGTCTCGTAAACCCTTTGTCCTGATACAGGTTTAGCATCTCACTTAGTTTCTTCTTTTTGTCTGTTGGCTATTTTTTAAAAAGAAAGAACAAAAAAAATGAAGAAGGGGAGAAAACTTTCTTTCTCTTTTGGCACTATTCTGTACCATTCCAATTTTTTAAGATCAAAATGATGCGGTCATTCTTATAAGCACTGAATTGAATAAGTGGATGTGAAAATAATTGATATGTCCATGCCATATTACAGAACTGCACAGAATTGGTGAGTTGATGAAAGAAAATAGGAGGTGAAGTTTTAATGTATTATCTTTCTAATGTAAGTGCTGCACATTGAATTGAGGTGTAGACAGAAGACTGTATTTTGATTATTTAAATGAATCATTTTTAATTGCATGCATTTTCTTGAGTTCAAGAGCTGCAAAAATCCTGTATTAGAATTGGGGATTGAAGTTGACTTGTAAAGCCATTTCTCCAGCTCAGTTATGGACTTATAATATAACCTTGTTGGAAAGCATTATCACTCTTTGTTACAGCCACATACATTGAGTTATGTTGTAGGTGCCTTAATTTTGGTTAGCTGACCATGTACTTTTTCCTAGGGGCCACCTGGAACAGGGAAGACACAGACCATCCTTGGACTTCTAAGTGCTATTTTGCATGCAACTCCAGCAAGAGTACATTCGAAGTATAAATTTTGCTTTCTTTATTTTCTTAGATCTAGGGCAATGTGTCACTTTTAGGAATAAACCAACAATTGCACGTATTTGTGCTCATACCTATCTTCTTATTACAGGGGTGTATTGCTTGAGCTAAATCTTGGACCAGAACTACCCATTGAAGAAAAGTATGTTCTGAATCCATCTTTCTATGGCTGCTCCTAATTTAGTTGACCATGGATGTCTTGAATTATTTTATTATCTTCCATGCATGTTCAGATGGGTTTTGTGTAGAAAGATTTTATGTTATCCTCAAATGGGGATTGATCTTCAAATGACGATGCACCTGAAAGCTTCCCTCATATGTTCTCCTAAGTTAAATGAGATTTTAAAAGTTTACCCTTTTGTCAAAGACATGGTTTTAAAAGTTTTCCTGCTCTCTAAGTCAATATAAATAGGTCAGGTGATATGCAGACTTAAGTTTTACATTTTTCTTTACATAGAGTGGTGGATTTCAAGAGAACCCTTGCTAGTGCTTTTGTGCCTGAAATTGCATTACATGATCGAGTCTGACATGCCCATTTTCTGCTGACCTATCAGACTCTAATGGTTCTGCATTATGCAGATACAAGCATTGGGGACGAGCTTCTCCATGGTTAATGAATGCTAATCCCAGGGATATTATCATGCCTATTGATGGTGATGATGGTTTCTTTCCTACCTCTGGAAACGAGATGGTGGGCTGAAGTCTTGATTTTGGTTTGTTAGCTTCTGACAATGTGATCAATTATCATCTTCTAACTTTAATTGCTCTGCAGAAGCCAGAAGTTGTTAATTCCAGACGGAAATATCGCCTAAGGGTGCTGGTATGTGCACCATCAAATTCTGCTCTTGATGAGATTGTGTTACGCCTTTTAAAAACTGGTATGGTTGTTACCGCTCTCTTGTACTTCTCTAGAGAAAAATAGCAGGTATATAGGTAGTACTAAAAAACCATTTTCCAACATACTTCACTGGTTCCTTTTTTCTATTCTATTGTACCGAGCTTAATCATCAAGCTTATGTGAAATGGTTACTGCAGACTAGATTCATAAAATATTGTAGTTTAAAGCATATTGTTGTTCTTGAAACATGGAAACCAGAAGGTTATTTAGTTTGATCACTGTTGTTCTTTAAAAACTTAACCCAGCATTTAACTTGATTTATGTCTCTCTAGTAAACTTGATGTAATATATATTACAAATTTATTCTATCTTTTGCTCTGTATCCAGTTTTTCAAAAACTAAAATGAAAAGGTGATAGACCAAAGAAGCTAGGTATTCATTTGAAAAGAGTAAATGAAACCAGTCAAGTTGGCTTGCTGTTAGAATAAGGTCGCTTGAGGTAGGTATTCATATCATCGTAAAATCCTGGAAGTGCTTGACTAGGAATTTAATGTTGTAAATTATTTTGGAGGGTGGGATTATTGTTGCTTTGAAAGTTGTCTGAAATGTTTTCAAGTGCATGAGCCTATCATCTGGCTATCATTCTTGATATAGTTACACATTATATTTTTCTATCTCCTACAGGTGTTCGTGATGAAAATGTTCGCGCATATACTCCTAAAGTTGTTCGCATTGGTCTTAAACCACATCATTCTGTCGAGGCAGTCTCCCTGGATTACCTTGTATATATTCAGTTTAACCTATGGAACTTCATTTATTATTATTATGATGAGAATACTACTAAAATTGTTCACCTTGGTCTTAAACCACATAATACTTTAGAGGCAGTCTCCATTGATTACCTTGTATGTGTTTAGTAACCTTCAGAGCTTAATTTACCACTGGTAATGAGCATGGTCACTCTGCATAAGTGTTAGGTTGAAGTTCTTTCAAGTGGAACTTTTATAATCATTAGGCAAGCACTGTTAAAATCATCAAAGCATAGAAAACTATCGATTCTTTCATAACTTAAATGACATGATGAATTAGTTGGCCAAGGAAGAAGAATTCCTGAAAGGCATCTTGAAAGAGAAATTTCCTTTGCAGGTTAATCAAAAGCGGGAGTTGGCTGGTGATAAGCCGAAACAATCTTCCACAGCAAAGGATATAGACAGTCTTCGTGCTGCAATTTTAGATGAGGCTGTCATTGTATGTTAATCTGATTTGTCTTGACGTCTAAGTTCAATATATATGGTTAAAAACTTAATTGCCTCTTTATACACGTGGTAGGTTTGCTCCACGCTGAGCTTCAGTGGTTCAGCATTGCTTTCTAAACTGAGTTCTGGTTTCGATGTTGTTATAATTGATGAAGCTGCCCAAGCTGTAAGACTCTAAAATCACTTTTTTTCTTTTTGACCATGAATGTTTGTTTTATGTTAGTGTGATCTTGAATAAGCTGCATTATGCTAGTTTTTCAAATTTTGGAAAGAGTGGAACTGTTCTTCAGTTCTCAGGATTTTTTCACGGACATTGGACATTGTTTATCTGTTCTTCAAAGGCATAGTAGGAGCCTTTATCGAAAAATCTTTTGCTAGGCAGTCACTAGTACTCATAACTAACAAATTGTGTCCCTAGGAATACATTTGCTAGTGATTTAGATGGTGCAATTCTCCTCCTTTATCCCCATCTTGTGCTGCCATCATTATCTAATTACATGTTCTTGTACAGGTGGAACCTGCCACTCTTCTTCCTTTGTCCAGTGGCTGCAAACAAGTATTTCTGGTATGATACCAATGCTTTTTCCCATATGGTTTTTTTATTCTCTAGTCTCTACCTTCCTGTTTCTAAATCGTTGAATAATGATTGTTGTATTTCTCAAAGATGCTACAAATACTAGTAATATTTTCTTCATCTATCAGTTCCTTTATAGGACATAGGTATTAAGTAATTATAACCTGAAATTTGTAATTCATTATAAATAACCAAATTGAAAAAGCAATGAAATTAGTAAGGTGGTTGAGTTGATGTTACAGTGGAAATGGTGAATTAAAATCATTAAAATAGTAATGCTGCTGCTGACGGTAATATAGATGGTGCTGCTGCTCTAGGTTCTCCTGTTCTTCATAATGGCTTATGATGATCATATAGGAATTGAACATGATAGGAAAACATTGACGGAGAAAAGCCGATTATTTCTGAATGACAGATTCTACATCGATTTTCAACTTGCAAGATACATTTCTAGTTTGCACTCATTATGCAAATTTGATTTTTCTAGAATAAAGAAAATTGACCTTTGAAACTTGTGAATTTCGCCTCTGTGTGAAATTCTTTTGTAAAGATCTTGATTCTACAATGTCTAGAAAAGCTTCACTGCTCACGTACCAACTGTTTGATATTTACATTATCTATTATCGTATTTTCTTGGGCAATGTTATTAGTGCAGTTCATTAATTTAGTAATTTTCCTTAGATAGGTGATCCAGTTCAATTACCCGCTACTGTAATTTCACCCGTTGCTGAGAAATTTGGGTACAACACTTAATCATGTGCTAAAGGTGACTTTATTTATCTTTATTCCTATATCTTTCTATCTCATACATGTCTTACTTTTGAAGCTATGCCACGAGTTTGTTCAAGAGATTTCAGAGGGCTGGTTATCCTGTAAAGATGCTTAAGACTCAGTATCGAATGCATCCCGAGGTAAGATAATAGATGAACATTGATATCACTTATCCAAATGAAAAAAATTATGCTGAAGCCTTAGATTGTCTAAAGTATCCACATGATAATTGATGGTTGATAGTTCTTTGAGTGGATCTAATCTATTTGTTGAGCAGATAAGAAGCTTTCCTTCAAAGGAGTTCTATGATGAGGCGTTAGAAGATGGATCAGATGTCGAAGATCAAACTACTCGTGAATGGCACAAATACCGCTGCTTCGGACCATTTTGCTTTTTGATATACATGAAGGGAAAGAGTCACAACCCTCAGGAAGTGGGTCCTGGGTAAATACTGATGAGATCGAGTTTGTCCTTGCCTTGTACAATAAATTGATAACAATGCACCCAGAGCTTAAGTCGAGCTCTCAATTTGCTATTATAAGCCCTTATAGACATCAAGTCAAGCTTTTACAAGAGAGATTTCAGGAAACTTTTGGGGTGGAGTCCAAAAGGGTTGTGGATATTGGTACCATTGACGGTTTCCAGGTAATCTTCTTGTGCCCTGATTTCATAAACTTTTTTCCTTAGGCGCAGCCAAGTGAATTGTTAATAATTTTACGTAGACACGGATGGATATAGTATGTAGTTTGTAAAATCTATATTCTTTATATCTGGTTACTTTTATCTTTATTTACTTCTATGAATATAATTGACACTAGCAATGTGAAAGTTCCGAAGAGTAAGCTTGATCAATGGCAATCATATCTCGAACTATTTCATCTGACAGGATACATCTAATAGCATATAGTATCTAATAACTTTTATGCATAATAGATCTATAAGACTAACACATTCTCTGTTTTCCATTTCAGGGACGGGAAAAAGATGTTGTAATATTTTCTTGTGTGAGGGCTAGCAAAGATAGAGGCATAGGCTTTGTGTCTGATTTTCGGCGAATGAATGTCGGAATCACCCGAGCAAAGTCTTCTGTACTGGTACTACGATATATACTAAGCCTAGTCGAATTCAAAGTTCCGCTAAATCATTTACTTTGTAACCTTTTTCACTGTTTCTACAGGTGGTTGGTTCAGCATCAACACTGAAGAGGGACGAGCATTGGAACAACCTAGTAGAAAGTGCTGAGGAGCGAGGATGCTTATTTAAGGTGGTGTTCTTTTTACTATATCATTTGGAAATTCGTACTGTCTATATGCAGGATATAATGTGTTAACCAAATGTTACATATGAAACGATTTTTACTTTTTTGAAATGAAAATTTTGGGGAAGGGGATTGGAACTCTTGGATTAAGTCAGTTATGGTAGGTTATGATTTTAAATATGTAAAATATCATTTTTACCCTCTCTACTTTTTACATAATTATATTATAGAAAAGGTTATGATTGTAAACAATCAATATATTTAATTATTTTCTTTCCTTTCCACCGATTAACCAAACAAAAATGGTTAAATTTATTGTAATTTCCTTAACAATCCAAACAAAATAACATATAATCCTTTCCTTTTATTTTCTTTACCTTCTTTTCCTTTATAATTATCAACCCAAGCATAGTGTAAGTTGATCAGTTAATTAATTAAAGTACGAGATTGATAGGTTAAGTCGGTTTTTTAACCGAACTGATCAATTGCTCTCTTCTACCTTGAACCAAATGCCTAGGTTGAAATGCATGCATTGAGATATCTATTGCTAAGAAATTTCCTTGGTGCAGGTAGGGAAGCCTTATGCATCATTCTTGAATGATGAATATCTAGAATCGATGAAGGTTATTAACAAGGATGCACAAATGATGGAAGATATGGATGACCTTGATAATGATAATGTAGCAGCCTATAATATGGCCGGAGATGCTGATCAAGCTCCGGTGGAAGACAATGATTATGGAGATGGAGATGTAGATGTAGGAGGATATGATGATGACTAAACACAACTATCACAATAGGTAACCTTTTATGCATGCTTTATTCACCATTTAGAATTCTAATCAGAAACCCTTTTATTTTGGTTCTTTGCTTTCATTGCTTGGTTGGCAATCTAAATCATCTTATTTTACTAAGAGCTATAGATGGGTTTCTTAGGGCAAGGAATGTTAATAACATTATCCACTTAAAATTTGTCACGTCGATTCCTCTACCTTCTCTTGTTGACCACTTGTTTGGTTAGTCCCCGCTTAAAATATACTTTTTTCAGTAATAATTTTTTCTTTTTCTTTTTCTTTAATGTGTAAATATTTATATATATATATATATATTATAAGAGCCGATAAACGTGTTTTGCACTACAAAATCTAATTTAATTTTTAAGAAACAATATATTTTTCTTATTAATATTATCTTAATGAGTGATACTAAGCTGAGATTTTGTTATTTATTTATTTATGTTTTAAGGACAGATTTTGTTTAGTTGAAATAAGAAACTAGGTTCATTCTGTGGACTTACTGGTTATGCTTTATGTTTGGGATTTATTTTTCTTTACTTTGGCATGATTTATGATTTGATATTTTATTAGTAGATCTAAATTGATGATATTGTTAAAGTAATAACATTATTTTTTTTTTGAAAATTTTAATCATATTTAACAAACAATATTAAACATGAAATTTACGTATTGTTTGAAGGTTTTCAAAAAGAAATATGGAGTCATTTAAAATTAAGAAAGATCAAATCATATCAATGTAAAAAAAATAAAACAAATTAAAATTAAGATTAATATAATAATTAGACAGCATTTAATAGCATGGCATATACACCACTGGACAAAGAGATGGGATGAGAGAAAGAAACTTGCCAGTTGGATTTAAGATTAAGAACAGAGATGCACATGCAACTTTACAATGGCAATTAGAACTTTCTTTCTTTTTTTTTTTTCTTTTTCCTTTTTTCCCCCTTCCTTCAAACCGAAGAAACCAATGCAAAAATCAGCAAAATCTTAGGTTGGGAACAGGGGATGGGCTAAAGGGTAGCAACAAAAAAATTGAAATTCCCATTTAGAATCTTCTCATCATCGTCATCTTTGCCTAAGCTTTACCTTTTTTTCCTTTGTAATACTCAAAACCACGTGCGATGTTGTCCTGAATTCTAGCCTTCCTCCTCTCCCCCCCTTTTTTTTTTTTTTCAATTCTTTTCTCAATCCATTTGTGGATAGAGAACATTGAACAATGAAAAGAGAATTACATACCTTTTAAAAAAAAAAAAACAATATGAATTATAAGAAGTTAGGAGTTTTTTTTTTTTTTTTCTTTTTCCTTTTAAACATTCAATCCTTCAAACCCACATTGCTTGTATGTTAGTGATTGCTTCCTTGGACTAATCACTATTGCACAATCCACTGATACCTGCCAAAACCCAATACAATCCTCCACTTTGTTAATTCCAAGATAAAGAACAATAATAATTAAAGCAAAATGAAAAATCACAATATGATCATGTAAGTGATTGGATGTCAAATTTTGTCATGTTTCTACACATCTCTGATAAGGGAATCGTTTTGAGTTTTCAAAGCAAGTGGAGAGATCACATGATGATAATGAAAGTGAGGATTAAGGTCAATGAAAATGGGTCCCTATATATATATATGTGGTTTTAAACCTATTTTTATTACATTGTTAAGACTGCTTCATGACTATGAAATGATGTGTGAGATGTTAACAAGAAGCTTCATGATACTTTACGTTTATCCCCATTTTCTTAAAAGAAATATTAAAGCCTTAAACATGGGCAATGGGGACTTGTGTTACCCATATCTACTGACACATTTTAGAAAAAATCGTACACGTATTTGAATATGAATATTGTTAATATCGTCCATTTAGAGTTGAAAATCTAAATGCCTAAAATGCGTAGTAAGATAAACTATTAAACCTATGCCTTATATTACATAGGACGCCTTTGGGTGAGAGTATTACCACTTGAGCTTGTTCACTCTTTATATGCTATAGGATACAAGTTCAAGTTCAACTATATACAACACTCATGACCAAACACCTAACAAAGGACTCCCACTTTGTCCTCAAGAATTCAAGCATTCGACAATGTTAGAAGATAAAACTCTCAACCAAGGACAATACTGAACTTATAAACAAACCCACCAATTCTCGACGGAAAACACTTATTTCGAAGGAGAAGAAAATCCTTAATCTTCTCTCATACGAAATAATTTTAAACAAAAACTAAAAATTGCCCATCTATAGAACACACAACTTAATTTCAAGCACCACAGATACAATAGGACAAAGGAATTTTCAAGGACAAGTAAATTTTGAAAGAGGGTTGAGGTTAAAAAACTTCTGGATCACACAAGAAACAGAAAATTTCATGGCAGGTGGATCGCACATTGGAGAGAGATAGGAAGAAAAATGGGACCAAGTGATAGCCCACCATTTACGAAAAATCACATGGTGAGAAGAACCGAAAACAAAACAAAAACATTTTTCATTTCTACCCCATAAATAATTAAAACTAACATACTATTATAACCCAATTTATTTATTTATAAGTTAAAATATATCATAAATTCATATACTCTTGATAAATTTAGAATTTAGTCCCTTATTTTTAAATTTTAAATTTTAAGTCTAATTATTAACACTGTTAAAGTTATTTCATAAATTCAAGTTCATTATATCATTCTTTTAATTATAATGTTACTAAGTGAGTATTTTTTATTTCAAAATAGCACATCAACCAATGAAATAAAAAAATTATGTTAACAATCGGACTTAAATTTTGAAATCTAATAAAATAATTAAATTCTTAAAATTAAATATATAAAATTAAATTTAAATTTATAAAAATTACAAGAAATCTACATCATACGTTAACCTTATTTATATTCATGCCCTTACAATTACCCAAAAAAAATCCTAAAATAATGTAGTGTAATGTTTATTTTTCATAGTATTATTGCATGAAGGAAAAAAAAAAAAAGAAGAGAGGCTAGGCGCACGATGGCCATATGCCATTGGTGTGTGTGTAGGTAAAGCGCGTGGGAAGCAAGCTAATTATTATTACCGTTAATTAAAAAGATAAACATAGCTTTAATCTTCTTTTAATACGTGTGCCTTATTTTTCTGTGTTCAGACAACAAATAGTCAAATACTACTGTAAAAATTGCAGCAAAAACTAAGTACATTCCTCTATGACAATGGAACTACTAAATGACATTTTTTATCCCAAAAAACAATGGAGATAATTCAGAGAATTATTATTGGATAGGTAAAATAAAAGTAAAAAACTGGACAAAAACAAAAGTATCCAAGAAAGAATGGTGCATGTTAGTAAGAAACAAACAAAGCCCAAAAAAAGTTAAATGGGACAGTAAGTGGTGGGGATGGCGGTGGCTACCGACTACGCGCCACCTTTTACGGCGGGTTTTACAAAAGAAAACTGGGTTTAACATGGTTAATAACATAAGCTTATAATTTGAAAGCAATGGTGGAAGCTACCGCCAACAGACGGACTACGCGCCACCTTTTACGGCGGGTTTTTTAAGTATGAAAAGAAAACTGGGTTTAACATAATCAATAACGTAAGCTTATAATTTGAAAGCAAAGGAGAATAATAATGGAAGAGAATGAGGTGACCTGGACGCCAGGAGAATCGAAGTCTAATACACGGATCTTGGCGCCGACGTCACCAAGAACTCGGAGCTGAACACGGTCATAAATGGAGGCGTCTCTGATTAAATCGGCGGCGTCAGCTTGCATTAAGTTAGCTCGATCAACGGCGATGGTTGCTTCAACGTTACGAGTACTATGAGCTTCTTGATAAAACCCAGGAACCGAAGCTTTACCCAAAGGGATCCCACGGTACATAACGGTGAACCTAGATTCGCCGTATTTGATCCCCACTTTGTTAGGATTTACCGCTGTGAAAAGCATACGGATGGTTAAAGATAAAGAAGCGGTGGTTGGGGTGGTAGCGACGGCGGTTGCGGTACCGTCGAAAGAAGATGGAGTAGATGTTGAAATGCCCATGTATTGAACCGCTACTTGTTGGAGATCGAATTGGGGTTTTTTGGGTTTAACGGCGAGGACAATGATGAGGACGATGGCTAGTACAAGAAGTGCTAAGAAGGAAAAAAGGAGGAAAAGGCAACAACAACAGCCTTTAAAAGAGGCGGAGGAAGAGGAAGAACGAGGGTAGTAAGTATGGTGGCGTTGGAGTGGTTGAGCGCTGACGGAGTGGCCGTTGGGGTGGTGGTGGTGGTCACCGTTAGCGGTGGATGAACGCGTTTCTGTGGCTTCGGATTGATTATGGTTTGGATTCATGTTTGTAGGTGGCATTTTTTTTCTTCCTTCCTTCCCTCCCTCCCTCACTCACTCAGTCACTCGTCGTTTGCTCACTGGCTGACTCACCGATTCACTCAGTATCTCTTACAATAGCTCAGCTACAGTGGTTTCTTAATTATGAAGGAGACAGTGAGGGAGAGAGAGAGGGAGAAGAAGAAAATTCGGTGACCCTTTTTCTTTTTCGTTTCGTTTTTTTTTTTGGTGACTTTGCTTGCTGTGAGAGAGACTGAGAGAATGTAAATTATTAAAAAGAAAATCAAATAATACACTAAAACCCTTAATCCAAAACTCAAAATTCAATAAAAAATAAAAATATATTTTTATTTTTAATATTTATTATTTTATATTAATGATGATATATTATCTTATAATTTATCGATAGTGCATAAAATTTTTCATATATTAATTTAATTATAAAATATTTTTTATACTATGGATGTGAAATGAATCAAATTTTCAATGTTTTAATGTATTTTTTAATAAACAACATTTAATCTTTAAATTTGTTTTTAAGTGTTAAATAAATTTTAGTTTATTTGAACTAAAATATAAATAAATGATTAAATATTCGTTCAATTGATATAATAATACAGATTTTTAAAAAATTGAGTTAAATAATAAAAATTCAGGTTAAGAAAATTGTTATTAATAGAATTTTCATAAGAACAAAAATAAATAAACATACTTTCAAAAATAAACTTGTTTTTATTTTAATAAAATTTCATATTCTATTAAGCACCTAATAATATTCTCTTTAAATGAACATAATAGAAGATTTGAGGCTGATGATAACTTCTTCTTTTTAAAGAAAAGGAGGATCAAAATAATGATTTTTATGTTAAAGTTATTTTTTATTAAAAGTAAATAAAAATTTATTACTAGAAGGAACTAGTATAAACTAAAACATAAATGATAAAATCATTAATAAATAGTTGAGTGCAATGGTAAGGTACATTACACTCTCAACAGAAATATTCATGTTCAAACTTTAAAAATAATATTATTGAGAGAAACAACTATAAACCTCGAATATAAACTATAAAATAAATATAAATAATCAAAAACCAAGAAACACAAAACAGAAGTGTTTCTTTCCCATGGGGATTAAGCATGTAATGTAATGCATGTCAATTTCAATGTCGAAGTCAAAGGCTATATATCTATGAATAGAAAAATAACAGTTCAAATCCAATTAAATAACTATCATAAACCCAAAAATATAAGAAAAGAAATGTCTTTAATTATAAACATCTTTGCCTAATTTTTAATCACAGTTAATTTTTGGAACCAACTCAATTTTTAGTAATTTATTGGAACTTCCATAAAGTTGGCTGGTTTAGGGGTCTATTGCTCTCTTTTTTTCATTAAAAAAAAAAAAAAAAAAAAGTAAACTCAATATTTACAACTAAATCTTCTTCATTCATTTATAAATATAAATAAATGCAAGCTTTTGTGGGTTCTTAAATGTAAATGGGCTGTCCTTTGTGGGTGCTTTTGGACTAGTTAATTGCACCAAAATACTCTAAAGTTTAAAACGTTTCAATTACATCCCTATACTATTGAGGTTATAATTTTTTTCAATTACAAACATCTTCATCAATTTTATGATCTAAAACAATATCAAAAGTGATATTTAGATAAAACTCTTCAAATAATGACTCTTCCAAAATTCAAACTTGATCCAAATAATGATAAACCACTAACACCTTCCTCGTTGGGGCTCCGCGCACTGGGAAAACGCTGACGCGACGGGAAACCGGCCACTAGTTATAAAGCTCCAATAAGGTATCAAGAGGGCTATCACAGTCAGGTGCGAAGCAATTACCCCCCTATTTGTAAAGTACCCCTCTTCCCATTTTGTTTAGGGGGTTGAGGCAAGAAATGGCTTGATTTTCTTCAAGGGATGCAATTTTATGCCAACGCTCTACTTCCACAAGTGCTCATTTAACAATATAATATGCTCATATTGGTTTTTGTCATATCACTTTATAACTAGCATCAAACTTAGGGGGATTATTTATATGAACCAAACCAATTAGGCCATCTATCAAATATTAATGATGCAACTAAATATATACGAACTAGCCCGCCATGTCAGACTACATCGCAAACCAAAAATAAAAGATGGGTAGCCTTTGGATCAAGACATACTCGCGGGTAGTTTCCTCAAAATTCATCTTCTTTACTAAGTTAAAACTTTTTTTTTAAAATAACTGTTGAGAGGAAGTCAAACTCATTCTTAAAAAAGTCTTCGTGTTGTTCAAGGAGTCAATAGATCTCTCAATGATAGCGGTATTATGTCCGGAGTGTTTTTACTCAATTTTATTCCCCGATTTTATCTCCGGATTCCGTGGAGATCCCTCGACGAGTTCACGAAGTAAGATAGCCTCACTCACCAAGGAAATGTGAGCATCTGACCTTGACAAGGTTCAAACATATACCTTTAAATGGCATTAGTGAGTAAAAATGACACCACTAGGCAAACCCCTCAACAGCAGAGGTATTGTACCCAATACCTAGGGTGTCTATGCTCAATTTTATTCCCAATTTTTGTCTTCCGACTCTACGGAAAGCCCTCGATGGTTTTAAGGAGTAGGAGCGCCTCACCAACGAGGGAAATGTGAAATTTTGATCTTGGTAGGATTTGAACCCATGCCCTTATATGGCATAATAACTTGGACCGAAAAAATTTAGACCCCAATGCAAGAACAATTACCAATTTTAAAAACTAACTTAGATAAGAAAAATGTTTAGCCTCAAAATGGGAACAATTTGCCGAATTCAAAGACTAACTTAAACAAAAAAAAAAAATTAAACCCCAACATAAAAACAATTACTAAATCCAATTCATTCACCCATAAAAAATTCCAAAAAATTCCAATTTAAGTGTTGACTCAACATTAGTTTATTGAATGATCTTAGGATGGTAATAAGATTAAGTGTTAATTTCACATGACGTTCTCAAACTATGACATAGTTTTAAAGTGGTCTTAAACTTTAAAATATTTTAATTATAAATATTATCTTAATCAGGTCCTTCTCTTAACTTAACAATTAGTTTATGGATTATATACTAGCTCAAATCTAATGTTGACCATATTTAATAACTAATATATTAAATTTTAAACATGTATACCTATCAATGAACCATTTGAATTTATTTGTACAATAAATACAAATGTGTTTAAATTAAATATACTCTACATCGAATCTAAGCTAAAACTCAATGTTCAAGCTAACAATTAAACTAATAGAACATGATATAGATAAAATATTGGTATTTTTGAAAATTCAATCAAAATGCTTTTCAATTTAAAAATCTAGTTTAAAATCTAAACCATAGGTTAGGACAATCTAGTGCGATTAACCCTAACATTTTTTTTTATCTAAACCAAATTCACTGCATATTGACTATGAAAAATTCTACACCAGAAAAAGACTTCAGTTGAATCAAATCAAATCTAACACCATATGAACAAAGGATTACAGATAAAGTACTAGACAAAAACCAAACATTTGAATCAAAACAAACATTTACATAAAAGGATGAAGATGGCATAGCAATTTAAGTAAACAAAGTGTTTGAGCAAAGAAAATAAAAAACTAACCTTAATAATAGATTCACAGATTTTCAGCTTAATATTGCTGCTAATTTGCATTGGCACTACCAGGGAACTGTGCTGGCAATGAACCCTTGTAAGCATCTGATACGGCGGCAGTGGTTTCCGAGAGACTAACCCTCATCTCTGAAATTTTGGATTCAACGTGTTCTTTATATTTTGACACCGAATCAACGACCATAAAGAGTTGACGTGCGTGTATCTGAATTTCCTCTTCGCTTTGTTGGATTGCTTCTTGCAACCTCAGTTGCGAAGCCTATATTAAGAAAAAAGAGAATTTTGTTTAGGCATCATACAGGCACTCGTATGGTCATACCCTTATTTGAAGTACTGCATTGAAATTTCTTACACAATAAATTGTGGAGGGCGATGAGCATTCATCTTAAAATGATAAAAGCTGCTTTTGCTAATACAGTAATGGCCATAACTCGTAAGCATGACCACATTATTTATCTATTTATGTTTTCAACCATTGTAAGCAAAAGACCAATAAAAGGCCTACCTTTAGAATCTCTGCTGCTTCTCTTTCCGTGATATCTAACTTATGCATCTCGAACTGGACGTCCTCAACCATTTTCTTGGCTTCTGCAGTAGATCTATGATCACATTCCTGTATTTCCTTCTTGAACAAATTTATTTGGGCTTCAACCTAACAAGAATGATTAATATAGAAGCTTAATGTAAAAAACTAGCCCTTTATAAACTGCTAGTTTGAGCGTCACTGGCAAAATTAATATACATTTTCAGACATTAGCACTGATCAAATATTCGTATACAGATATTACTGATAAAGGGGTAAAATTTTAAGAAATATCTACAGGAATGAGAATTAAGGGAAGAACAAAACGAGGTCAAGATGGAAAAGAGTAACCCTGCCAGTTCTGTTTCAACATTGAGAAGTTCTTAGATCCAAGATATTCAATGGTCGGTTGCCTTTTGAGGGATGCAACAAGAACTTAAAAGAAAGACACTGGTGTGTTTTTTTCATTGACATCACATTTTCCACACGGAACTGAACTTGCTTAGCCCAATTAAACAAAAACTGGTTATAGGATGTGAAAACTAATACAGGAAGTATCTTAACTGCCTATACTTAGATTCCTCAAAGTAGCAAAACAAAGATCTAGATCATCACTCAAACTAAGTTGGAACCTGAAAATGCCTCCATATAATTATTGCACTAATGATAATGAAAGGACCTATCTGTCAGTGATAATTGAAGTGAATTTCAGGGATTCAATACAATAAAAGAGTGAGGAACTGAGCCATCAAGCACAGCAGTAAGCATGAAGTCTCAGCTTTTGAACATCAAATTTCAGGAACTATCTTGTTCCTCATGACCAGCTACTTAACATACTATTTTACATGCCCCAAAAACTATGGTTTATAGAATTTCATTCATAAAGGCAAGACTGAACAAAGGCCTTTTGAGCAAGAAAGAAAACTTGATGCACAGGTCAAAATCCTGACAGATACATACATGCTGATCATGACATGCACCAAAAAGAAGTAGAAGAAAATAACATCAGTATAGTGCTATAATGCTATCGTAGTGTCAGACCAGATTTAAAACTACTTACCTCATCAATACGGGATTGAAGTTCAGCAATACAATTTTTCTTGTCTTCAATCTTAGAAGCCATTTCTTTTGATTGTTGCTGAAGGACAATCATGTCTTCAAACTTTTTCTTTGAACTCTCCCTTATTTTGTCAGCATAACTTTCGAGCTCAGGCTTAAGTGTTGCTTTGTAGTCAATCCCCATCACCTCAGCAGGTGTGGAACCTTTAGCATTAAGTTCGTACTGGAAATCATTACCAAGCTTTAACCTAAAACCACCACACACACACGCAAAATAAGAAAAATGACAGCATCACTATTAATTGTTACCAAGGTAAAAGAACTACACAAGTTTAGAACTTACTCAAAGTAACAATTTCAAGCACACCAAAACAATGAACAATACTGCAAATACAAGTTGAGAATCTTAGCAGAGACTTCACAGAACAGAGCCAGAGACCATGATCTTGTTTGTGCATTGTTTTCTTACAACTTCAACAACAAATTTCGCAATAGACTGGAACCAAGGAAAAGATAGTACTACTCAACATAATTTTGGGTAAACAATTCAATCATCACCTAAGGGCTAAGGTAGTCAAATATCAAAGAAATGAATGCAACAATTTGTTTAAAATAGAGCATCATTTAACCAACAGCAATGATTAATTCCAATTTCCACCAGGGACTTATACCTTAATTTTCAGCAGCAGCAAAAAGCCCATGAAACTAAATTCCACTTTCTACTATAAGGAGGGATTCACTAATCCGCAGTTTAAATTTATTAGTAGTAGGAAATCAATTTCGAAATCGAATGCATAATCAATATGATCAAAATATATGTATCATTGGAAAAACAAATGTAATAGAGGATAAAGATAAGCAAACTAAAAGGTCAAGGCACCTCCTAATTGCCTGGTTGCACTCCATTGCAAGCGCGGTAAGCTCCTTAAACTTCTGCCCTATGGCAGAATCAAGATCCCACGACTTATCCTCCCATGAATTTCTTGCCATTTCTGCCTCCACAATGTCCTTCTCCACAGCTTGCATCTCCCTTCTCATCCTCTCCACATCTCTAGCATTAAAGGTTTGCAGCTCCACTCTCTTCTTAAGCTCCTCATTCTCCTCACAAATTCGATTCCTCTCCTCTTCCTTAACGTTCAATTCCTTCTGTTTTTCCTCCAACACCTTCTCCATCGCTGCAACCCTTCCCGTAAACTCCGCGATCATTGCATGAAACTTCTTCACATCTTCTTCCAACACATTCTTTTCCTTCTCCAACATTTCCTTCTCCGTTGGCCCGGTCTTTAATCCCTCCGCTTTAGCCTCCAGTTCTCCAACACTCTTCTCCAAAGCCCTGCAATTCTCCACCACATTTTCCCTCTCTTTCTCAAGCTTCTGCACGAACTCCTTATCTAAAACCTCAACTAAATCATCCTCTCCACATATAAATCGTTTGTAACACTCCATTGCATACTCAGTCATGCTATTGTTTTGAGCAAAAGAAGATATGGAGTTCTGACATAAATGTTCATTGTAGATCGCAAGTTGAACCAGCCAGTGAACGATACCAAGCCAATTCGGCCAATTGTGATGGGTATTAGGGGCACGGAGCGTAGATTTATTGAACTTGAAAGGGCAATTTAGAGATTTCAAAAGAAAACCTAGTTCGTCCTCAACTTTGGAGCAAGGGAAACCAAGAAGAGAAAGGAGGGAGGTAAGGATATTCAAGAGCTCTTTAGCGGAAGGTGCTTGAGAAGGTTTGGTGGAGATAGGTGGAATTGAATGAGTGGAGAAGAAAGCGTTAATAGAACGGGTGGTCGCCACTTGGAAAGCGCGCTCGGCGTAGGGTTCAACGGCTGATACGGCGCGGCCAATAGCGACGGAAGAGGGCCGACTGCTGGCGAAACTGGCATCGGAATCACGTGACTGTTGTGCTACCGGAGGGTGGAAGGACTCGGTGGGACGGCCGCGTGTGGTGGCTCTCATCTTTTTTTTTTTCTCCTTCAAGGCGCGCGCGGGTGTTTGAATTTTTGAGTTTCCTTTGGTTTATTAGATCTGTTTTTGTGTTTGTGGGGACACTCGCTTTTCAGCTTTTAGTTTTAATTTTGCCGCTCAAATGCTGTTTTTGGAGCATTTTTGTAATCTCATTGGAACTGAAAAATACAAGTTGGTTGTGGGGCCGAAGAAGCTAGACGGCGTCGCTCGATTACATTTTCTTTAATTTCTATGGGTTAATTTCACTTTAAGTCCTTAAACTACCACCCAAAATTTAAATTAAACTTTAAACTTTAAAATTATTCTAATTGAATCTCACTATTATATTAATCATAAGTCCTTGACTCCTTGGCTTCTTAAAACTCATCGTGTAATTTTATGTGCAGATTTCAAAGTCTCACAATGTGCTGGTGCCAAATGTGGATTTTAGTTCGAGTTAGTCACTTTTTTAGTTATTAGTCCATTATAAATGTGTAGGTTTTAATCCGAATTAGTTGGTTTTGTTTGGATTTTTTTAATTCTAGGCCATTTATACTATAATAATTTGTCTAAATTTTTAATTCTTAGTGTGGGTTTGAAATGTGTTTATCTACGATTAGTGTAAAAATAACGGTAGCGATAAAATTAAATACTATCATAATACTATAACGTGAGATAAAAAATAAATTAAAAGCACCGCGCCACCCATCCAAACATACACTTAGGCCTCCTTTGGTTTGGCTTTTAATGCCAGTGAGGTGCAGTTGGGGTAAATAACTGCTACCAACCTCACTGTTATGTTGTTTGGTTCAGCATGACAGTTCAGTGAAAATACATTTCCACCACGCTGATATGCTGAAAATCAGCTGGAGATTTTAGCAGCAACTAAAATTCATTGGGGCAATTGGTATTTTTAACAGACAAAAATACTCATTCTTTTATTTATTATTTTACCATTTTATCCTTGAAAGTTAAACTAATTTCTTTCCCAATCTTTAACTATAAAAAATTAAAAATAATTATCATTTTATCTAATAAATAATTTAAATTTATTATATAATTTATTAAAATATTTATAATAAAATGTTAGAAGATACATTTTAATATTTTATTAAATTAATTTATAAATTCACATGTTTTAATAATTTTATAAAAGTAAAATAATTTAAAACTTCTATTATATATCAATTTTAATATGATGTCCTTAATAGTCATTTTTATTCTCAACTCACCACTACAATTGCGTTTGAATCCAAATACACACTCACTATTGTTTCTACCATTGTTTTAATCTCATCACTCTGATAACTAATCTCACCACACATTTTTTTAACCTCAGGAGGTAAACACCATCCAAACTAAAGCTTAGTTTGGATGGACGGTGTTTACCTCCGATGAGATTAAAAATACATGCATGTGTGAGATTAGTTATCGTATGTGAGATTAAAACAACGATGAAAAATGTATTTGGATTCAAACGCAGCAGAAATGATGAGTGAGAATTGAAAATAACTTTTAAGGACATTAGAGTACAAATTATATATACTAAAATTTTAAAATTATTTAATAAAATATTAATTTAAAAAAATAAAATCATATTTTTGTTAAGGTTAAATATTTATATATCTTTTGAATAATTTAAAACAAAATATTTTAAAAATAAAATTAACTATAGTTATGAAAACAAATAAAGAATATATTTAAATTAATAATTCCTTTAATAAATATTATTCAAATAATTTATTAAATTATAAAATTAATATCAAGTTTTAAATAATAAATTATAAATGAAATTTTAATTTTAAAATACCAAAAGATAAAATAATAAAATGAAATTAGAAAATTATAATTACAAAAGACAAAAGAAAGAGGGATAAAAATGAAAGTAGCTCTCCAATGAATTTCACTGGACACTTTTAAACCAATGAAAATTTAATTTTTCACTGGTGTCCATGTAAATTAATTGCACTGGAGGTGTGCTATCCAAAGGGATAGCAATTGTGCTATTGCACCAAAAATTTCTCAAACTCACTGTCCTGGAGCTATGATGGGTTTCCAAAGGAAGCCTCAGCCTTAATCCATTTGTGCTATAATAATTTGATTCTACTTGTTCAAACATAAACATGTGAGTTTATTGCAAACATACCAAATGAATAATGCTAATAAAATACAATAATTCATACAGTAAGTTTACTCGTATATACAAATATGTTTAAAAAAAAAAAAAAAACTTAATTGCACTATACCAATACCTTGAATACTCAAATTGAATCTGTAAAAATTTAAAAGCTGAATCATAAATAAATCAATTAAGCACAAATTTTCTTGGCCCCAAAAATACAAATAATGTTTCACTTGGATGAAGACTTTTCAATCTGTGCATAGTCTTCCCTGCATATCCTCATCCCATGAAAAGGCTTGAGGTTTTATTTTTAACAATACAAAGTCAATATATACACATGATAGATGATTAACACAAGTTAACTGAACAAATTACATTTTTTTTTTTTGCAAGTAACAGAAGGGAAAAGAAATTATGAACACACCCAAATGATTACACAACAACAAATTGAAAACGTATCTTTTTTTCCCCCTAAAATGAATTAGAAGTTAAATTGCTGCAAATTCAAGGTCAATTCTTTTTTATGTGTTTTTTTTTTACCTAATTTTTGCCCAACACTATGAAGATGTGTTACCTTTTTTTCCTGTTTTCCCCCACTATGGGTATAACTTTGATCTATATTTGACCCCCGGTGGTGCCTTCTCTTCGTCTACGTCTTCGGCCTGAACGTCCCAAAAGAAGTCTGCCATGTCGGTGAAGGCGGCTAACCAAAGAAATATCACCGCCATCATCTTCATCGTCATCTTGACCAGAGGAACCGAGATCCCCAACGGGGGAGGTGTGGTGAATGCCAACAGTGTCCTCGTCGGATGTGTGTGTAGGTTGCCTTGGTCGTCTACTGAGGTCGTTACCTGATGGACCAAATGCATGCAGGAGAAGAAAGAAGTTAACGACATTACTATCTAAGCCAACTTCAAAATTTCCGTTATGATCTGCAGGATCTGTGTCGGGACCATCTTCTTCATCTGTCTCGAAACCACGATGATTTCCCTCTATCACGTAATCACCAAAAACCATTGCCCCTGGCATAGCTGATCTTATTGTGCTTATCACGTCCTCTCTTTCACGCTCTCGTTCAAGCCTTCTCCATTTCTGTTCAAGAGTAGGATCCACTTCTCGTGGCTTGGCACACGGATGATTGGCTTTCATGTGTTTCCTTAGTTCCTTAAAAGTCCCAACAAAGGTACAGTCATCCTGCATGCAGCTTCTCTTTTTAGCATTTAAATATTCCCTTGCAGGTTCCACCACAGTCCATCCTTTCACTTGACCCCTGCAAAGTGGACATGCAAGTTCCGTCACTTCACACTTCTCAACACTTGGCGCTAGAACCAGATTATCAATGGAACCATGCAAAGATTCTTCGTGACTGGATGAGACTATTTTAGTGTAGAACTTCTTGTACTGGTCAAGGCAATTTGAATATCGGAAGCTAGTTGCACACATGTAGGGACGGCAGCCCTTGTCATGAGATGAACAGAGAAGAAGAACAGCATTGTGAGGGCACTCCATGCAAACAGAACATGTTACATCTTCCCAATCTTTCTTATCCAAAGGTTTGGAACATTTTTTGTGGTACAAATCCCCAGAGATCCCTTGGCGCTGTGAGGACAATGAGTATGGGGTTGGCCGGCATTGCCTGAAAGCAGTTCTACGTCGTCCTTTGCTTCCTTTTGCCATTTGCAAACTACACCTCAAAACAATACTCCGCAATCAAAAAATCTCATGACAGTAGAATAATCTCGAGCCAAAAACATACTGGTAGAACAGATCAATTACTCAGTGCGATTCAATTTTTCTAATTAATAGTAACTTAAGGCCTATAAACCATAGTTTCCATGATCCATGATAGACCATACATGTTCATGGTAATATCTATCTCCTATAAACTTACTACCAGCAATGTCCTAACTTGAAATCTAGAATATTACAGTCCGAGGTCTGAAATTATATGCATGTAACCCTTAAAAGAACAATGAGATACTTTGGTTATATAGGCAATGGATGCAAAGAGTTCTCTCAGACACTACATATGCAGACAGGCACATTTCTTTAATGTTTTCTCTCTTCTTTGTCTCCCAAAAACACCATCTTTACCAAAACAAACAGGGGAATTGGCATAAAAGGAGGCTTCCACATGTTCAAACTTGATAGAACAGTCGATCTAAAGCTGTCACACTCGGCACGTAACCATTTGGAAGATAAATTGATCGCAGAAACTAGTAATACACCAGACAACCAACAATATTTTGTAGCTTTTAACATTATGCACTTCATACCGCATGACTCAAAAAGGATAAAACAATAACTTCCATTCTAATCTCACAATGCCATTATGAGCCATCTATGACCAAATCTATAGAGAAATCTAGCCACATTAGACCCTTATCCTCTCCTTTATTACATTGATATGCCCTTTTTCTAATAATGAAATGTTTGTAAGAACTTCGATTCCTAGAGATAAATTTCTAAGATTTCAAGGAACTAAATCAAGAAAGCTAGGAGGGGAGTGAATCCTCATTTCCAAAATTTGAGATTCATGACATGAACCATAAGCATATAAAAAACCCGATCGGGTATCTTATCCTTGATGAAATTCAAAACCATAATTTTCATCGAAGAACTGAATTAAAATCCTCTAACAGTAAACAATAAAAAATGAAATAAATCATCAACAAAGAACGTCAATAAAGAAGAAAACCCTTGATACAATTGACATCCATGTTCCATTATCAACGTGAATTAGATCAACCTTCATTGAACATCGTAAAAGAACAACACTAATCAATGGGCAATCCAAATATAATAAGGCAATTCATAATTCAAAAACATGAAATTTCAAAGAATCTCACCTGTATGAAAAAAAAAAAAGTTGAAGAAATCTTAGATCGAGATAAACGGGTTAGTTGAAGATACCAATTCTCATCTGCTAACAGAACACCCAGAGTAAATAGATCTATTTATATAGAATTATAGATAGATAAAGTTAAATGAATCAAAAAATAACGTGCTTTAGAAATCATTCACGCAATAATACAGTTAATTAACTGATTAAATTAATCAGAGGAGAACATGAACCTACGATTTTACCCACATGGGACTTGTAGACTTTGATCTATCTAAGATCTACAATTATCAAATTCAATATTTAATTTAAAAAAAGAAGAAGAAGAAAACAATAAAAAGAAGGAACTTGGAAGTATATTTAAAGATTAAAATACTTTCATTTAAAAAAAAGGGTAAAAATCAAATTTAAAAAAAAAAAATCTGTTCAAAGCTTGAAAAGTATAAATGACGTTTCCTAGATTCTTTTCTTTTCTCGTGAAGAAAATTAAAAGCTCCAAAATTCGATAATAATAAAAAAAAGCAAAGATAAAGCGACGGACGTACCAGGGAAAAATTAGAGTGAAAATTTGAAACGAAAGAGGAAAATAAAATTTGGGTACGAAAATGAGAGTGAAAGGAATTTAGGGTTTTGTTTATTAGCAACGAAATCGGAAGAATTGGCGACGAACTCGAGAGAATGAAAGAGAGGGAGCGAGAAGCGCCAAAGAGAAGCTATATTGTATCTGAGAGGGAAAAAGAGGGTTAAAGTGCTTCGAAGGTCCCTGGATTATATCAACCTGATCAAATATAGCCCCTATTATTAAATGGATAAGTCTATAATATTAAAAAGAATTAAATAAATCCAAATCATAATAAATTTAATATAGTGTGTAAAAATGTATTGAATTTTTTTTTAATTACAGTTTTATTCTGAACAAAAGATTTTATTTAGAGAGATGTAAAAACTTTACTAATATTAATTTTATTAAACATTAAATGTTATTTTTTTCATTTTATCCTTATTTTATTATTTTAATAGTAAAATGACTAAATGAATAATTTAATAAATCTTTATAATACAGTAAACTGTAGTTTAACCAACAAATAAAAGTAACGTAGAAATAACTTATAAATCCAAATTTAGGTCAAATCCATGAGAAGTTGTCGAGTAGTGATTATTTCACGCGAAGTTAAAATACTGTGAATTTTACACTCCAATTTTTTTTTTTTTTAAATATGTGGTGGACTAAGGTACTTTAAATATTTGGTGAACCTGCGTCTAGATTATATGAAGATCACACTTCGCAAAATATTGATGTGGTTAAAAGACATTCACTCAAGAAAAATGGTTAACGGCTGCCTATGACAATCGAGTAAAGGGTTAGCTTTATGTTGCAGTGTGCGTCGTGTAGGTTGCTTTTTCTTTATTCTAAAATTAATTTTTAAAATTATTATCTTAAATAAATTATTGTTATTATTCACATACATTTAACAAAATGAATCATAAAGAACTTTTTTAGTTTTACCCATATTACTTCATATTTACAGTTCATAATTATCCTTTTAAAAATATTATCTTTAATGTTTAAACCAATGTTGCATATCTTTGCACATTGTAAACATAAATTTCAACTATAAAATGGTAAAAATATCATGAAAACCCTATAAAAGTGTCAAATTACATTTTTTCTTATCTACTCAAAAATTATCAAATTAATCATTGTACGTTAATTCAAAAAGTAAATAAATTATTTAGTTAAAATTTTTATTCATTTTTTTATTAAAAATTCGTCCCTATACATTAGTTGAAATATACATTGGACGTCACGTCACTGTCTGATTATTCCATCATATATTATCAATTTTTAATTATACAAACAGATGTGATTTTTTAACAGAAAAAACCAATTTTCTTCTCCATCTACCATATAAAAACTAATTTGCCGGTGTTTTGAATAAAGGGGACAAAATGCGATCTTACTCATAATACAATAACCTTCATAATACTTTTACCCTATAAAAAAATTAAAATACTAATTTATATATATATATATAAAACAACGTACACAAGTTTAAAATTTTTAGCAAACACAAATTGAACACAAACAAACTGAAAATGAATAAACGAAAACATTTGTTGAATAATCTGAAAGACTAACAAAATCATGTGCGCTTTTTCACAATAACATTCGGGGTGTAATGCAATCACAAGCAACTTATGGCGATAGATGAAAATATTATGAAGACCTTTATATTAGAAGTTAAATTATATTTTACCTCCTCTATTCAGAAAATGGATAACTCAATCTATATGATAGATCAAAGAGCAAATAAATCTTTTTTGTTGAATAATTCATCTATTTGTACAGTTAAAAACTGACGTGATTGACGGAATAACTAAACAATGATATGTAATGTGATGTGTCACGTGTACCTAATGACGGTAGAAATGGATTAAGTTTAAAGAGAAGGGCCATTTTGCTCTTTGATCTAAGATACATAACTAATTTGCCCTTTTTTAGTAGAGGGGGCAAAATACAATCTAACTCTTAGTATAAAAGTCTCCATGATACTTTTACCGCTTAATGATTGATGTGCAACGGAAAGGTTAAGAAGAGTACTACTTAAACATGGTGATATGCATGAATGTAAGTTCCCATTGTCACTTTTAAAAACGAAATCTCCGATTATAGATCAACGACACAGTTTCTTTACGGAGACGGAAACCTAAACTTACAATGCTGCAAATTCAGCCTTTTTGTCCTCCAAAAGCTTTAGCTCCTCACGCCAACCTTTTAGTTTTGCCAGTTTTTCCAACTGTTCCGGCTTCATATCTTGCTGCGGAGTTTTCTGCTGTTGAGCTTCCACTAACCGGATCTACATATGCAAACCACAATTTACGTAAATCAAAAGCGTAACACAAAAAAAAGTTTTATACACCAGATGTTTTACGGGCTCAAGAAAAGGATAAAGCCGCCGTCACTGTTGTCCGAGGAATGGAAAAGATACCACTGAAATAAAGAACTCTATGGGTAAAAGTACCATACAGGCACCTATACTAGGAGCCAGATTGCATTTTACCCCCTCTACTCAAAAAATGGTCAAATTAGTCCCTCTTTGTTAGATTAAAGAGTAAACCAGTCCTCCTGTTAAAAAATTCATCCATTTTTACTGTTAAAAACTAGTCTTTGTACGATAGTATGAGGTACACGTGACATGTCACTTTCTTGTTAGTCCATCATACATGCCAGTTTTTAACTATACAAATAGATGAAATTTTTAATAGAAAAGACCAATTTACTCATCGATCTAACATATAAGGACTAATTTGCCCATGTTTTGAGAAGAGGGGGCAAAATGCAATTTGACTCCTAGCACAAAGGCCTCCAAGATACTTTTACCGAACTCTATGCTTAAGTGGCTCAAAGTCCTCAAACATGTTTAGACAACTCGAATTTGAAACTTGTAAATAGCTAGGCAGATAGATAAACTACTCAGCATATATATTTGCTGAAAACAAGTCTCGTTTAGATAAACAAGCAACTATACACAAAAGCCAAAATCTTAGTTAAAATCTCCTCCAGGAAAGCATCTGAATCGAAGAAGGAAGAACGAAATAACACAAGTCGAGATTTATAGGAAAATGAACCAAAGCATAGAACAAGCAAGAGGACTGTGCACCGAGAAATTAATTATTAGCAAATGTGAACAAAGATTATGCAAATCTGCTGGACAAACTATAACCAATATTAGTTGCATGTTAATACAACAGTGTAATGAACCATACCTTCTTTTTAAGTGCCCGGATTTTTTTATCGAGATCTTGAGCTGGTGTCACAGCATCCGAGGCATCCACTGAGTTTGAGAGAGGAGAGGTTGAAACAGGATTTTGAGAAACAACAAGATCTGTCATCTGAGAAGTCAATGATTTAATAGATTCCGATCCATGATCTAAATCTTCCTCAGTTAAACCGTCTCCTTTAATCTCATCATCGGCCACTAGTTCCGAGTTCTTACCCTTTTCAAGAGCAGCCTGCCATAGGTAGATTGGTAAACAAAATCACAAGTATTAATATATATAGTCTCGTTGACCAAACATCTAGAACAATCACAAGACTCTATATTCATCTCTCACTACATTGATACCGAACCGACATTAAACTCAATACCGAAGCTGAATAATTTATTCTATCAACTACTTAATACAGTATATATACTTTCCAATAAATATGAAGCTGCAGCAATGATGCAAGTGAAAATACGAACCGCAACAAAAATAACAAGTCTTCTAATAAATAGTAAAAACAGAGATAGTGAAGTACAAAAGGCCTGAAAGAAATCTAAAAACTGGGGAACCTGTTGGCAGACTGTATATGTCGGTACAACCATATAAACCATTAAATGTAAACTAATTCAAGATTGCAGCAATGAGTTTCGTACCTGTACCCGTTTCTCTTTCTTTCGTTCGTTTCTTTTTGCTGACTTGGTTTTCAGTTTTGTATCTGTAGGTGGATCGTAACCTGGAGGCCCTACTTGTGAAGCCATCTCCTTTTTCCACTGCATCGTAGATTAAAACAATTTATCAATGTCACTCCTCAGTTCTTCCTACTCTTTACCTTGCAGAAAGAAAGAACAAACATTTTCGGGAGATATTGCTACAAAATAAAGCTTGGAATACAATAACCTCAAACAACGTTGAACTTTAGCTGAATGGGATGGGGCAGTCACAATACTATAAAGCTAATTCTCTACTTGTTGAGGGAAGTTCCAACTCCTTCAAGAGAAGTTTACAAAGTGTAATCTGCCAAGCAGGCAGTCAAACCCCCAACAATGGTCGGTATTGTCCCCAAATCGTGCTGGGGCTTTGTCTCTAACTTCCGCAAAGAGGCCTGAAAGGGACTTGAAATGTTCACAGAGAAAGAATGCCTCAGGGCATCAGGCTGTACGCACGGCTACCTACTATGGCGAAGTGAGCGTCTCTCCCTACTCGACGAATGACACCATGAAGAGTTCTCGGGAGTTCCCTCAACAATACTCATTCATCTAAACATTATCAACAATTAAATTACTTTTAACCCTAAAAGCTCAACCATAAAGCCATAGCAAAAAAATTCCCAGTTTTAACAATCGCCAAACATAAACAATGAACCATACATGATAATACATTCTACACTATCCATCCATCTATCCCCATACATAAACAAATGCATAGTATACACATTAAAAATACAAATATTGTAAGCACATAAATGCATAAATTACGCAAGTGACATACCAGGGCACCTTTGGACTGGTAAATGGCGACTTCCTCTTGAGGAACATACCCGGCCCGAATCCGAACGGGTTTTCGAAGGGTACCATCGGGTCTTCGACTTGGCTCTAGAATTCTTTCTCCTTCTTTTAAGGGTTTGCCCAATTCCGCCGTTTTCTTCGATTGCTGTTCACCACCACCATTATTGCTAGCCATTGATTTAGGTAATTTGAAATTCAATGTTGTTTCCACTTAGATAATTTGAGACTGTGAATTCGAAGTATTAATGCTTTCAGTTCGTGAAATCAATAAAATGAATTGATTTATAACCTATTAGATTAGCTAAAAAAAATACACAAAATGTTTTGGTTAATATACTTTTTGGTACTCAAGTTTATCTTTAATTTTCAATTTGGTACCTGAGATTTTTCCAATTTAGTACTTTCAGTTTTTCCTTTTGTCTTGGTTAAACACCTAAATTTGACCCTAATATTCAATTTAGTATTAGAACATTTTTTTGTCTTGATTAAACCAAATTTAAGTACTAAATTCAGATAAATAAAAAATTTAGATAACAAATTGATCATTTGAAATCAAATTTAAATACTAAATGATATAATAAACCATTTTATTAAATATATGTTTTGTATAAATAATTTTGATCGATCATATTAAAAACAATTAATGTCATTAAAATTTAAAAGCATTATTTTTAACACGCCATATTTACATTATTCATGTTTTATATATACACATGTTTAAAATTTGATTAACACCTTTCACATTATATTCAAGCTATCATTTTAATAGTTAAAAGCTTAGGATAAGCAAGCGAAGCTAGAACAATTTGTTAGGAGGGTCGGATGAAATTTTAATTTTTTATAGTTTATATCTTTATAATTTGTAAATGATTAAATCAAATTTTTATAATTTTAGGAGACCAAAGTGTAATTTTACCTTTACTAGTTTAAAATTTTTAAAAAATTTTAAGGACCTAAATAATAATTTTAATATATTTTTCGGGCTAGCCTACCAAATTAAAATTTTTTGTCAACCCAAAAAAGCTATGCTCACCTCTACTCTAGAGACAATGAAAGACATTTTGCTAGAGGATGGTAATAAATCATTGATACTGTAAAGATGTCATGTCAGTGAATGTATTTGCATAGTCACTGTTTTTTTATTAAAAAAAAAACTAATGAAATAATATAAATGAATCATTAATTTAGGGAATTTATGATTGTTAGGGATAATAATAACAACAGAAACAAATTAATTAATCAAAATTTCTATAATTATGGAAATTAATAACTGAATAATAAAATAGAATAAAATCAATAATCGACGATAGTATGAAAGATGAATCTTTTAAAAAATGAAGATATTATGTAAGATGAAACTTCTTGTGTTTCACGTGTTGTGAAGAATTGTCAAAATTTTCACATGCATGCATTACAATTTATGTAATAGATTATTAGTATATTTAAAATATATAATTTTACATTTATTTAATATAAAAATTAATTATGTTTACTCAAATATTAAAAATTCAAATTTTATATTGATTGATAATTTTGAAAAAAATTTTGGTGAATTATAAGAATTTGCCTAAAACAACAAATGCGACTAAAACTCAGATATAGATCATAAAAGATATTAAAATAAACGTGCCCTTATCTCTCATTATAGTTTAAAAAAGTATACTTATATCAACAATTACAAATAATTATAATTAAAATTAATTATTAAAAACAAAATTATATTGATAATAAAATAAAATCGAATTTAGATTATAATAAATTTAATTATGATTTACGTATGTTTTGACTTAAATTTAAAAAAAATCTAAAAAAAACTCCATGCAAGATCTGTGTGGAAGCCATAAATTTATTTATTATTAAGGAGTCAAGATAAAAATATAAAACATTGGAAGGTAAATTTAGAAAAAAAAAACTAAAAAGGCATAAATTGAGTTAGTAAATTTTTAGAGGGACTAAAAATAAAAATTCCCCATTTTATCTAAATAGCCAAGGCCTGTAAGAATAGGTACCACCTTGGATTCGCGCCTGCACACGATAAAAACAATGTAAGGTTCAAACTTAAAACAAGGAAGAAAAAAGACTACCATTAATAGAAAGCATAAACAATAGTGTACATATACAAAACTAACATATAAGAATATTATAAATTATTACATAAATGCAGGCGCGTAGTTAGGGCGGGCTGGCATGAGCCTCGGCCCAGTTAAAATGTAAAATTATAATTTTAACCCTTAGAATTTTTAAAAAATTTTAAATTAGTAAACGTAAAATTACACTTTAGCCCCCTTAAATTATAAAAATTCGATTTAATCTTTTACAATTTATAAAAATATAAACTATAAAAAATTAAAATTTTATCCGGCCTCCCCCAAAAAATTCTTTTGGCTTCGCCTCTGCATAAATGCCACTGTTTCTAAATATATATATGCGAGAAAGATAAATTTACAGTAATCGTAATATTGGAAGGTTTAGAAATGCAACATTAATCAATCGTCAATAAATGTTTCATAGTTTTATTATCATCAGACCAACTTGATAACGAACTTTCATTAAGCTACAAATTATTGTCAAAAGCCCAAAAAATTCCACTACAATAACTCAATCAAAATTTTTATATATAGTAAGTAGAGATATGGAAATTAAACCCATAATCATATAATAATTAATACACCATAAATTTACAAGATAATTTTTTTAAAAAATTAATTAGGTATTAGTTTCACGATGTTAGAACTTTAGTTTAACAAACTGCGCGGCCTTAGGTAATTTCTTTGTTACTAACTTTCAAAAACTGTGTAAGCAACTTAAAAGACAAAAGAGCTCGCCAAGTATTTGAGTAAATGCTCTCAAACATATTTAGTAACTTTAAATGAGACGATTACAAATGATAGAGAATGCCCCTATTTATGGTTGAGTTAGGGGCGAATTTAGGGGGGCTGGCATGGGCCCTGGCCCCCCCTAAAATGGAAAATTATTATTTAGCCTCATTATAATTTTTTAAAAATTTTAAATTAGTAAAGGTAAAATTACACTTTGGCCCCCTAAAATAATAAAATTTGATTTAATCCTTTATAAATTATAAAAAAATTAAAATTTCATCCGGCGCGCCCTAAAAAATTTTTCTGGCTTCGCCTGGGTTGAGTTTCTCAGATTCAACAATACAATTTAAATGACACCGACAGTTAAGATTAAAGTCTATCTACAATATGAGAATCTTCAGGGATTTAAACTTAATACAATTTTATCACTTATGATTTACAATATTCATAATGGTAACTCCAGTTTTCATGGAGTGTTCCACTAGGTTATCAAGACTTCAGTTAGATAAGTTTCTCCATGTGTTCTACAAATTGGGTTAGTTCCAGTGGATTAAATAACTCCTATTTAATTAGTTTACCTCAATGGAAAGTTTTGTATGCTTTCGTCACGAGTTTTGATCCGTGACCCGTAACACTAATGACAACTTTTAATTATCCACGAGCTTTGATTTAATGTGTAATATTATGCATAAAGTTTGATTTGATTTAATTTTCTCCAATTACTAACACAAATGTTGATATAACATCATTTTAACATAAACAAATAATTATATTTATCTAATATAAAATTAAATTAATGTATATATTTATTTAAATGTATAAAGTTAAATTAAAATTAAAATTTGACGTACACATTTATAAAAATAAAAGAATATATAAAATAGTTTATTTTTAAAATAAAATAATAACAACTCTATATAATTTAAAATTTCATACTCTTATGTATGTTTAATAGTAGATAATTATTAAATTAATAAATCATATAATAAATATGAATTATATTGATAAAATAATAACCGATAAAATATTAATGGCACAAAATTTATAAAAAAAATTAAAATATTTTAATTTTATATTGAAATAATATTTGATAGTGCATAAATCTATTTATGAACTGAGAAAAGATTATGTGTAGGTCTAAGTATTGATAAGAGCATAATGCATTTCAGCGTACTTGAACTTACGTCCTCTTGTATTGACAATAATACTTATATCAATCGAGCTAAAATTCAATCTAACAACTCTCTATTATGTTTTATTTTATTTAATGATAACATATTATATTATTATTAATCATCAAATATTCTCCCTATGAAAATTAAATTCATATATTATATATATATATATATATATAAAGATTATGACGACTACAAGTCTGAACGTGATTCATGCAAACGAAGCAGAAAATGAAAGGAAGCTCCTGTTTCTATCATCATTTAAAATGAGTAACACATATCTTTCACATGAAAAAATGTATATATTGAAAATAAACTGTAATAAATATACATACAGACACACACTTCCGGCCAAAATAATTTTTACGCATAAATAAAATTAAATAATGACTTTAAGAATATTTAAAATTTATATTAATTATTTATATTTTATATATTATAATATTAATATTTTATTATCAATGCGCTTTAAAATGCTTAAACTCATATCTTTATATCCTTTTACGATGACAATATCGATATTAATGGTGGCAAGAGTGAATCCACAGTTATAATCATATTTAGTTGAAAAAAATAGAAAATAAGGAAAGTGAAAAAAGCGGGCATGCGATGGACTCTCTGCATGGAAGTAAATCTGCGATATTTATGTGCTTACAGTCGTGAAAAGGGTCCCCATTCTCGACTCAGTGGGGGGACTCAGCCGTCTGGTCATTTATATCACTCACAACGCGGGTGCGGCTCACATCCCTTCTTCCATGATTAATGATTTCTCAGTTTCTCATTTTTAGACTCTCTCTTTTTCTCCACAGGCACCTGTTCTTTTTTTTTTTTCGCTCTTCAAACTCTATCCTGGTAAAAATACCCACCTTTTTGTTTTGGTAAAAAGCATGTCTTTTGTTAAATGTTAATGTATTGTTCCATGAGAGTTTCAAAGAGAATAAAGAGTTGTTTTTACGTGATGGTATCATGTTCTTAATGGCTGAAACTTGAAATCTTTGTTTGTTTTGCACATGAATTGTTTGTGTAAATGCATGTGTTGATGTCATTTGATTGGCTTTTGAGTTATTCAAACAGGATGAATAAACGGAGGTATTTTTTTTCTTCTTTTTTTCGGCTGAATAACTTGTTTATTTTCATATTTTATGCATTGAAAAACGTTACGTTTTGAAAAGATCTGTACTTTTTTCCTTATTGTTTGCAAGTTTTATGTTTCTTTTTTGAGTACTGGTTTACAATTGTTTTAAATTAAATCTGCCATAGCTACTTTGCTGCTTGTTCTTGCTCATGGTTGGCTAAAAGAAAGATAGGTTGGTTTCGATTTAAATATTACTGGTAAGATTCCATGTAAATTGGAAGTAGCTAGCTGATTGATCCTAGAGAGAATTATCCAATTCATTTGATTTCAAAATGGTATTGTTTGAAGTGCTTACCATTTGCATATATATATATTCACAAATAAGTTATCATTTATGTCCGCTTTATCTATTTATAATTATTTTAGATTCGTAACTACTCTTCTCAACATCAACATGTCGTGTGATCCACTATTTGCTTTTTAAGATTCATATTATATCTTTTGTTTCATAGATTTTCTTTCTTTAATTATGATGCTTTTGAATAATCTAATTATTCAATTATCCGACCATTTCATTATATCAAATTTAATATTAATCGTATTAATTGATATTTATATATTTCGTACAATAACATTATGTTATTTGTAATACCTAGGCTTATTAGTCAATTAATTGATCATATTTTGTTCATGAAAAGGGGTTTGATTGGTATTAGTGTGGATACAACAAAATATAATAGCATCTTGTATTAGAACTTAGGAAGGAATTAATCTTATATGATATGAAATTTTGACTATTCATGAGTGTGCTCAATATAGATATATCCCACAGTGGTCCTTGGTAGTAAATAATTTTAGCTGATGGAAAATCGTAGCATTTTATTTTGTTCTTCCGTGGAAACGAAGAGTAACGTTTGGTCTAGTACTTTTTAATGTTGGGACGTTTCACTGTGGAAATTAAAACCACATGGATAGCTTTTATGCATCATTAATCCCTCAACAACTGAGCATAGATGTGATATTTCTTGTTTATGTACTTATATAACTAAGCTTCTTGTTGTAAGAAAATCACCAATCTTTTCATTCAATACAGTGATCTAGGAGTAGATTTCATGGCAGATGCTATTGACCCATTTCCTGAATTGGGGAGCGTGTATAAAGTTTCCGGTCGTCGTCAGGTAAACCGGGATGTAGCAGACTTCAAGCTTGCTTCTTCAGTGGATGGTGACAAGGAGAACACAAGGGAGTCTAAAAATCGAGTTGCTGGAAATTCCGGGTTACATAAAGATTCTACATCTAATGTATGGGGACATCCAAATTTGATTCAGAAACTTAAGATGCAAACTACTTCCAATGTCAGGCCAATTGTGGATGGTTCTTGTTTGAGTTCCAGCAGACATGGTAGGGCATCGACCCAGCAAGGTGCTGGAACTTGCCCTGTTCAAGCTGGTTTCACTTTGCCTAACAGTTCAGAAAATAGAGTTGATGAATATGATAACAATGACCCTGATGTTGTGTATGATAACGATGATTTGGATGACTATGATTTCGATTTTGATGAAGACGAGAAGAGTCATGAAGCACGCAAGAAGAGCAAATGGTTCAATGCATTCTTTGAACGTTTAGAGAAATTGACTGTTGAGGAGATTATTTCACCAGCTCAGCAATGGCACTGCCCTGCATGTCAAGGTGGACCGGGAGCCATTGATTGGTATCGAGGTGTACAGCCTCTAATGACTCATTCCATGACTAAAATGACACGGAGAACTAAGATGCATCGTGTATTCGCGGAACTTTTGGTTGAGGAGATGCGTAGGAGAGGAACTTTCATTAAACCTGCCAACGATGCTGTTGGCAAATGGGAAGGGCTTAATGTTAGAGTTGCAGATCATGAAATAGTTTGGCCACCAATGGTTGTCATTATGAATACAAAATACGAACAGGACGAAACCGGCAAGGTACTTTACTGCTCTTGGATAGTAAACTATCTCTATTACTAATATACTGCTAATTGCTTTGTACTGACTGTTATTTCATCAGTGGAGTGGGATGGGAAATCAAGAGCTGCTCAATTACTTCAGCTCATACGCTGCTACAAAAGCGAGACATTCGTATGGTCCACAAGGTCACCGCGGGATGAGTGTGTTGATCTTTGAGAGTTCAGCAGCAGGGTATTTAGAGGCTGTTCGTTTGCATAAACATTTTAAAGAACAAGGAAGGGATAGGGATGCTTGGGATCATTCACGGGTCCCATTCTGTCCAGGTGGAAAACGCCAACTTTACGGCTACATTGCCATCAAAGAAGACTTGGATGTATTTAACCGACACTCTCAAGGTCTAATACGCTGCAATCACTTTTGTTAAATCGTTGTTTTTGAACTTTTCTTATGAATGATACAATCTATGCGATCAAACAGGGAATTCCAAGCTGAAATTCGAGCTGAGATCATACCAAGAGATGGTTGAGAGCCAAATAAAGAAGATAAACGACAATAGTCAGCAACTTACCCGACTTAAAAAGAAGGTTGCTCAAGAACAGCAACATTCACAAGTCCTTGCAGAGTCTCTAGGCCGATTGAGTGAGAAGCTCCACCAGACAATAGAGCCGAAAAATCGTATCGTGAGGCAAAGAGCTATATTGCAGCATGAACAGAACAAAGAAGAGGTAGCATTTTTTAACTTTATTGCTGCAATTTCAGTGTTCTATAGCTAGATATCTCTTCCTTATTGCAATGCAATGGTTTCCAGTTGGTAGCTAAAGAACAATATTTCAAGGAGAAAATCAATACTATTTACCAATCCATAGACTCTAAGGAACATGATTTCGAGAAGCTGCAGAGGGCTGCAAGTGAGAGAGTTAAGCAATCAAATACGAATCTTATACATAATAAAGATGAATGCAGGTGACATTCTATCTACTTAAAGCTGTAACAACATTTTTTTTTCTTGTTCTATGTTGTGAAGTGATTTTTTAACATGTTTTTGAATATTCAGTGCCATTGAGCTTCATGAGAAAAACATAGGGGAGTTCAATGCAGAGAGGGAGAAGCTGATGAAAAGTCGTCAAGATAGAAGGTTAACAATCACACTACGGTATTGGGAAGATCTTGTCAAGCTCGAGGAAGGGTTTGAAAAAGAATTGACCTTGCTTATGGAAAAGTACACCCCCAGAATATTGCATTGAGGAACAATAGACCACTAAATAGACAAGACATGAACAAGAGATAAGGAAATAGAAGACACAATACCACCATGACCATTACCATTGGCACAGTGAAAAGAAGCAAGACAAACACTTGTTTGATAGGTAAATATAAACCAGTTTTGTTACTTGATACACTTTGAAGTTTTGGAAAGAGAAAAATGGTTTATGAGGGAGGGAAGTTTGGGGTTCATGGTGAACACTGAAATGGTGAAACTTCGAGTAATGTTTTTTATGCATTTTTGTTTCAGATTTTTGGCATTTGGCCATGGTATTGTCAACTTCACCATAAATTTTTTATTGTGATTTTATTATTATTAAATATATTTTATTTATACAATAAAATCTATACTACTAGATATGTACATCAAAAAATAGTTGGAAAAAGTCGGAATGAACCTTTTCGTCAAGTATTTAAATTAAGTTTTAATTTTGGAGTCGATATTGTTAGAAGGATTTACTTGAATATCACTCAGCTTAAACACGACTAGACTTAGATTGTAACACGGATTAGAACATCTATGATTACAACCAAGAAAAAAAAAAAGCTGTACTACTATATGTACCAAAGGAAAGCCCCTAAGGCCTTCCTTGCATGAAACATTCCGTTGTTTTTTTATTTTGAAGATAAATAGTTAAATTTTAATTTTAATATATATTTTTGATTATAGAAGAAAGGTTAAATTTTAGTTTTAATGCTTATATTTCATTCAAATTTGAGATTTAACCTCTATACTTTATATTTGACATAATTTGATACCTTAATTTTTATAATGTCATTAGTTAGTCTATTAGTTGGTGTAGTTAATTTATTTTTATTAAAATGCTAATGTGAAATTTTAAGAATTATTACTGTTAAAATTCTCTATTAAATTTAGATCTATTTATAATGTCATTGGTTACTATATTAGTTGGTCTAGTTACTCTATTCTTATGAAAATGCTGATGTGAATTTTTAAGGACGGTTACCACCGTTAAAATATTTTATTAAATTCAGGTTTATTAGGCCAATAAAACAAAGCACATGTTAGACTTTCGTTAGACAACTAACCTAAGAGTGACTAAAATATTTAATTTTGAAAAGTTGAATGACTAAAACGAAAAAACTAATAGTTGAGTGACTAAAATAGAACAAACTGAATAGTTGAGTGACTATTCTTATACTTTACCCTAAATACAAACAGTAAGTTTGGCATTTATTTGAGGAATTTAAATAAATTAAAATGTGCTTTTGTATTCTTATTTAATTCTATTACTTTCATTTATAGAAATTTAGATTTTTATTTTTGAATTTAAAATTTAAATTTAATTATTAATTCAGTTAATATTATTTTTTTAATCCATAAGTGTAATATTTTGAAAAAAAAATCATTTAGTAACTATGTAATGAATAAATGATGTAATAAACATAAATTTAATAGAAAAATTTTAATAATGTCAATAATTTCACTTGTAGTTTTTAATTTAGAGGATGAGTACGTTAAATTCTTGAAAATAAAAATGTAAAAATTAAATTTCAAATGTAGAAAAAAATACATGGATATTTTAACTGTTTAAATAAATAACAAATATTTTGAGAAAAGCATTTAAAAAAAAGGGTAAACTCCACCCAAGGTCACTAAACTATTAATAAATTTAAGTTTTAATCACTCAACTTTAAAAAGGTTACAAAATAATCATTAAACTATTCAAAAATTTTCATTTAAGTCATTAGGTTGCTAAATTGCCATTGCATGGCTTTCTTCATTCGTACTATTGGCAATAATCGAAATCTCTCCTTCCCCTCCTCTTCTACAATCTAGTTTTTTTTTCCCATAAAACAACACTGAACGTCACGAATTTGTGAACCAAAATTCGAACAATTTTTTTCTCTCATCTATGACACAAATCGTCAAATCAGCTTAATCTAAGGTATATATATTCTACTTGATGGGAACTATTTCACTGTATTGATCGCTAAATTGTTACTTGAAGCTTCGCCAATTAAACTTAAAAAAAAAAAGACTTGACAGTCCAGTGAAATAAATGAAAACTTTCGAATAGTTAAATAACTATTTTGTAACTTTTTAAAATTGAGTGACTATAATATAAACTTATTAATAGTTTGACAACCTTAGGTGCAATTTACCCTAAAAGAAACTTAAAAAACACGTATGGATGTGCTAGAAGCTAAATATAAGTGGTGGTGATGGTTATTTCTCCGAAGTTCGGTTTCGTCTCGTGTCAGCTAGGTAATGTAAAGGCAATGGATAATATTATTTTTAGCCCCTGAACTTGACAATTAGGTTCATTTTGGTGTCTGCATTTTTTTATTCACTTTAACACTTGAACTTGACAATTAAGTCCATTTTAGTCCCTAAAATTAAAAAGCATAAAAGTTTCATGATAGGAGACTATGATATTATGTCATCTCATCACTTGAAAATTAAAAAATTTAGAGTAGACTACATCAAGGTTACTAAATTATTAGTAAATTTACGTTTTGATCACTTAACTTTAAAATATTACAAAATGGTCACTAAACTATTTGAAAATTTTCATTTAAACTTGGACTATTTAAAATCATTGTTGTATGGCTTTCTACGTTCGCATCGTTTGCACCAATCGAAAACTCTCATTTATTTTTTCTTTCACAATCTAGTTTTTTTTTTTATGAAACATCTTTGAACGACATGAATCTATGAACCAAAAATTCAAACAATTTTTTTCTTTGACCTCCAATAGTGATCGCCAAATTAATTTGGATCTAAAGCATATTCATTTACTCGTTGATGAGTATTGATTAACTGTATTAATTATTAAATCATCGCTTAGAGCTCTTTAGCTTGATTTCAAATAAAAAAAACCGTAACAACCCAAAGAATTAAATAAAATTTTTGAATAATCAAATCACTTAAATGAAATTTTTTGAATAATTTAATAATAATTTTGTAACTTTTGAAGTTGAATAATCAAAATATAAACTTATTAATAGTTTAATGACCTTGAGTGCATCTTACCAAAAAAATTATACAAAATTTTCAGTTGATGATAGGGTATAATCTTGAAGTATCACATACTGGGTTTTAATAACCGAACCTATTGTTGAATAAGTCAGACCATCGATTCACAATTTAAACAGTTCAATAAAAATAAAAAATTTATTAAACTAATTTAACTTGTTCAACTGTCAATTTTTATTTAAATTTTTATTTTTATTAATTTTAATCCTCTGTTCGAATTATTATATTAATCAATTCTCAATTTATTTGACCTGATCTTATTCTAATAACACTGTTATTAAATTTTTGACGAGAATAAAGTGTTGAGGGGCAAAAATTATATTATCCTAAAAGCAATTATCCCAAAGTTTGATTCTTTTTCATCAAGCACGTTTATTTTCCTGTGCATTAAAGGAAAAGCCATTGCCACACGCCTCTCTTCTTCATCTTCATCTTCATCTTCTTCCCTTTTTATTCCAACGTCTTTAGTTACAAATCTGTCTCAAAGCTTGAATCTTTGAAACCCATTAACCCAAAGAAACTTATGTTTTCAAGCTTATAAATTCCAAGTCCTCTCCAATAGAGCTATTTGGCCCTTTTTAATTCCTTTAATAATTATCTTGACTACTTTGCTTCACTAGGATTCGACTCATGGATTCAATTCTTGAATCTTGAAACCCCTCCCAAAAAAATGGTTACTAAATTGCAGGTTACTCAGTTAAAAGCATCGGATTTTGGGTTGAATTATCTGATTTCCAGCCATGAAAAAGTTTTCAAGTTTGGATATTTCTCAAGAAACTCACCTTCAAAGCAGAAGTTGAGGTTCAAGCTTGTGGGAGCTCAGAAGGATAGATGGAAGCTCAATGACATTGACACCAGTATGAATATATATTGTCAGCTTCTTCATTTTTCCTATTCTGTTATCTCTGATTGGCTCTGATAATAATCAGTAAAATTGTTGGGGGTTTTTTAATAATTTAGTTGTCCTAATAGCATACATTAATTTACAGATACTGTGCAAGAAAGAATAAATTCATGGCTGACAAAGACCCAGCATTTTTTAAGTGAGATAACTTTGCCACTAGTGAAAACTGGTCAAACTGGTCAAAGTGGACCTGGAAAGCTTGATCCTCGAAATGCAGATGAAGTTGATAATCAAGAAATGGAAGACATTATCATGGCAGAAAGGATTATTCCTAGTGGTTTGCCTAATGGAAATCTTTCATTAGCTGCTATTGTATCGATTGAGCAGTTTAGCAGGTGAAAAATTATCAAATTATGTGTGTTAATGTCTTGTTTAATTAGCTTTAAGATAATGTTTAAGTTTTGGATTGTCATAATGATGTTTGGCATTTAAGTTTACAGGATGAATGGATTGAGTGGAAAGAAAATGCAGAAGATATTTAGAACTCTTATTCCCAAAACTGAGTACGACGATGCTCGTAATTTGGTGGAGTATTGTTGCTTCAGGTTTTTGTCAAGGGATGCCTCTGATCTTCATCCCTGTCTCAAGGTTCATTATATTGATGCTTAATGTCCATTTTCTGTAACTTATTTACTCACTGGTTTCACGTCTGTCATCGATATGTTTACAGGAACGTGCATTCCAGAGGTTAATGTTCATAACAATGCTTGCTTGGGAGAATCCTTACCGTGATAAAAACAATTTACATGCTCATTCACTGACAAAATCTTCTCTTCAGGTTCTTTTTTCCTTTAATTACCTTTTAAAGTATTCTGAAATTATATTGGTTTCGATTATGTATCTGAACTTGCTTGAATTTGATTCAAGTTTATTCAGGGGTGAACTGTACCCCTCCTAGAAGAAAACAAAGAGTTCGAGTTGTGAAATTAATCAAGTTTATTGGCGTTATTGAAGGGAAAGCTGGTGGGAGAGGAGGCTTTTACTCGTATCGCTCCTGCAATTTCAGGTGTAGCTGATCATCCTACGGCACATAGCCTTTTCAAAGCTCTTGCTGGTGATGAACTGGGCATTTCATTACGAGTGTGGTTAACTTATATCGAAGAACTTCTCAAGTAAGCTTCTGATTTCATACTACTAGTGCTAATCATGTTTGTAATGTGATCCGAGAGTAAATAAACAATCAGTAATTCCTCACACTCACCGTGCTAAAAGTATGATGTCGAATGGTGGACTTCGCATCCTTTTTAGCATGTTACTTCTGTTAGTTATTGCCCGAGTTTTCAATTTGCTAAGCTTGATTCCTGCTAGTTTTAGCGTAGAGTGCATGAAGGAAGGAGATCATATCAAATCTGTGAATATCCTCAGCTCTCAGAGGAAAGAGTATTGTGCGTCGGTTCTAGCAGGAAACGACCTGTTCTAAAATGGGAGAATAACATGGCATGGCCAGGGAAAGTTACTCTAACGGATAAAGCGCTCTACTTTGAGGTACATATGGTCCACAATAACTCTTCTATCGATTTTACGTTGTAGTTGTAACCTATGGTATCTTCCATTTGTTCACGAGTTGACTGTATATGCATACTAAGTGGAATGGCATGCAAGCATCCTGCTTCCCATTTTGGAAATTGAATTAGTTTATGTATTCATTCGGATATTGGTTTTATTCATGCAAATGAGTAGAAAAGTTTGAAAACTTTTAATAAGATTTTGAGGGAACGTAGTGATTTTCGATCCGGTCCAAGTATTTGATATGACTGTCATGTTATTTGCAGGCTGTTAAATTTAAAGGGCGGAGCGATGCAATTAGACTTGATCTTACGAGGCCTGGATTGGAAGTTAAGAAAGTAAAAGTTGGACCTTTCAATTTTGGGCTTTTTGACTCTGGAGTAGCTGTTTCATCGGGTCCAGGGTGAGCTTCTCGGGCCTTTTACGTGAACTTTTACTTATAGTATTTGAATTTCTGGGTACTTTTTTTTTTTTTGGTTTGGTCATGTATCTTTTTGTTGTCAACTTTCTGTTCAGATCACAAACATGGGTGCTGGAGTTTGTCGACTTGGGTGGTGAATTAAGGCGAGACATTTGGCATGCGTCTATCAGTGAAATTATTACTCTACACAAGTTTCTTAACGAGTATGGACCCGATGATAATGATCGATCACTATCTCAAGTATTCGGTTCTCAAAAAGGGAAGGAAAAGGCTACAACGAGTGCCATTAATGGCATTGCTAGACTTCAAGCTCTCCAGTTTATGCGAAAGTTGTTAGATGATCCGATCAAACTTGTTCAATTCTCTTTTTTACAAAATGCACCCCATGGTGATCTCGTTTTCCAATCACTAGCCGTAAATTATTGGGGTGGACCATTAGTCGCCAAAGCTACGGACTTGAAGTATCAACGTGCTCAAGGAACAAGCCCTTCTGAACCCGAAGTTGAAATCAGTGATCATGTATTTGACATAGATGGAAGTGTTTACTTGCGGAAGTGGATGAGCTCTCCGTCTTGGGAATCTAATGCTTCCATTAGTTTTTGGAAGCATGCTTCAACTAGACCAGCAGTCGTGTTAAGTAAAAGTCTTGTTGTGGCCGATAAGTCCCTTGTTGAAAAAGCAGCAGCAATCTGCAAACAAAAATATCAGGCAGTGGAAAAAACTCAAGCCACGATTGACGCAGCGAAACTCGAAGGGATACCCAGTAATATCGACCTTTTCAAGGTTCAGCATCCATTTCACTATGTTGTTTTTATTGTGCTTGTTTCAGCAAGTTCGGTTTATGTTATACATATAACCTTATATCGTCGAGCTGATTTTGTGTTCACCTTTTGTAGGAACTTCTTCTCCCTTTTACTATCACGGCTCGGAATTTTGAAAAGCTTAGACGATGGGAGGAGCCGCACTTGACTCTCTCGTTTCTCGCATTTGCTTATACAATTATTTTCAGGTAGACGCATCCGGAAATCATTGTTAGGCAAACAGCACTTAATCTTACAAGCAATACTACACTTGTTAGCTTTTGAATATGAACTCATGAGTTCCCATATCGGTCGTGCTATATATTTTGCTTGTTGTAGAATAGGGTCTTCACCTAATAGGTTTCGAGCTTTTGTTTAAATTGGGTAAATATACCACGGAAGCCCCTATATTAGGAATCTGTTTGCATTTTGCCCCCTTAAATAAAAAAATGGGCAAATTAATATCTGCACATTAGATTATTGAGCAAATTGATCATTTCTATTAAAAATTCCATCTATTTTTACTATTAAAAACTAGTGTGACTGATCAGACAACATGGACCAGTTTTTAATAGTGGAAATGGATAAAGCTTTTAACACGAGGACCAGTTTGCTGTCTGATCTAACGTACAATGACTAATTTGCTTATTTTTTGAGTAAAGGGACAAAATGCAATCTGACTCATGGTACAACATCCTCCATTGGAATTTTACCGTCTTATTCAATCCGTTTTAGCATCAATTTGTTGATGTATTGAACATTTACTCCCTAGGAATCTGCTGTCATATGTTTTTCCCATGGCATTGATCATCTTAGCCAGCGGCATGCTAACACTTAAAGGACTCAAGGAACAAGGTCGTCTCGGTAGATCTTTTGGAAAAGTAACTATACGTGATCAACCACCTTCAAATACTATTCAAAAGATTATAGCCGTAAAAGACGGTATCCGTGATGTGGAACATATCCTCCAGAATCTGAACGTTACTCTCCTGAAATTACGAACGATTCTCCTCGCAGGTCAGCCTCAGGTACGATGTCATTAGTCATGAACACATGTTTTCATGGCAGAAAATACGAAATAATTTATACTCGTTTAAACGTTCTCTTTTTTGCAGATAACAACCGAGGTTGCATTGGTGTTGTTATCATCCGCAACCGTTCTTCTCATCGTGCCTTTCAAGTACATCCTTGCATTTCTTCTATGTGATCTTTTCACTCGAGAGCTCGAATTCAGGAGGGAGATGGTTAAGAGATTCCTTGCCTTCTTGAAGGAACGTTGGCTTACCGTGCCAGCAGCCCCCGTAATCGTATTACCATTCGAGGACGAGGAATCCAAATCGGTGAATCAAAGAAACCAAACTGATAAAGGCGCAATCAAAAAGAATGCAGAGGAGTTGGAGACCTAGATACCTTTGTTTTGGACATGCACATATACTATAGTGAAAAATTAGTTTCTATATGGTACAGAAAAAGGCAAAAAGTTACAGTTTAATCCCATTTTTGTGGACATGCTATATAAAACTTCACACTTTTTGAAATATTAAAATTAGTTCATAATATCAAGATAAATTTTAAAATTATATATGAATTTTAATTTTGTACAATTTTACACAAAAATTTTGATTGGATCTAATTCTCATAAATTATTAACATAAATTATCGATTTAGCATCATTTTATGTTTATATGTTGCATATATATATAATTATATTTATTCAATAAAAAATTGATGAATTTAATTCTTTAAATGTGTATAATTGCATCAAATCAATGTTAATGTACCAAATTACACATTGAATCAATTTTGAGATTTATATTTCGGTCAAATTGTTTCATTAGTCTTTTATTTCGAGTAAGTTGTGTATTTAATTCTTATATTTTAATTTAGTCAATTTTAATTGTTATACTTTTTGAATTTTAAAATTTTATTAGTGAGTTCTGACCTAAACGGTAGCAGTTAAATCCATTGGGTTAATTTTTACAATTAGTCTTATATTATGTGTAAATTTGCATGTTTAACCCACGTTCAATCGAATATTTTTAGTCATTATGTTTTTTTTTTTCAGATGAACCAAAAAAATCCATAAAAATAAAATAAATAAAAGGACAAAGCACAGCATCCATTTAGATTTCACAATGGTACAAATTGAATTACGGAAATAAAATTTGTAAAATGGAAGCCAATGGTAATGCCACCATCAAACTCCTCCATATATGAGAAAATGCTTTGAAACCCTTTGATGTAACACTGCAAACAAGTCTCTCATCACGATATGTGCATATTGTATTGTTCCTAAAACCAGCAGCAACCTCATCAGTATATATATGCATGCATGTATGTATGTATGTATGTATGTATGTATGTTGCATTACCTTGTTGCACAAAATGCCACCATATAATCTGATGCAGAACAAGTTATGATACTAACACGATCATCATAAGCATAACTAGATGCTGCAGGGCATACTAGTTTGAAACTCTTTGAATAATTCGTAGGCAAACAAGCAACCGGATCTTCGTATGTCCCACGACAACAATATTCATCGGTGTTGAACACGTCGCAAGCGCTTCTACAGCCGACAACCTTACCATTTTTCTTAAAACTAAGATCGGACGAACAATTTTGCCTCAAGTCACCATCACAACCAGCAGTGCTGCAGTTTCCTTTACCACCACCAGGTTTGATCACAATAGGCAAATTAAAGCCATCTACAAGGCTAACATCATAGTAATCGATATTATCACCAAGCGTGAATTCGGCTATGGTAACTGGGAGACTACCAGCGCTTGTACAATTAACGGACGTACCACAGTTGCCTGTTTGACATGTTCCGTAACCGGTTTTATTGAAATCGCAACCTGTTCTACCCCATATTCGACCACTCCAACTGTCCGGGGCATTGTAAAATGCAGTTTTGCCTGGTTCCAACGTAAAGCCTTCGCCGTGGAAGTTGCTTCCATCCGTGATGATCGCCGGCCATATCGTCTCTTTGCACTGATTCACAATGGTGAAATTTTTGGCATTTGAAGGCTTTGTTGCACCTTACCAAATTTAAATGCCAGTGAGGTTATATTCATAATATAGAACCACATCACACTTAATCAGGCATAGTCCCAATTCTATACGGAAGTTGTGAGTTTAGTTCTTGTATTTTAATTTGATTATTTTTAGTCCTTAAACTATATGAATTTTAACATTTCAGTCCTGATCAAACAACATTTGTTAAACTCATTAAGTTTTATTATTTTCAAAATCTGATGCGACAAACATATTATCACATATATAATGCTATGTCAGCTTACTATTTCTACATGTTACTCACAAAAAAAGTCAATTATGCATTTAAAAAGACTGTCGTTTGTGTCAAAGTTGAAATTTTAAAATTTGAAAAATATAGGGACTGATAAATCTACAACTTTAGACATTATACAAGACTAAGAGCAAAATTTAACAAGACGGATTTAACTGTTACCATTTGGTCAAGACTGAAATTTCAAATTTTGAAAAGTATGATAACTAAAATTGACCAAATGGAAAAGTATAAAGACTATATCTGCAACTTTTGAAAAGTACAAGGACCAATAGCACAATTTAACCTATTCATAATATTGAACCATATCACACTTAAATAGGCATGAACAGAAAAGGTACCTGATGCAAAAATAATAAAAATGCAGAAAAGTAAAATGGGATTGTAAGGCAATGCCATTGGAGAGCAAATAAGCAAAGGCAGGGGAGGAACTTGGTGAGAGGCATGTAAGAGTGATGTCGGTTGGCTTTAAAGGAGCATAAGATGGGTTGAAACGGGAGAATACGTGTGGGAGATGGTGAATCAAGAAGCAGTGAACGGCTGGTTGGCAGAATCCATAAAAGACTTCCTTGCTTAGTTCCGTAACCAGTATATACTTTGCCTCTATCATACTACATTGTCCTAAACATATAGTTTTTGGCACTTCTTTTGTCTTACAATCTACAAAGTATTTATTCTTTGATATATATATATATATATCATAGCCAAGTCCAGCCTGGATGATCCCCACCATGTATATTTGCTAGTAATGACATGAAATTCCCCTTAAAAAGATTGAAAATATTAAAAGATAAGTAGCAAAAATTAAATTAAGGCAGAGTAAGAATAGATACATCCACATCCATGGAGGTAATAATAGTTTTCAATATTATATATGCATAATAGAGCGAGGTAGGTAGTAAAATAGAGCATGCTAACTGTGAAATAATGGCAGATTTAGCAACATTCACCACACCCCGAATCCATTAATAGTCTTCAGAAAAGAGAAAGGGCAACAAGCAAAAGACAAGCTAAATAACAATTACAGAAAATTCAAAATTGCAATGTAAGCCAACAGATACAATGAGGAAACAGTTTATTTATGCCTTCCTACTCTAAAACCATATAAAGAAACTAATTGAACAATCAAACTACACGATTCTCTAGTGTCATTCATCTAAGAACTAAAATATCTTCCCAAAAAAATATCCCTTGCGATTTAACTTATTAAGGACTCAACTCAGAGAATAACACTTCATTGAATATGACAAATGTTTAACATGTACTCAAGAACTCGTTCCCAAAATAATATACAAGTCTCGGTTAATAAACCGATAATCCGCACTAGACATAAATCGTAGCAAGTCCAAACCTTGTGGAGGTTCTTTTCATGTTGAATTCACTCCATCAAGCAGCAAAATCGGACAAAATGCTAATTTATGTCAGGTAGCTATGTAGTGCGTGCAGTTACCTTCTTCCGGACAATCCTCTTTCTCCGGGGCTTCAAAGCTCCAGTTTCCCCATCGGCAACAGATTCAATGTTTCCTTGTTTGATGCCAAGAAGTCCAAGACCGGAAACAATGGCGTTCTTGGATATGAACCATTTAGAGGATGACCTAGTTCCATCCTCAGAAGGTCTGTTGTAAGCCTTCAAGAGGTCATCTGACTGAACCAGCGGATCCACCTCGACACCTAGCCAAGCCAGCCTCGATCTCTCTCCTAATTGAACATTCAAGACCCTGCATAGAACCAGTTTGGTGAGGCAAAAAGATACCACAACCTCCATTTACGTCATAAACGTGGAAGAGTTCCAAGTGTGAAAGAAATCGATTTAGAAATTTTCGAAATGATGCAATGTACTAGACCTTAAAGCTGTGCTGAAGAACAATGCTACACCAATGACATCAAAATAATTGACCATTGCTTGATCAAATCCACATAAAAGCTGATATCTAAGGTTTGCATAGAGTCCGAGAAAAGCACCATAACCAAGTGCGTTGGTACTCACAGACGGAATTGACACAGATAACCTGCCAACAGTAAAAAAGGCCACCATTAATGCATCAAGTAAAAGAAGCCCCCCAAACAGAAAGAAAATTTTCTTTCCAAATAAATGGAACAAAAGGATAACTGAAGATTTACTCAAATCTACTTACTTTTCCTTCTTTTTACTAGCCAGAAAATTCGACAAAGAGCCTTGCGCTGCTCCAGCAGCTAATCCAACAATACACAACTCGGCAGCCTTGTAGAAAAGAGAATGGATTCTCTTTTGCAAGTCAAATTCTCTAAGTGGGTAACTCTTTTCAAATATATTGTTGGGAAGCTTCTGTAATGTGTTTTGCAAGTCAAACCGGAAGGTGTTGCCGTAAGAACGGCAAGGAGCAAGAGACCAAACTACAAGAGCATTGCAAGCTGCTACTGTGAGAACATTCATAAGTGCTAGATCCCATTCTTGCTTAATCCTGTAGACAAGGTGAAGCAAGTCTATTAGTATGATTTACTGAAATTGATAAAAAGGGCAAGCATGAATCTCGTCATGGTATTTGAAACAACCTATCCTTTCGATTCTTCAACTCCCACCAAAGAGAAGAACCAATAGTAGCAACCTCTTCTAAAAGAAGCCTGTATAAAAAGGCAGGATCTGCAAGCATCCTGGGAATAGAAAAGATTGTGCATAAGCATATATGACAAGTTCAACGATACGCTGTGATCAAATATTCATTTCATTCAGATTGCTGGAGACATCCTTAAGAGGTGAATATGAGCATATCAGGGATTACCTGCCAACAAATGCCCGAGACATTGCTTGTGGAAGTGTTCGAGAAATAAATCGACTGGTGGTTGGTCTGGCATTAATTGCTAAGAACTTTACCATTTGTGCTGAACTGACCAATCCCTGTAGGCAAAAAAGCCCTAATCAGCATCTGATACAATAAACTAAGTTCTTCACCGTGTGATAAAGCAATAAGAAAAGTTACTAAACCATTTCATAAGCTTGTCGGAAGCCAGCAGGCAAGTCCATCATTGTCTTGTGCCACTCATTCAATACAGCATCTACAAATTTTCGATCAAAAAGCTGGAAAGAAAACAATGGAAAATAAACAATTCAAGTGTATATTTATCCTTTAAGCATTTGATTAAGTCATTAAATATGTATAATGAATCTGCTAGACTTTGATCTCTTACCTCTTCCAGAAACATCCGCCTTCTAAAGAGTCCATCCTCATCGCCCTCCCCATCATCATCAAAGTCATCAAAATAATCATCATCATCTCCATCATCATCACCTCCATCTCCACCTCCATGATTAATTTTCTTTCCAATATCTCCACCACCTCCCCCAGTTGCAAGCTGTAATTTCAAACATATTAGTTGATCCTTCCAAATTTTTGGACAAAGTCATCAAGGAAACAAAAAATAAGCAACTCCAAGAAATAAACATCTGATTTACAATTTAAAAAACCGAACCACGTGCTGATAACACTAGCAACTAATTTCTTGAGGTTCATAAGCCAAGCATCTAACCCCAAATCCTCATACTCAACCGACAAACAGTAGCATATATATACACAAGCACACACAGATGCCTGAACAATAAATAGCATAAACTTGGTGCATAACTAACCCTGTATTCAATTTCATATGTACATCATGCATGCCGAATCACAAGTAGGTAGGATATTTAAAAACATTAAACTCAAAAAAATTAACTTTGTTCCTAATTTAACAATGCAAACGTTTAACTTAAAGAGTACTACAAAGATAACATCAAATGGCACGAAACATATTCAATTTTCATCATTGTATGTTGTAGGGCCTTTTTCCTATCTTGCACACAATAATGAAGAATTGCAAGGATGGAATAGAAATAGTCTATTAAGCTAGTTTAACTCGAGAAAAAATCAAGCTTTATTATGATATATGCTAGGCTCTGTCAGATAGAACATCTAGTTAAAACATATCAATTAGAAGGTGGTTACATCCAATCAACTGAACTGAAAGATAAACTTTTTGGTAGAAGGTTTTAAGGACGCTAAACTAATATTTAAAACCCCAAGTTTTGAAAGATAAACAGTTCAAATTTCACTAATTTAACGAAATATGAAGACCTTCTAGCAGAAAGTTACTCTGTTAGTTTCTTTAAGCTTAAATAACAGAAATAGGCTAAATTCTGCATTTCAATTCACTCTCTATATATTAAAAATCTTATGAAAGTGCCTTCTATCGTTAATTAAAAATATAATTCAGTCTTAAAATACTCCTAAAGTTTTAATACCTAAATACTAAACAATTAACTTAGAAATTAAGCTCAATTAAGCTAAACTTCAAGAGGACTTCGTATCCCTTTCTCAAATTAAGCTTAATTAACACTTATTAAGCTAAAGCTAAAATTTTGAAATCCAACCTCAGGGCTAGAAGTTGACTGTTTCTGAGACATATCAAGCTTCCCTTTCTCCAAAGTAACCGCCCCAAACGCACCGTATTTTCCTCCTTTCATAACAGGTCCAACCTCACCTGAACCTGAAGAACCAGTCTCCACTGGAGCCGGTGGTGCTGAGAAACATCGCTCGAGAGCAGCGACGGAGGAATCTCCACCGTCGATTAAAGAAGAAGACGAACATTTCAACACCGTAAGATTCTTTCTAAGTTTACCTGATAAAGGATGAACCGGAGGTGGTAGACTCGGTTTTAATAACAACGTCTTGGGAAGTTGAGAGGTTTGGAATACCATATGAGACATTTTCCTTTTTGGTGTTTGGATGGCGAGAAAGTTGGTTGGTTATATTTTTCCCTCTCACGAGAGAGAGAGAAAGCGAAGAGAAAGGGAAATGAAGGGATTGGTGGGGTTTTTTGATGGATTGTTTTTGCCGATTACAAGCCAGACCAAACCCAACCCAACCCAACCCAATCAGATTGGTATACTGAGTTGACTCGGGTGAGTTTTTAACGAGTAGAATTAGCCGGCTCCGTGAGTTTGGATCATGTCGTTTTGTCGAGTTGTGGACTCATTTTCTTGGGCCATGCCGAAGGAAGTGAAACTATAAATTTCAGCCACCAATTTGTTTGGACTTGAATTTTCAATTTAGTCCTTTAGGATTAATTCCGCCAAGTGTCCCAAATTATCATTCGAATTTTAAATTGGTCCCTCAACTACAAAACATTCTAAGTTAAATGTAGCATTCTTAAATCCTAGAGCCATCGATTTCGGAGTTAAATGTATACGAATTAAATTATAAATACGTGTATGTATCGCAATAACAATTGAGACTTACACATTAAAAAATAATGTGTTAACAAAATTTATGATGACTATTTCTTTTTTTTTTAACATGATATATCTATTTACAATTTGATCCATATACTTTAATATACTCCATGTCATATTTAAATTAATATTTTATACTCAAGCTAATAGTTAGGTCAACAAAAGTATCTAATTGATAAGATAATTATATTTTAAGAACTAAATTAGAATATTTTAAAATTTTGAGGCCAATTTATATTTTGGAGTGAAAATAATATACATAATTAATCTGTAATTATGATGTAATCTTGCCATGATCTGGACAACTTTTCCATCTAAAAACCGCAATTTCACTAAATTTTGGAAATTGAGAACCAAACTGATAAAAGAAATTAGCACTAAAATGAAAAAATAAAGACATTAAGGACTAAAATTATCATTATACCTATTTTTATTAAAGGTATTTGTTAATTGCAATGAGAAAACAAAAACTATACAACGAGTTAACATCAATTATCAATCATCCTTTACATTTCCTACAAGTTAGACAAAACTGGGAAAAATTTTAATTAACAAATACAAATCAAGGAAAAAGAGAAAAATGGAATCCCTTGTTGCATATCTACAAGGTATTCTTTTTTCCTTCACATTACGTATATAAAGAGATATGAATTCTTCTTCCATAATCTGAAAAACCCTATTTCTAAAACACACAATTAATCCCCATTTTCATAGCCAAAGGCAAAAACATGTCTTTGAACAGCCATCGTCGTCCTGGTGTTACAGTAAACGGTGTCCGAAGGATGAGAACCTACCATTTTTTCTGGTGTCTCCATTGTCAACGAACCGTAAGGTTTTCAAATTCAGATGTTTTTGAACCTTATTGTCCTTATTGTTTTCGTCAACTTCATCAAGAGCTTGATGTTTCAAGGCCTAGACTTAGAGTTAATCATGGCCTTGAACCGTATGAAACCACTCGTAGGTTATTAGATACTTTGGCCGCCGCTCTTGACCCCACCAGGCCGCGGCAAAGTGGAAGAGCTCGTCGGGATCGACCAATTCCTGAAACTGGACCTTGGGTCACTCTCGTCGAACCACCACGACCGCAGCCGAGTCCTATCGTTGCACCCCGAGATACAGTCAGCAACGACGACTTGGATGGTTTACTCGAAGGCTTAACGGAAGACGATAGGCCGGGTCCACCACCGGCATCTGCGTCGGCCATCGAGGCCTTGCCGGTGGTGATAATCACCGAATACCACCTTACCAACGCTACACATTGTCCTATTTGTAAGGATGAGTTCGAGATTAGCGGAGAAGCACGAGAGTTACCATGCAAGCACTTGTATCATTCCGATTGTATCGTCCCTTGGTTGAGCATTCACAACACCTGCCCCGTTTGTCGCTACGAGATCAAAGACGACACCGATCCCCGACCGATGATGTCGTTTTTCGGGATATCGGTTTCGGGGCCGACGATCTGGCAAACGGATTAACCTGGTTACGAACTCAGTTCCTTTCTTCTAGGCCATTTCGTGCCTTCTCTCATTGGACACAACGATATATTGATTTCCTCGATAGCAGATTCAATACAAATAATTTCACTCCCGAATGTAGGATCTATTGCCAGAGCTTAATCTATTATATGTTTATGGTTTTTACGTATATATATACATATACATATATACATGTATTACTAACATTTACAAGTGATTAATCCACAGCAAGCTCATGGTGGCCATCATGGTTCATTTTATAGCTTCACTGTCTTTAAATATATCAACAGCCTGCAAACGTTGGTAATAATTTCAACACATTACAAGGCAGGTATGTGTATATATATATATATATATATAGACTTTCTATTATATACTAACATTCAAGACAACATTGATGGCAAAATAATTACTACAAGATATATTGGAGCTTTAACTGGTATGTCTGTTCTGCAAAATATTCCAATTTCCAGTACTTCAGCAAAGAAAAATCATAAATTTTTCATTTTTTCATGATTTTGTTTTTGTTAATTAGTATTTTTTTTTTATATAATTTGGTTCTTATATATTTGCAGTTTCTTAACAGATGAAGACCAAAAAAATAATAAATTATAGTATATGCTTGTTATCTTATAGTTAGTTCTTGCAGGAAAGGAGATATTTATGTAAATATTTATTAAAGTCCCCACTGCTAGATTTAATGTTATATAGTCATTTATTAAATATTTCATTAATAAATTTAAAAAAAAACTAATAATAATAATAAATATGTATAAAATGGGAAAATATGCTCCAAATCCTTATTCTTTTCAAACATTTGAAATTTAGTTCTTTTATTTTTATTTGAAGGAATTTGATCTCTTTACTTTTAGATTTAAAAATATAAGTTAAACTTTTAACACTATTAAATTTCTTCTGTCAAATTCAAATTCATTACAACCTCGTTTTTCTATTATAAAGTTACTAGACGAATTTGATAGAAGAATTTTAATTGTCAATAATTCGACTTAAATTTTAAAATCTGAAAAGTAAATAGATTAAACTTTTAAAAATAAAAGTAAAAAATTAAATTCTAAATACACGAAAAAAGTAACCACTAAAAAAACTAATAAGAGGTTACCACCACACTTCTGGTGGGGCTTATGAGAGTTGGTACCAGCATCACCGTCATCAAAAGTTGGAACCAAAGGCGTCAATGTTATCACCACAGCAGCTTATCTCAGCCACCAGCTCCGCCTTAGGGTTCCTTCTCCAACAAGGTACTCATCACTCCCTTTCTTTCCACTTCCTTCCATCAAAAGGAGAAAAAAATAAGAAAAAAGATTGATTGTTCTTTTAACTCTCTCGTCTTAGATTGAAAGATGTATGCTCTGAAACAACTTCCAGCCTTCATGGGAAATCAACAGCTTTTTCAATTTACAAATGATGATTTCACTCTTCACATTCCTTTGGAAAGCCTCTGCGGACAGTTTTTTGGATAAGCAAATCAATTTAATTAATATAATAATAAATTTAATTTTAATATTTACATTTTATTAATTTAAAAAGAATCAAATAAATTTAATACAATTACTACTAAAATTTTAAATTTTTAAACACCATAATTTGCATAACAATCCACATATACTTCATAATAATCTTTTAAATTTTTATTAATATATATATATTAAAATTTAAAATTTTTATATTTTATACCAAAGTAGCTGATTGGATGGCTAAGCTTGATAAACAGAATTATGATGAGATGCATATATTCAAGGAGTACCCAACCCCTCTAAGGGAGCCTCTGAAGGGTGATCTTCATCGTACGATTATTTTGACTAATTAATTTAGTTCTTGTTAATATATATTTTTTATTTTAAGATATTTTTGTAGTATAAATATATCATACCCAAACCAACTTCTATGAAAGAGAAATTTGAACCAACTTAATAGGCCAACCAAACCAACCAATTAGACAAATTAAAATCTAAACCGGTCAATTAATTTATTTCATATGACACTCTTTTGTTTTGTCTAGGTTGTGCTGTCTTTGACTTGCTGGTTAGACAAGCAATGTCCTGAGCCAGCTAGGACCAGCATGGATAAACCAACTTGGACCTGCCAAGCACCACTCTTAAGAAAACATAGACCTGAATGGATCAATTTGTAATATGAACCATCCCATGTTCATGAATTTGTATTTATTCCATTCATTACATGAAGCTATTCAACATCCTCAATTCATAATATACTTTCTTTTTCCACATATTTCCTTCAGTGTATTATAAAACACTAGTTTTTACATTTTGCCTTTTAATCCTACATTATAGTCGCTCAAAATGAACCACAATATTCTTTACACTTAAATATGAGAGATGGTTCTCGTTGAAGCCGACGAGTTACTGCCGGTTTCTTAAGTAGTCAAACCATGTTCGGAAGTTATTCCCTTTGGGAAAAAACATCCTGTGTTTTCTTTTGTAACGACGTCGTAAGTGAAGTAAGATGCGGCCTGCCAACTTTCCGGCTTTGACCAGTTGTTCATGTGTCCATCTCGTTCACATATATATGTTGATTGCATTAACTGAAGGAAAAGGGAAATTTTTTGACGGTTTCGGGTTATTCACACGTGGTTTCTCTACCATCCTTGCCATATATATCAAAACTGGGAAATGAACATCACCTGCCACGGTCTTCCGGGAACTTCAGGTGGTAGGGATAGAATGGATCTATTCGATCATAAAAGTTGATGAAAGATTAAGACTCCCAATACTCCTAATAAATGGAATTCCTTGAGGGAAACACGTACTGCTACGGCTGCAGACAACAATCATGAAAACAGTCATTACAATAAGCTAAAATGCATGTCCAACTGATTGAATCTTAACGAATGCTATAAGAGAACATAAGCAGAATCGTGTAGTTTCACTTTGCATAGATACTTACATGACGGAGATTGCACCGCTGGAGACTTAGCAACTGGTGCAGAAACTGGCCCTTTTGTGTGCTCCATACCTTGGCCGGGACGAGACCCATAAGACACTGAAGCTATTGGTGGTAGATTTGGGGGGGACAACTGTGATCGGGGGCTCATTAACGGTGGGTGCTTAGGAATTACGTTAGAATAGGATTTGGATGGAGGACTTGGTGGAACTGCAGGATGAGAGTACGGACAAGGGGGAGGGGGATGTGCCGCTACACTAGAAGATGCAGGAGAGATTGGAGGAGTGGGAGCTGGCGAATGAAGGGGACGATGAGCAGATGGAGAAGCAGTATTGGGTGACAATCTTGGCGGGTGAGTTGGAGCAAAATTAGGATGCAGTGAAACTGATGGCTGTGGGGCTGAAGTCGGTGAAGGAGTGGGAGGGCTAGCATGAAGTGTACCCTTCAAATAAGATGATAAGCTAATGCTTTTAACTTTACCAAAGTCCGAGTTATTGAGACCGAGATTCCTTGCGGGAGAGTGCGTGATGGTTTGAGCCAACTGCTTTAATCTCTGAGGCAGCATGTTACCAAAACTATCTATCACCGAAGCCTGAACTATGACTGGCGACGACATTGTGGAGCCATTTTTGTTCGTTAATCGCACAAACAAGTTCTGCAACAAACAAATTAAAGATGCAGTTATTAACACATAACACAAAATGAAGCAGCTAGTTCGAGTTTACCATACCTCATAAGACCTCAAATGTAGACCGTACTTCAGCTGATCCCTTAACTCGATGCATTTGTGTTCAATTTCAGATATCGAGTTATACAGTGTAAAGTTAAATAGAAACTGGGTTATCTGAAATATGGAAGCAGATTGTACAGGAATTACAGTGATGCCCCCCCGAAACTTTAAAATCTCAAACTTAGAAGCCTGTCCAAAAATCGGAGTTGTCAAAGTCAGATTGGATCGCCTGAGGAACAGCTCGATTAAAGATGATCTCAGCACGCTAAGGGCTACTGGACTTATCGGACGATGCACGGGGTTGGAAAGAAAACCAAACACGACATGAGTAGAGTTAGATTCACCCGATGGATGCATGGATAAGATAGCCACCTGTTGAATGAGTAGCTTTTAGATAAACTTTTCACATAATATAGAGGTAAATATATGTGACGAAAGAAGTTAAGACTGATACCTTCGTATACGGAACACCTATTTCTTCATAGATATCATACTCCAACTTTTGAATATGATCAACAAGCTCGGAAACTGGTTTTTCAAGTGTAAAACATGCATGAACTGGGGCTGCAGAGGAAAAAAAGGTCATTCATTGTGATGTAAATACCATTGAATTCAAAAAAAGAAACGATTACTCATATAATGGCACGATATTAAATCATCCATTTGTATGTGATCAACCACTGATCATTTCAAGGTATGAAAAACAATAAAACATAGCTCTTGTCTCATAAATTTGACACTTTTATTTACAAGATAAGGGGAAGAATGCATTGAAACAAACCATAAAGTGTTTGCTCCTATTGCTAAAAGGAGAAACGCTCTAAATATAGCAAAACAATCACTTCCTATGATACAATCTTAATTGGAACCACATTTTTGTCATAAAAACAAACAGCAATAAAATGAACATCTTGTCAATGAAATTCAAGAAGAAGGTTAAACAAATGTATGCCTCTTTCGGCCTCTGCCGATATCATCCAACAAACCAACAAGGCAAAATCGGCGGAAAACTTATGTTCAAGTCTTCAATTGACAATCGAGTGAGATCCAAATCAAATTTGGATCTCTAAGTCATTTACAAGTACCTAGGGATCAATGATATTTCAATAGTCAATTTACAACAGGGGCAATCAAAAATTCCTAATTGAAAGTTGAAACATAATTACAAGGTAAATGAGACATCAATTAGGGGGAAATACCAAATAGTTCTCAACAATTAAAGATCTGAATTAAACCCGAAACAAATGCAATGAAAATCAACATACCCGTTAATTAAAAAAAATAAACATTTCAAAATTAAACCCTAATTACACAAAGAACAAGAGAAACTAAATTTTGAAAGAAGTCTTTACCACTAAGCTTAATAGCTAGCTTAGCTTCAAACCCAGAGTTTGAAGAACGAAAAGGAGGATCCAAAAGATCCCAGGCAACAAAACCGACAAGCTAAGGAACAAAACAAAAACACATTTGAAACTAAACTCATTGGAAATCCTCGACAAAACCATCCCACACAAGAATCTCCAATGCCCTTCATTGTTCCCTGATTCAAGGCTCTGTTCTCTTTGCTGCTGTAGATTTGGGTCCTCATTTTTCCCCATTGAAAGAGCATCTGGAGAAGAACCCAAAAAAATGACAAAAAAGAAGACCAACGGAATTTCTAACTTTGGGTACTTTTCTTCTTCGTCTTATTTTTCAATCTCTTTCTCTATCTGTAAATCTCCACTCACCAACAACAACAACACCACCACCACCAAATAATAGCTTTGCAAAGGGTGTGGATTGATAGGCAAGCGTTAATGGTGGGCAATGCATATGCCCTTCTTTCTCTCTCTGTGCATTAACTAGTGCTGAAATTTTTACAACACTCATCTTTTTTTCCCTCTCTCTCCTTTTTTTTATTTTAAATTAATTTTTGAATTTAAAGGGTTTTTTTAATCTTTTATCTAAATTTTTCTACTAAAATTGACGCACCGACTCGAATTAGGACTCTTTTCAAAGTCAATTTTAAATTACCTTTTTTGTTGGCAGCCGAATAGGGAATAGAAAAAAGGAAAAGATAAAGCAACGTGTGCAGCTTATATATCTCATTCTTTTCTTTTTACAACACTTTTTTTATGTTAAATATTAATTATTTAAATTTTTTATAAATTACTAATTAAATTATTAATAATTTTACGTTTTGATCATTTAATTTTAAAAATTACAAAATACAATTTAAAAAATTCCATTTAAGTCACTAGACTATTTAAAATTTTTATTTAAGTCATAGAGTTGTTAAGTTTTATTTTTAAAGGTATAATAGATTGGTACTTCAAGTCAATCTAACAGTGAATATCGAAGACAGGAGAAGAAAGTTATTTCATGAAAAAATTAAACTGGAGAAAAGAAGGCAATGAGAGCTTTCAGTTGGTGTGAACACATAATACCATACAATAACGGTTTTAATAACTCGGTGATTTAAATGAAAACTTTCAAACAGTTTAATAAGCGTTTTGTAACTTTTTGTAGTTAAGTAACAAAAACATAAAATTACTAATAATTTAGTGACTTTTAGTGTAATTTACCCTAATTATGATATTAGCTGTGGAAATCTCGGTTTTGCCCAAAAAAAATACGAATTTATGCATGTGTGAGTCGTAAGCTTAAATTTTATTGTGATTTTAAGTCTTATTACATGTATAGATCGTGTCAAAATTTATCCCGTATAAATTTGAATATATCTTTATTATCAGCCCATATACAAATATGTTAATTGTAGTTGCAAATGATTTATACATTGTATTGATTGATTTTATTACACATACGTCACTTTTTAATTTTAATTATAACTTCAAAACATTATTATATATAATACTATGAATAATTATTTTCTTCTAAAATAAAATTATAAAATATATATATTTGATTCTAAGTATAATTAAGGGTATAATTATAAATTATAATTCTTGGAGTAATTTATATTATACACATCCAAGGTTTTTTTTTTTTACTTTTCTTTTAATACTTTTAGCAATTAGAATTGGGTTCAAATTGTTGGTTCGGTTAATATTCGAATCGAGTTATTATTAACGAATTACTCAAAATGTAAAAATTTTTAACCGTTAATCAAGCCGGAGTTTTCTTCAAATACATTAACCAAACCAAAATTTATATTTTTTTTTCCTTTTAGTTAAAATAAGTATAAAACATATAAAAATACAACACTAATGTTTTTTTTTTATAATTCAAAAAACTTTAAATGAGGGATGGGCTATATATATAATATATATCCTTTAATTCGGTTAATTAAGTTAATTACCCGGTTTCAAATCGAATTGATCGAAAATTGAAATTTCAAAAAATCATTAATCAACTTTCGATCAAACTAAATTCGATTTCAACCGAACTGTGAACACCCCTAATTAGGGGTGAGTATTCGATCGAGTCGAGTAAAAATTTTTCAAATTAGTCGAGTTAACAAATCCTATTTTAGCAACCGCACTCAATTTAATTTTTTTTTAATCGAATCGAATCGAGTCAAAAATTTTCGAGTCAAGTTAACGAATCCTATTATTTATACTTAATGTTGCGATTAGATGGACCGATTATTTAACTAGTAGACGAAGTACAATATTATTTAACTACATGAACAATATAATGATTTTGCCTCCTTAACTTAATGGGTAAACATTTATCAAAACGATATAGTTTTGTCTTTTCTTATTCGAATTTTCGGATAATTCAAATTGTGTAATTCATATTTGAGTTAAACCGAAAAACTTAATTTTTTATTCGAGTTGATCCGAATAACTTGATTAACTCAAATAAATCGAACTATTTAATTCAAAATTTGAAATTTTTATCTAATTTTTCGAATCGAATCGAATTTTGCCCACCTTTACCCCTAATTAGAGCTTTGTATGTAAATACTGTAAAGTAGATCTCATTTTAAAAAGAAATATTATTCTATTATTGTTAAAATAAAAGATTATATATATATTTTAATTTCAACCTTCTCAGTTGCCAATGTATAGTTGTAGTTGGAAGTTATTTGTGATTTAATTATTTTCCCAAATCACTCAATAAAATATTGTATAGATTAAGTACTAAGTTAATGTAGTAATTATAAAATTGCATACCCTAAACCAAATAAAATAGCAATTTAATTGACTCCAAGCATTTATACTTTTTTTAATTTTGGTATTTGGTATATGTCTATTTTCCTTTTTTCCCAAACATTTTTATATAATTATATATTTAAAAAATAAAGAAAAAAAAGGTTTGGTGCCAAGAGAAATGATTGAATAAAATAGTGACATCACGTCATCCGTATTCCTTTCCAATAGATTTATGTCACATTAGTATTTTTATCCTAAATTTTAACATTTTATCTTGAATTTCAAGATTTTAATTTGGATTTGATTTTTTCAGGATAATTGAAATTCGAATAAAAATACGATATGATATAAATCTATTAAAAAATATAGATAATACGACGTTATTTCGTTTCATTTAATTATTTCCCGAGATGAAATTGAAATGGTGGGCAATATTGGAATAAAAAAAATAGAAAATGGGTCACCTTCACTTGCTTGGTAGAAAGTACATATCCTTTAACTTCTTCATTATTATTATTTATTTATTTAACAAGGTGGCCAATATGTGGACTACATGTGGACCAATGAGAAGTCAAGCATCTAGTTTGCAATCAATTAAAATAATAATGAAGAGATGATTCATTCTAATGAGATGTTTACTTTGATTAGGATACTAATTACCAACCCCATGAGTAGTTGTGTTTGCTTATTGGACAAACTATACCTTCCTCTCTCTTTTTTTTTTTTTTTAATCTTATAATTTTAACATTTTTAATTCTAACTTTGTCATAAGTCCATTTATTTTTAGTAATTTTGGAATTTAGTTTTTGTACTTTTTATTTTTAGGATATTGGTCTCTTTATTTTTCGTATTTTTAAAATTTAGGTTCAACTATTAATATTATTAAAATTATTTTGTTAAATTTAAATTTATTCTAATGCTATTTTTTAATTACATTCCTAAGCTAGAACATTTTTTCGCTTTTCTATCTCTTAACTTGCAATTTTGTCAAATTATCCCAAAATGAATAGAAAATTAACGTTTTTTCAATTTTGTTGACCTTACATACATGTTACCACATGGATGCCATATCAACATTTAATTAATTTTTAAAATTTAAAATTCAAAGAAATCAAACTTTATTTTTAAAAAATTTAAAATCATAAAATTATTAAAACATTATTAATATTTTTAAATTCTAAAAATTACTTAAATGTTGACATATTGTCCACGTGGTAAGACACATATATACCATGTCAATAAAATCAACAAATATTAATTTTTTATTTATTTAGAATAATTTGACAAAAATATAAATTTAAAAAAATGCAAAAATAAATGAAGAATTAAAATAATTTTTTTTATAAAGTTGGAGGCCGAAAACACGTACATTTACTTTATGGCTGTAAACTACATCTTAACCAAATGCATGAACAAACCGTCAATCTCAAAGCGGGTCGGGTTGTTGACCCATTGCTTCACAGCCTTTTTTACTTTTGGACTACTGAACCCACAACTTTTTTGGTTCCATTATAAAAAATGCCCCATAAAAAAGAAGGGTAATATAACTTTTAGTTCCTAAATTTGATAATTAAGTCTATTTAGGTATTTACATTTTTTTATTTACATTGGTACCTAAATTTGAAAACTATGTTCACTTTGGTTCTTTAACTTAGATTCCATCAAAATTTGATGTTGTGGCATAATCTCAAAATGCCACATTATCAAATTTTTATATTTGTTAAGCTCATGAATTAAAATAAACCTAATTGCCAAAAGCAAGTATTAAAGTGAACTGAAAAATTAAGTACTAAAGTGGATTTAATTATCATGTTTAGAGATTAAAAGTTATATTAACCCAAAAAGATTAATAGTCAAAAGCACATTTTCTCCTCAAAATCACAAATACAATTAGACTTGATAAATTAAATTATGGGTCGGATATGATCGTATTTGTAACACCCCTATCCCGTGTCCATCGCTCGAACAGGATTATGGAGTATTACCGGAACATTCAGAACATTTACAAATAAATCATGTCAATCATTATTCATTAATAGAGATCATTCGTAACGTCCCTTAGATGGACTTTCGAGGTCCAATACGAGCATTAGAATCGATTCGGGACTTAATCAGAAACTCTAAAAAATTTTCGTGACATTTCAAAAAAAATTCAAGGTTCAGGGCTCACATGCCCTTGTGGTCCAAGGGACACGCCCGTGTTCAAGGCCGTGTCACTCACACGACTGAGATACACGCCCATGTCTCTGCCCGTGTGCTCAATTCTAAGCATTCTGTTTTCCCAATTTTAAGGTGCAGGGGACACACGGCCAGGCCACACACCCATAGGGTAGGTCGTGTGTCACACGTGTGTCTGCCCGTGTGGACAAAATAAAGACATTTCCTAGCCTCATTTGTCACCCAAATTTACCATTTTCTTGCATCAAAACATACCAAATACAATACAACCATTCCAAGCATTCAAATAAGCAAATTTCATCATTCAACACGACCTATCGTTGCATGCATACATGTTTACTAACTTACCTTGGTTCAATTCATGTGTTAAACATGATTTGATCAACTATTTGACATACATATATAGTTACCATAGCATAACATTACAAGTATATCAAAACAACCATTACTAGCCATTCCAATGGCTAGATTTCAAGCATTATTTACATTTACATGCCAATATGGCCAACATATCCTATAAATGACATTACAACCGTAATTGATTTACCATATTGTACTGTCATGTGCTAATGGATAGTGTGAGTGATCTTCGCTGAACTTCCAATCCAATGAGCTTCCGATTTACTCTAAAATAGAGGAAAATAAAATGGGGTAAGCATTGCATGCTTAGTAAGTTCGTATAACATGGTACTGTACTTACCATTCATTCTATTTTGAGGTAACTATGTAAGGCACATTCATTCAATTTGACTTTAAGCTCTACACATATCCTCATTGCCCTTGTTAGTCATATATTCCATAATAATGTCAAAACATGTTTGGGCTCAACAACAATCAAGTTTCCATGCACATTTGCATTCCATAACATTTGTTTATTTAACATGAATAAATCATCTCTTTATATTACAAGTATAATTTCATAATAGTTCATCTCAAGTTTAGATTATTTCATATCAGAACTTTATTCATATTTCTTGAAATATCAATGTCACACGAGTTGTAGTACACTCAAAGTATACAAGTCTATAATCAAGGATGACATATTCATCAAATAAATTTCATGTACAAGTATCATCATCTCATGTTTTCTTATATCAATTGTTACGTATTATCATTTTATGTATTTCAGACATATACGTGTAATAACCCATTTCTTATTCATATTCATCTCATGTTAAGAGTTTTACCCATTGAATTTATTTGGAATATTGATGGATACATCAGTAGTATACTCGAGGTGTACAAATTAGAATCCTTCAATTCATACTCAGTAGTACCTTGTAGGTACATTCTCAAGCCACGTATCATACAGCAGAATTACTAGTCCAGGCTAAATTCTAGCTGTAACATATACTCTAAGGGCTTTGTTGGATTAGCAGTCTAGGCTAAATCCTTTATATGACAAAGAATTCCTGATAAACCGTAAAAGTAACATATTTTAGGCCCACATGTATTATGCTTTTGGATGATTTAGCCCTTGATTTATGTAAAAAGGTGCTTTTAATCCTTTATTTTCATGTTTATACTCAGGAAAGCACCCGAGGACGAAAAGAACAAGAAACGGGCTTAAAACGGACCAATTTGGGTCAAAGAGGAAATCGACACAACCTGAACTTCAAGCCACACGGTCGTGTCTCGTCAAATTACTTCACACGGCCTGAACCACGATTCATACGGCCGTGCCTAAATCAACAGAATCGAAACACGGCCTGAAGTCGATTTACACGGGCGTGTGCCATGGCCGTGCCCCTGTCGTCGAAAAGAGGAATTTCACTCGGATTTGGATACTTTGAGGCAAAGATACAAATTCCAAAGCCTATTCAAACACCGAGTAGGAAGTATACTTGAATTAGACACTTAGAGGCCAAGTAAAGCATTCTAAAAGTCTATATAAACACACTAAGTGTATCCTGAAAGGGGGCGGTTAGCTAGGCTAATGAAGCCGAGACAGAAGGCCAAAATTGTGAGAATTACTCAAAGATAGCCAGCTGATCCATCTCAAGGAGCCAAAATTCTACTCAAGACGGCGGATCTCTCCTTCAATTCCTTCAAAGGGTTTTAGGGATTTCTTATGTTTTGTTTTATCTTTTCTCTGAAAAGTTTTCTTTATTTGTTATGAACTAAACCCTTCAGATACCTAAAGGGATGAAACCTAGATGAATCTTGTTATTGTTTTCTGAATTATATGATAAATACTTAGTTTGTTCTTAATTATGTGTTCTTAATCCAAATCTAATGTGCTTAGGTGGAGGAAGAATAGACCCTGCTTAACAGTAGATCTAGCATAATTAAGCGGAGTTGATCGCACGCCTAGAGATAGGGTGACGAGATTTTATCGAATTTGTAACACCCCCTAACCCCAAACTGTCGCCGGAACAAGGTTACGAGGCATTACCGAATATATCAGACAACTTACGAATTATTAACTAATAAAGTAACATTCATATTATAATTATTAAATAAGTCCCTATAATGGACTTTCAAAGCCTAAAACATGTATTAAAAATGGAACGGGACTTGTTTGAGTACTCGAATTTTATCTATAATTTTTAAAATTTTGATAGTATTTCTACTTATTTTTCATAAAACCCCCTGCAAATTAAAACTTATACCATAAACAAATTTCTGCCATTTCACTAGTTTAAAAAAAAAAACATCAAAACACCAAATACTTTTCATTACAACAAAATTTTATAACATACCAAAATAACCATTATAACACCTATGTACATGCCACTTTCATTTAAGGAAGAAAACATCACCAAAATATTTCTTGTTAGAGTCGGGATCTTTCTGGATGCTGAACTGGACCTTGAACTCTAATGACATGCGCACGGAAACAACCGTACGATGAGTATTTCATATTCAATGGTATTACCGTAATTCAAATTATAAACATAATAATCATATCATTAAATCATATAACTTTAATTTTACTAAACCAAATCAAACATAAGTTTGTCATTCTCAATATATTCATACAATTCAATTTTAGCTATTCAACAACTGAAATAATACACATTCATGTTGAGCCATTTTCCATCTCATGAACCAATGGTTCATGCTTTCCATTCTCATACTCATATTCAAATCACATTTTTCAATTCATGTTCTATTTTCACATTTCTTTCAATGGCTGAACCATTTCATTTTATTCAATTTAACTTTTCATTTTCTTTTTACCCCTATTAACAGATTCGGACTTTGGCGGATATGCGAATCCAACCAAACACACCAGATTGGCACCCAGTGCCTCATCGGATAGTTCGAAACAATATAGTGACACCCAGTGTCTCATCGACAGAGCCGAAGAAAGTTGGTACCCAATACCTCATCGAAACTATCCGAAGAAATATAGTGACACCCAGTGTCTCATCGACTCGAGGTTGAAGTATCCCTAAACTCTTCCAATCCTATGGCATCCCAACTATATCCAACTCAGCCCGACTAGTTAATAGGGTATTGGTTCAAATATCAATTTCTCTTCTCTTCCAATCAATCAAAAATCATCCAAATTCAATTCAGACGTATTATCAATTCAATCTCAATCTCAAATTCACAATTCAAATCACTTCCAACTCAATTTCATAATTTAATTCAATATACTTTTCATATCAATCACATGTAATTCAATTTATAATTCAATACTAACATATATTCATCATTTAATTCTATTTTTCCCAAGTTCATTCAATATAGTCACTTACCTCATCATTTACTTACCATTCACATAATTTAAGTTTATCATTAAAAAAAATTAACTAAATAAATTGAATTATAGTAATACACACCCGAATTCCGCGATTACTCCTTGATAACTTTTTCTTTTCCTTTTGATGCCGATGCCTCGGGTTCTTTGTTAACTACGAAAATAATAATAACAAATTACATTATTAATTACAGTATTAATTTAATAATTAATTGAATTTTCATTCCACATCCATAATATATAATTCTATAATTTACTTATATAATCTGTCAAGGCTGTCTACCTGAGTCATTGTCACTAAATTATTTATATCTTGAGTTACAGAATTTCAAATTAAGATCCGTAAATTTTATATGAAACTAGACTCACATACCTTCTTTGAATAAAATTTTCATAATTTTTGATTTAACCAATAAGTACAGTTTATTCTTTAAAATCACTTCTGTTCTGTTGTCTGACAGGTCCGACCACTCTTTGCTAAAATTTAATTATCTTTTTGTATAGAATTCAAATGATGTTCTAGTTTATTTATTCTAAAAATAGACTCAGTGAGGAATCTAACCATATAAATTATATCCCAATATTATTTTTGTACAATTTTAATGATTTTTCCAAGTCAGAACAGGGATCTCAAAATCACTCTGAACCAGTCTTACAAATATTTAAATATCTCAGAATGTAAACTTCCTTTGCTTGCTCTATTTCTTTTATATGAAAATAGACTCAACAAGCTTTAATTTCATATCTCACTCAACTTCTAATTCCATTTCTACCATTTTGGTGATTTTTCAAAGTTACTTTACTGCTGCTGTTCTAAAACTGTTTTCTTATAACTCATTTTACAATTTAATCCTAATTAAGTTTACTTATTTTCTTAACTTAATTCATACTTTGTTTCTACTTAAATTTCTTCCATATTCAACTTGACTATCTAATATTCATAATAAAACTCTAATTTATAATTTCTTCCAAATTAATCCCTCTAACACAAAACTTATAGCTTACTTTACAATTTAATCCTTTTACCAATTCTAACTTAAATTTTATTCAATTTAATCCCTAATTTATCTTTTCTTCAACACAAACTATACTTGAAAACCTATAAAATCTCAAAATATCAACTTAGTTTCATCAAAATCTTGCTTTAAAGCTTCTAAAACATCAAAATTAAAAGAATAGGACTTAATTGACTTACCAATTTAAACTTCAAGCTTTAAATCCCTAGTTTTTCCTTTTCTTTTCTTTCCTTCCTTTCCGCTGTTCCGTATGCTCTCCGTCCTTTCTCATTTCTTTTTCTTTTGTTTCTTTATTCTTTTATAATTTATTTTCTTTATTTTATTTGTTAGTTTAAAATATATTAATATGTTTTTATTCTAAATATCTATTAAATATTCAATCACATATTCACATTTGTACACCATCAATATCATACAATTGTCACCATATAATTTATTTAAAAAATTCATAATATAATTATTTATCTCATAAACATTTTATTAATTTAATTTAATAATAATTATTATCTATTTACTAATTAAATACAAATAGTACAAATGTACCTACTTAAATTAATACACTTGTATTTTATCTTTACCATACACTTGGCAAAATCATAATTTATTACCAACCAAAATCTTATACTAATCATTTAATTATTAAATATCTTTTAATTTAATAATAATAAATAATAAATAATAAATATCATATGCTTAATTAATAAGTAAATTAAATCTATAAACTACAATTGTATACATATTTAAATTACACATGTATTATTTTATCACCATCCATTTGTCAAAGTCATAACTCGTTTATCATATAAGAATCTTATAATATAATTACTTTAAATTAATTTAATATAATTTATAACTAAATAAATAATCTATTTATAATTTATAACTGAAGGAACAAAAGAAGAAGAAAAGAGTAAAAAGAATAAGAAGAAGAAGAAGAAGAAGAAGAAGAAAAAGAAGAAGAAGAAGGAGGTGGTGGCGCCGGCAAAAGAAAGTGAAAGAAGAAAGAAAGAAGGAAGAAAGAAGAAAGGGAGGTTATGGGGAATTTTTTTTTTTTAAATTAGCTATATTTTTTTTAAATAATGTTTGTGTTGTTTTTGAATTGTTATTGTCGAAACCATTTTTTGTTTGAAAAATAGGCCGACTTTAAAAAGAAAAACGGAGTCACCACCAATCTTTTTTGAAGTGTGATTGGGTCACTAAAAAAACATTTTGGTCTACGAATTGTAAGAAAATGGGCTCGGGAGTCGGTTACGCACGAGGAAGGGTTAGCACCCTCGCAACGCCCAAAATTGGTACTGCATTGATTGATTAATGTCCTTAATATCAAAAAATAAAAAAAAAATATTTTAAAACATGAATCTTTAAAAATGTTTGGATAACTCACATTGGATATCGAAACTCTCTTGTTTCGAAAGGTTGAAATACCACATCCAGCACGATAGGACACGATGTTTCAAACTATCGATACTAAGATCATTTCATGATTTCCAACACTATTGTCTTGCAATTTTAAAAGGATATTTCACTATTTGGCCAAACCAAAAACCGAAACCCAGCACGATTGGGCACGATTCCTTGAATTTCCAATCATGAAATATTGCCTTTATTTAAGAAACACAATAAAAGAATCTTTGAAGGATATTTAGTTGTTTGGATGAATGGAAAATCGAAACCCAGCACGATTGGGCACGAATCTCTCGAACTTCCAAACACGAAATATTGCCTTATCTAAAAAACAATCGAAATCTTTAAAGGATATTTAGTGATCTAGATGAACGAAAAATCGAAGCTCAAAGCACGATTGGGCACGATTTCCGAACTTTCAAACACAAAAATTCCTTTTGAAACATTTTGTAAGTTTTGGAGAAAAGCAAAAATAAAACGTGGAAATGTAGACACGATGATAATAGGAATGACAATAAATACAAAAAAAACAATAGTATTACAATTATAAAGAACGATATATAACAAATAAAGTAGTGATAATAATGAAATGTAAAACTAATAATAAATAATTAATAACTAATATATGGCAAAAAGTAATGATATTAATAGTAAATACAAGTAAAAAAAGTTTATCGATATAATAAAATAATAGATGTAAAAGTAATAATATATAATAAGACAACTAAAGTAAATCATAATATATATAATAACATATAGAATAGTATGTAATAAAAATAATATGGTGATAAATATAATAATAAATATAGTATAGTAATAATGATATATAGATGTAAAATAATAGGGATAATAATAAAAGGATAGTTGTAACAAGAATATAAAATAAAAGTAAGATTTAATAATAAAATAATAAAACAACGATAAAATTAATAGCAATAATAATAAACTAGTAGTAGTAAAGCAATAGTATATATATATAATAATAATAATACGTAATAATGTAATAATAGAAATAATATGATCATAATAATAATATAAAATAAAAAAGTAAGTAAAATAATATATAATAATAGTAAAGATACTAGAAAAATATAGTTTAATAATATCGTAACCAAAATATTTAAAAATAATTGATTTAATGATAAAATAGCGAAAAATAATTAAAAGGGACTAAATTAGGTTAAAAATGTAATATTTAAATGAATTTAAAACAAATAATGACAAAGGAGTAAATTGAAATACGCACAACTTAGAGGGACCAAAAGGAAATAAACCCCACTCAGAAACGCAATACCAACTAAGGACTTAATTGAAATCGGAAGCAAACTTTTGGGGCCGAATCGGGAATAAGAAAAACCTGATTCTAGAACCAGGAAAAAACGGAGGGGCTAAACGCGCAATTAGCCCCTCCCTAGCAAAAACACGCGGATCTTATCCCTGTGCGGGTCGGATCGCGGGTCAGAGGCCCAAAACGACGTCGTTTTGGCCCCTAACCCCGATGCTCAAAACGGCGTCGTTTTATACACAGTATAAATGCCCAAAGTTGTTTTGAAAATTTCATTTTCCCTTCTATTTTCAAAAATAAGTCTAAGAGGAGCTCTCCCCCCTTTCCCCCCATGCGATTTCCTACGACTCCTACGGTTCTCCTCATATGATGCGACCAATGCACGCGGTGGTCGGAAGCTAAAAAGGTTGGTCTTTTTCCTCTTTTTTAAAAAAAAAAATTATTTTAAAACTTTTGCATATATATATATATATATATAAAAGGAAAGAAAAAAACCTAAAAAGAATCGATTCGGAAAAAAACAAAGACCAAAAATGAAACCTTTTCTTTTTTCTGATCTCGTATTCCTCACGTATTGTCCCCTTAGTATTCGAAACAATGTATCTCTTCTTTTGTATCTAAAAACTCTCAACAAAAAAAAACCCCCGATCAAAAAAAAAGAATCCCCTTTTTACAGATTTCTCCCCAGCTTTATAGCCTTTTAGGAAAATAAAACAGAAAACTCCTCGTTCCTTAGATTGTTGGGCTGCTTTCCTTTTCATTCGCAGGTACAACGCCGTGGACACGCACAACGCGGAGAGGAGCCGTGAGGCGTGGGGGCGTGGTCTCGCTAGCGAGACGTGCGGCGCGAGGACTTCTGCCTGACCTAGGGTTTATCCTCTTCTTTGGGTTTGGGCCACTTTGTTTTGGGCCTTTTATCCTTTTTTGTTGTTGTAAATAGATGGACTGCCTTGGAACTATCCATTGGGCTCCGAGTTTTAAAAATTGGGCCTTACAGTTATTATATTATTTTATTATATATTAATTTTTATTTTATTAATTATTTGTTGTTAGTTACTTTAGTTTAGTTTATATTATAAGTATTGTTAGTTAGGATTAGTAGGTTAAGTGTAGTAATTTAGTTAGTTAGTAAGTAAGTTAGTTATATTATTATTGTTAGGTAGTTGGAAACCCTAAAAATTTATTTTGATTAGTTAGTAAAGTATATATTAATATGTTAGTTTTAACTCTAACATTATTTTAGTTAGTATATTGTTATTAGTTAAACCTTAATGATTACTTTATAGTTAGTATATAAAACTATTATTATTATTGTTAGTGTAATATTGTTGTTAGTAAAAATGGTAAATGTTATTTTATTTAGTATTATATTATTATTGTTAGTAAAGAAATATTATAATTATTGTTAGTATAAAAGAATATTAAAATAATACATGAAACATTATGTATTAAAATAAATAAATAAAATAATAAAATACGAAAATAATATATATTTTGAAAGTAATGTAATTTGAGAAAAGAAAATACAAGTAAATGGTCAAAATAAGTGATTTTACTAAATCTAATAGTATTTTATTGAAAATTATAGGATTTGAACACTTAGGAAATACGAATCTAACATAGTGCCAAAATAGTGCCAAATTTTTAGTTTTGTTTTAAAGCTATTTTTTTTGTTTATTTTGATTTGTTAGTAATTTATGTGTTTATATTAATTAATTTTTATTGTGAATGTTTTGTTTTAAATTTTGTTCGAGAAATTTTGTTTATTTTTGAACAGATTGACCATTGAAGATGGATGATCGCTTTTCAGATGCGTTTATTTCGATGGAATCATCTTGACAACAACCGTTGGATGCATATTTGAATGTCGGCAACAAATAGCAATGAGATTTAATATAAATGTATCGTTGGATGATATGAAGCGAAGGATAAAGGCAAAAAATCGTTAGACGGTGTGGGAGAACGATATCGAGAATTTTCTACAAGTTTCCAATTTCGGCAGATCCAATCAAATTCACATAAATGGAACTTGTAGACGACGAAGATGTGGAGACAATGATTGCTTTTTACTGTGGGAATGGGAGTAACAGAAATGCACCGATTCACTTATTTGCTGAGTTAGCCGGTATTGAGGCAAATGAAGACACCAATGCATATGGTGAAGAAAATGAAGCTCAAGAACCGTGCATGGTGCCTCAAATATCGTATGTTAATGACGAATCGAATATACGTCGGATCGATATCGATCTTAATATTACACCCAATATTGATGTGGTTGGTGATAATGGACACGACAGTAGTGATCATTGTGAGGAAGAGGTCGATATTGACAGTGATCCTGATATGGATGATATACCTGATGATATTGACGATGAAGACGTGAATGACGATGGGAACATTAGTGCGTCTTTCCGGGAACCATATGCGATGTATTACGATACACAATAATCTCGGCCACACATGTCACTCATAGACCCCGACGCAGAGCGGTAACCGAAGTTTCCAGAGTACCTCGAAATATATCCCGCCACCGGCTCATCAGAAATTCGATCATGAGGAGTTATTCGAGGTCGTAGATTTGGAAGTAAAGAAGAGTGCGATTCGCTATTAAACCAGATAGCATGGATATATCAGTGGATTACAAAGTCGCAGAGTCTAAATCGACAGTATATATTGTAGAGTGTTGGAAGGCAGCGGACGGATGCAATTAACGGATACGAGCTGCATTCATTCAAAAATCGCAGATGTGGGAGATAAGAAAATTGGTTGGGCCTCACACATGCAGATCGACACGTATGACAGAAGATCATCGAAAACTTGATTCCAAAACTATATGTACGTGTATCATGCCAATGGTGAAGGACATGCCGACTATTAAAGTTTCGGTACTGATTGCTAAAATACAAGCACGATTCCAGTATCGAGTATCATATCGAAAGGCGTGGATAGCTAAACAGATGGCAATGGAACAATTGCATGGGGATTACGATTCATCGTATAATGAGCTACAAGGATGGATAGCTGATATGAGGGAGTACATACCGGGAACTGTGATTGAGTTACAGACACGACCTTTTTACGGCCCAAATGACCAATTACAGCACTCGGTCCCCGTGATACCACTCAACTATATTGAAACATACAATTGGTGCATTTGTGCACCACATATATGAGTGGATATAGGCGGACGGGGTATAACTACTGTAATTTTCGGGCCTACTAGTATGGCATCCATATAAACCGCACGATTAATAACATTGTTAAAATTAAACACGGTATGCGTAAGATATACAAACTACCACGTAACTAATATTGGAATCGCTTACCCCTTCCCCGGCAAGTTGCTCAATCATAAACCGGTATATCGGGACAGTGTACGACCTCCCGATACCTGGATAAATACTCCACCTACAAAAAAATAATATTTAAGTCAAATTGTATCAATATAAATAAATTTTCAATTAATAACAAGTTATATTTTATCACCTGTTTACTAATGGGTATACGTATGGTTGGTGGGTAACTGATGCCAAAAATGGCATCCAATACAAAGCCTAGGACTGTAATAGTGTAAGGCATCCGCCTATGTCTACGGTTGATAGATTTGTCGTCCGACAAAGCTCACGGTACAACCACGCAAGAACTGCGGAGCCCCAACTATACGAGCGAGCATTGCTCAAATCAGCCAATAAGGGTAGGTACCGAATGTGAACCCTATTATTGTTTGCACTGGGCATCGCACTTCTATGATGTGCATAATGTACGATCGACTAGCACACATCAACTCGCCTTCATGGCATCACCGATAAATGTTCGTACCTCTTCTCACCATGTAAATTTCAATTTCAGAAAATTTTCTCCATTATCGCCAGACGAGTCCCCTAGTAGGATCTCGACAAAGTGTAAACGGGTCACTATCGTGACCGACGCTCAGAACGGACTCCGCCAATTGGGAGCCCAAGTGCAGCAGTAACGCCTCTAGAGTGATGTGCACTCTCCACACGGAAAATGAAAAGTGTGGGTCTCCGGCGCCAACGCCGATCGGGTGCGGATATCAAATCACACCGCAAGTCAAACCTCCGGATCAGTGCCGCAAACCCGAATCCAGCTTGCTCTATATACGGCATCAGTCGTTCATCCAGAGGATTTCTTAAGCCATTCACCGGCTCCTTAATACACAGACGAGTCCCGATAAAGGTTAAATAAAAAAAATTACTACTTATGATTAATAACATAATTTATTATGTAGCTATTTTGTTAATATAACCCGTGATTAATAAATAACAATACATTACCATATTATTAGCAGCGTCGGATATGTGAGGAACTTTACTAATCAATGAAGCCATTTCCGTCTCAAATAAATTTTTTACCTACATAAAAAACAATAAATCTATATTAAATTAGTAACAATTAACATACCAATACTAATAATATAACAAGAACATCATGTAAACGACGATAATAAATATAATATTTTATTATTTATACAAACATCGTAATATTAAGTAAAATAATATTTAGAGTTTTTACAAACAATGATAACTAATAACAATATTTACGATTTCTTAATAACAATAATATTATATTAACATAGCTAAAATAATAATAATAATAATTTTAGCATTCCTTAATAACAATATTACGATATACGTATACCGCTTTCTAATAAACCGTTGATTAACAAATAATAATTTAGTACATAATTTCTTATATATATATATTACGAGCCTTTGTCCATTTTATTTTATATTATTTTCGTATATAATGATTCAAATATATTATTTAACTGCTCAATTTAGTATGTAATAATTCAAATTTATTATTTTACTATTTTGTATTTTATTACTTTACATTATTTCTTTTAGTACATAATATTTCAAATGTATTTCACTATTTCCTATATATCAATTTAGTAAAACCACTTATTTTAACCATTTATTCGTATTTTCCTTTTCTCAAATTCTATTACTTTAAAAAATATACTATTGTCGTATTTCATTATTTTATATTATTTATTTTAATACATAATGTTTTATATATTATTTTAATGTTTTTATACTAACAATAATTATAATATATTAATTACTAACAATAATAATATAATACTACATAAAATAACATTTACCATTTTTACTAAAAACAACAATATTACACTAACAATAATAATAACTGCTTTTATATATATACTAACTAAATTAATCATTAAGGTTTAACTAATAACAATATACTAACTAAAATAAGGTTAGAGTTAAAAACTAACATATTAATACATACTAACATACTAACTAACTAACATAAATATTTTTAGGGTTTATATTCTAGCTACCTACTAATAATAATATAACTAAATTACTACTTAACCTACAAATCCTAACTAAGTAACAATATTAAACTACTAAGTAAGTAAAAAAATAAAATTAATACATAAAAAATAAAATCAAATACACAAACATTATTTAAAAAATTTATACCTAATTTTCCCTATTTTTTTCCCCGATTTTCTTCCCTCTTCCTTCTTTCTTTCTTCTTTCTTTCCTCTTCCTTCTTTCTTTCTTCTTCCTCCTATTTCTTTCTTCTTTCTTTCTTCTTTCTCGCCACCAACTTCTTCTTCTCTCTCACGCTTCTCACGCTTCTTCCTTCCGTGTTGGGGTGAGGAGGAGGGACCATTTTAAGGTCCCCATGCTGTAGAAGGCGCCAAAATCCCATGCAGGTGCCGCCTCTGGAAGACCATTCTCCAGCTTGGTGCCGCCTCTGCGCACCATTTTCCGTGTCCTGTGCCGCCCGCCATAACATTGTTCAGGTTTTGTCGTTTTTCCCTGCCCTGCATGTCTCACTGTTTCCCTGCATGCGGTAGGAGGAAGCTGACAGCAGGGTGGTGCCGCCAATGGGAGTGGCGTGACCACCCTGCTTCACCTATTTCAATAAATAACCAGAAACTCATCCTATTTTCGATTTTATTTTGTTTTCCTATCCTATTTCAGTAAAAAAAACCCTATATAATTCTATAATTTACTTATATAATCTGTCAAGGCTGTCTACCTGAGTCATTGTCACTAAATTATTTATATTTTGAGTTACAGAATTCCAAATTAAGATCCGTAAATTTTATATGAAACTAGACTCACATACCTTCTTTCAATAAAATTTTCATAATTTTTTATTTAACCAATAAGTACAGTTTATTCTTTAAAATCACTTCTGTTCTGTTGTTTGACAGGTCCGACCACTCTTTGCTAAAATTTAATTATCTTTTTGTACAGAATTCAAATAATGTTCTAGCTTATTTATTCTAAAAATAGACTCAGTGAGGAATCTAACCATATAAATTATATCCCAATATTATTTTTGTACAATTTTTAATGATTTTTCCAAGTCAGAATAGGGAATCTCGAAATCACTCTGAACCAGTCTTACAAATATTTAAATATCTCAGAATGTGAACTTCCTTTGCTTGCTCTGTTTCTTTTATATGAAAATAGACTCAACAAGCTTTAATTTCATATCTTACTCAACTTCTAATTCCATTTCTACCATTTTTGGTGATTTTTCAAAGTTACTTTATTGCTGCTGTTCTAAAACTGTTTTCTTACAACTCATTTTACAATTTAATCCTAATTAAGTTTACTTATTTTCTTAACTTAATTCATACTTTGTTCTACTTAAATTCCTTCCATATTCAAATTGACCATCTAAGATTCATAATAAAACTCTAATTTATAATTTCTTCCAAATTAATCCCTCTAACACAAAACTTATAGCTTACTTTACAATTTAATCCTTTTACCAATTCTAACTTAAATTTTATTCAATTTAATCCCTAATTTATCTTTTTCTTCAACATAAACTATACTTGAAAACCTATAAACTCTCAAAATATCAACTTAGTTTCATCAAAGTCTTGCTTTAAAGCTTCTAAAACATCAAAATTAAAAGAATAGGACTTGATTGACTTACCAATTTAAACTTCAAGCTTTAAATCCCTAATTTTTCCTTTTCTTTTCTTTCCTTCCTTTCCCCTGCTCCGTATGCTCTCCGTCCTTTCTCATTTCTTTTTCTTTTGTTTCTTTATTCTTTTATAATTTATTTTCTTTATTTTATTTGTTAGTTTAAAATATATTAATATATTTTTATTCTAAATATCTATTAAATATTCAATCACATATTCACATTTGTGCACCATCAATACCATACAATTGTCACCATATGATTTATTTTAAAAAAATCTCATAATATAATTATTTATCTCATAAACATTTTATTAATTTAATTTAATAATAATTATTATCTATTTACTAATTAAATAAAAATAGTACAAATGTACCTACTTAAATTTATACACTTGTATTTTATCTTTACCATACACTTGGCAAAATCATAATTTATTACCAACCAAAATCTTATACTAATCATTTAATTATTAAATATCTTTTAATTTAATAATAATAAATAATAAATATCATATGCTTAATTAATAAGTAAATTAAATCTATAAACTACAGTTGTATACATATTTAAATTACACATGTATTATTTTATCACCATTCATTTGTCAAAATCATAACTCATTTATCATATAAGAATCTTATAATATAATTACTTTAAATTAATTTAATATTATTTTAAACTAAAATAATATATTTATAATTTATAACTTAAACAAAAATCTTAGATTTTTGTTTTAATGTTTGCAGCCTCAAATATGCTAAATGGTTTATTTTCCATTTTAGTCTTTTTATTTTCTTTTAATCTACAATTTAACTTTTACGCTTTATTCACTTTAGTCCTTTTTTCCTAATTTCTCTTAATTAAGCTAAATTTACTAAATAAAAATCTAATTAAATACACTATTAGAATCATAATTACTCCTAATAATTATTTACTAACGCAATTTACTAAGACGGAGGCCCTATAATACACTTTTCCAGTGCCCATGAATTTTGGGTCGTTACAGGATTAGGGTAAAACCTAATATGGGAGTCCATAGATCGATTTACTGCTATTCTAGGGGGTTATTATTTGAGAAAGAGATTTCCGTTAATTAACCTAGGGTTAGACATTATTTGCCTTGAGAGAGGGTTTAATATACGTTAGGGAGTCTTACGGATCAAACTAAGTAAATAAATCGTATAGTTCAGTGTTAAATAACAAGTGAAGTCTAGGTGGATTCTTCCTAAGGGTATCGTCGTGATCAACCGAGTTTCTCTTCAAGTTATTTCCCAATTCATTCTTTTTGTCTTTGCATCTTTAGCTTAGTAATAGTTAATTTAGATTAAATTAAAGCAACTTCACTTATTTTAGGCTAAATAATAAAAAGAAAGTTAGTATTAGTACTTTTAGTTCCTTTGGGTTCGACAATCCGGTCTTGCCTAAGCTATACTATTGTTCGATAGGTATACTTGCCTTTAATCGTTGTCAGTGTTAGTTTCCAGGTTTGATCGTTCTCTTTATAAAATTTAAAACTCAACAAAACAACGATCAATTCCCTATAGAGTCTGATTTGGATTACCAACCCAGGCTAAATCCAGTCAATTAAGATTACCAGTCCAGGCTAAATCCTAATTGAAACATATACTCGAGAGACTCATTTCGGATTACCCGTCAAGGCTAAATCTATTATGCAACACATGCAGTTTTATCAAGGAAATCACATTTATCCATCGACTTCCATTTATTCAAACGAGATTTAACATTTATTAGGCAATTATCGAGATATGTTCAATCTCATAAATTTATGCATTCATACAATTCAAGTGTTCACGTTAAACTCAAGTATAAAATTTACATTTTTATCATTTATCATTTATCGAGCATTATTGTTGGTTGAGCATATTTCATTTATCAGACTTTGACGAATATGTGATCATTTCACAAAATTAAGGCATTTATACAATTCACAGCACAACTTTAATTCAATCATAAAAACATATACAAATTAGTTACACGAACTTACCTCGACAAAGGTTTGTTTTCAAACATCTACTAATCCGAGATTTTCCTCTTTTTCCTCGTTCTAATCCCGAATTTGGCCTATCCGGATTCAATTTGGCCATGAAAGTATCTTCTTTCTCTCCTAGGGTTTCCATGTTTATTTTGGGGAAGAAGATGATATAAAATAAAATGATATATATTTTATCATCTTTTAATTAATTAAAATTTTTACTTTCGAATTTAGTCCCTAGCCTTCTCATTTTCTATGGATGAGTCACTAAGAAAAATCTACATACTTTTCTTAATGGTCTAGTTACCATATAAGGACATTTAGTTTTAAATTCCATAGCTATTTAATCCTTATAGCTACTAGAATTCAACTTTCACATTTTATGCAATTTAGTCCTTCTCGTAATTAGGCACCAAATCGATAAAATTTTCATGTCAAAATTTCACATTTCACGTCTATTATATTACTGATCATATAATAAAATAAAAATAAATTTTATTTTCGGCTCAGATTTGTAGTCCCATAACTACTGTTTCGATTTTACCGAAATTAGACTGTTACAATATTTATGTATGATTTTTTTTTATATAACGTTCAACAGAGGGAAGACAAGGAGGAGATCAAAATGGTGTAATGGAGGTGGAGAGCCAAAACAAGGACAAGAAGACAGTTGCTCAAAGTGATTTCAAGATGCTAAAAAATTGATTCCTTCTTTATCTCTCTTCAGGTATTTATAGGAGAGACTTCACTGTCTCTATTAATACGAGATTGTTATGCCTAAGTAGATTTCTTATTATTTTATAAGAATTATTTTATCAATTTTTTAAAGTAAAATTAATACTCTTAATATAGGGTAATTATCCTAAAATACCCAAAAAAAAAATTACGAATTAATGTTTTCATTTAATTTTAATATATGTAATAAAATAAGAAATTGTTTTTTATTTTTATTTTATTATAATTTAGTTTTAATATTTTAAATAGATAAAAGTTATTTTTTATTTTTAATTTTTATAATTTAGTTTTTAAATTAAAATAAATTTTCAACAAAGCGCGTCATTAGAGGCGTGCTTTCTTTGATATTTTTCCTCAAAACGCTACCGACGTGAACCCGCTTTTAATGAAAAATGGTATTTTTCCGTAAATTTTCTAAAAACGATTCAATTCTGTAATTTTTTATTTTTTAGTATTTTTAAGATAATTACCTCTAATATAAGTAAATAAAAATATGATGTGATGAGTTGACAGCTTTTGTCAAAAGACTCTGTGGAGCCGAAACTTGCAGATTAAACGTAATGATGAACAGTAGAGATTCTTGCTTTGATTCAACATCAAATCAAATTAATAATAGTGACTGATAAGCCTATTCTAAATATCTGTTTTGTTTGTCACTATCGAGGCGCAGTTAGTCCAACCACTTTCACATCTTAGGCAGATTTTATTTTACTTTATTTATTAAAAATAATAAATTAAGTGATAATATAATTAGCGAAATAAATAATTATACATTAAATTAATTAATCAATCAATTAATTAAATTAATTAATTAATTAATTCAATTTTAACGAATTTTGAACACCGCTAAATTAAATAAAATTCCTTAAAAACTCCAACACGAGATATTAATAATTTATAAATTAAAAGAATACGAAAAAGCTTTGAAGGCTTTCAAAATTAAACTATTAGCTACCGCTTCCCATTTAAGTAAACTTTTGGGGGCAGTAATTCAAATTTTATTATTCTCCTAATAAAGAAAAAATTCTAATTAAAATATTTTAAAATTTAAATTTATGTCATTACTTTATGATACAAAAAAAAAAAGAAGGAAATTTTCATCAAATTCTCTTTTAGACAAAAGAAAGTTAATTGATAAAGCTTTCCAAAATGGTTAAAGATTCCATAAATAACTATTTATTAAAATTAAATTGAAATTTTGTTTTATTTATTTAAAAATAAATTTATATGTACAATGAAATTTTATTTTAATATATAAATAAATAAAACTTTTAACAAAAATAATTAATTTTTATTATAAAATATAAAGACAAAAATTTAGGTAATTATAATTTATAAATTTTAAATTAATAATAATAAAATTATATTTTAATCTCTAAAATAATAAAATTATAATTTTTAAAAATTAAATTACATTTTTATTATTATAAATACACAATTTAATTTCTGTCATTGCCACCACTTGCATTTTGAGTAAAAATTGTTATGAATATTATTATCAATATAAAAATATTTAAATTTAAATATGTTAAAGTACATTATTTTTCTATTTATAAGTTGATAAAAATTATAAAAATTATAAATATTGTATAAAAAGAACTCGAAACTTATAATATATTATTAAAAAAAAAACTTTCAATATTAGTACCGAAGACAACAAGCTTGTTGTAAAAAGACAAAATTCTTCTCCTACGAGCATTTAAGCTTTCAAAAGAACATCACCTATCACCCTCTTCACATTTTCTTAATAAAAACTTGAAAATTTCTTTGCCAAATTTCCCTATCTCTTTCCAATAATCAGTCACACAGAACAATCCATCGTAAACAAACTTATAGTTACACCCACGATCACCACTACCATCATCAGTGACCTTACGAATCACCCTCACCGGCATTTTAGCATCCATATTGTTCTTCAACGCAAGGTTCCCACGTACAAGCTTTTGATCTTTATTGGGATTGTCACCTTCGCCGCAATAGACCAACTTATCCGAACAAATCTCATCGACGTTGTCGTACCGACCGGAATCAACGATGCTTGTAGCCAGGATTTTTCCATTGATAAGTTTCATGTAGTCTATTCCTCTTTGAAACTCATGGTGAAGCCCAACGATACTTAACTCACCTCGCCAGTAAAAATGGTCACCAATTTTAGTCCCTGAAATGGGTCCTATTTGCTTACTAGTGTTAACCCATTTCCCCATGGTCCTAACAACAACCTTGGCTGCTCTTACATGAACTTTTAAGCCGGAGTTTCGACCATTTTCATGTTCTTGCCAGAGCTTGTTTAATAGTTTTTTGTTGTCGAGTAACTCTCTGTAAAAGCTTAAAGCTTTCTTAATATTCCGACGAGTTTCATACCATTTTGCAGTAAAGGGCTTCTCTTTGTCGTCACGAAACAGACCCTTACAAGGTATCACTCTTTTTCCATCTTTAGCTCTGTTAAGTTTCGATGAAGACTTACCATTTCCAAGCTTTTGACGCAGAGCCGCCATGGATAATCCTGAACAACACTCCCAAAAAAAGGTTACATTACATACATATACATATACAAAGAAAAGAGCTAAAAATAATTCATTGCAACAGTGAGGAAATAATTAGTGTAAAAAACATGAACAGGAGGTGATTATTGTAAAAAAGAAGTAAAAGGAGAAAATTTGAAATAAAGTGGAGAGATCGTACAGAAAGAGGAAAAAGAGCCAAGTAAAAACGAAGGTGTAGAGAAGGAAAGTTGAGTGTATCAATAGAACCTTGAAAGGAATGTATAAATGAGGGAGAAATTTTCCCGGAAAGGAAAGAAACAGATTGAAAATTTTTGGAAAGCAAGGAAAAACAGATGATTTTCATTTAACGGTCAAGCCCGACAACAGGATCAGGGCCCGATTCAATACATTGGTTAATGAGAAAAAGATCCCGTTAATACATTTTGTTGGGTAATTATTTTAAAGGACGAGGGTGTGATAAGATGTTGATTCAATCTGATTATTAAAGTAATTTAGAAAAGGGTTTCCGATGTTTCAAATTTTGCTCTGATAAGGAGGATTATTCAGGCTTTATAACATATAAAATAGTGGCATATAAGTAGGGGAAGCTAAAAGAATTTTTTAGGAGGGGTCGGATAAAATTTTAATTTTTTTTATAATTTATAAATGATTAAATTAAATTTTTATAATTTTAAGGGGGTTAAAATATAATTTTATCTTTATTAATTTAAAATTTTTAAAAAATTTTAAGGGCCAAAATTTTAATTTTATATTTTAGGGGGTCGAGGTGAGGCCATACCAGCCCCTAGCTACGCCCTTGCATATGAGACATATCCTAATGGAGAAAAATCTAGCTGCAAACTGTTTAGTTAAGATTATATTTGACAAAAGATTAACATTATATACGATTTTGTTGAGCTTATTGAATGCTTTACTTTTAACTCTTTATATAATAGTTTAAAGTGACTTTCCGTATATATAAGTGACTTTCCGATTTGCTATATTCATTTATCCTAATCACATAACTCTTATTTAAGAAGTTATTAGATTTCATCTTTCATTATTGTGTTTCTATTTTTATCATTTTTTTTATAATTTATTTAACATGTAATATCGTCTGAGACCGTAGAATTTGGAGATCTCGTCGTTCGATGGCCTAGAAAAATTTAACCATTGTTTCAAATAAGTTTGCAATTTCTTTACATGCTTGATGATATTCACAAAATCAATTAAAAATACGACAAATGTAAGTGCATCTATCGATAAATAGTACAACTATGATGAGCAAGATATCGTTTCCACGAAGACTAAAAGTACTAGTAATTACCGTCTTTCTATGATTTAATTGACAAATTGGAATGATTGATTAAAACTAAAATTAGCTAAATTAATCAACTAAGAACATGACAAATAACAAATCAGAAAAATAATCGATTAACAACCAAAGGCGAAACGATAGCCAGGAAAGAATCCACCTAGACTGGATCTGTCATTATCAATCTGAATTAAACAATTTATTCATTTAATATCTTGATCTGTAGAAATCTATAAAATATGCTCTAGTTGATTAATTGAAATTTCTTTTTAATTAAAACCCCTGTTATTGCATTAACTCAATCTATGAATTGCCCTATTAGATTTTACTCTGATCCGATAGATTTATGTTGTCCTATTTCTAGGATTGTATGCAACTTCACTCAATTATACTAAATCTACTCTTAAATTGGGTATATTCCTCCTCCGAATTGAGCACGTCAAATATGAATTAATAATCCAGAAATATTAAATAAAAAATTAAGCATACATAATTGAGAACAATATTCAAGTATTTATTGCGTAAAATAGAAATAAAAATACAGAATTCATCATAGGGTTTATCTCCCCTAGGTATTTAAAAAAGTAGTTCATAATCGCGAATAAAAACATCTCAAAGACAGTATATCCATAGGAAATAGAGAAACTCATAATAAACTTCAAATAAATCAAAAGGAGATCTTCAATCTTGGTGGAAATCTGCTTCCGAGTCGGCTTCAATGGTGTTTTCCGAGTTATTTTCTTCAATATTCTCTGATGGCTCCCACTTCTATTCTTATATTTGATATATATAGGTTTTAGAATGCCCAAAAACCTAAAAATTACATTTTTTCACGTATTTGGAGTGCAAATCGCAAAATCCACATGGTCTGGCACATGACCGTGTGGCTCACACGGCCGTGTATCCAGCCCGTATGGCTCTTGAAATATGCTCCAATTATTCGATTTCCACTCGTTTTGTTCCAAAATACTCTCCTAAGTATAGAAACATGAATTTAAAGGATTATGAGCATAAAATTCACCATTTTTCATTGATTAATCATCCAAAACACATTAAGAACGGAACTAAAATATGACCCTTATCACTTGAATATGTTAACTATTATTTGTAAAGATTGACAAAAAAAAACTTTTTAAAAATATTAACCCAAATAAACTAACCTAAGATCAAATGAACATGTGACTTGAATGGTCAAAATCATTATAAGGGCCGGCAAGGGTGAAGTTAGAAATTTTTTTGAGAGGCAAGAATGAATTTGTAAATTTTTATGAAAGCTAAAATATAATTTCGCAATTTTAAAAGATGATATCTTTATAATTCTTAAATGACTAAATAAAAAATTTATTATTTTTAGGTCAAATGTAATTTTACCATTTATCAAATTAAAATCTTGTAAATTTTAAAAGATCAAAAGTTAAATTTTACATTTTCTAAGGGTGGCTTGCTAATTCAAGCCCAAATGAAGGCTTTCCATGATGGTCAGTTTTGGGCCAATAACAGGCCTAGATGATCACTCTTGGTGTTAAAACATAATGGTATAAATTTTTATTTTATTTTATTTGGAATTAGCTTATTTAATTTTATTTTTAAGGAATTTAGCGCTTTAATTTTTGAATTTAAAAATATAAGTCTAGCTGTTAATATCAATAGACTCTTTTGTTAAATTCAGGTTAATTACAAATATTATTTTTTACAGAACTACCAAATGTGGGGTTCTTTTGTTTTCTTTTTTCATAATGTAACACCTCATACAATACCAACCAATAAAAACGTGACACATACTATTATTATTATTATTTTTTAAAATTAATCTCATTATATCTGTTTTTTCTTATATAATGCCTAGAACTACTTAAAGTCCCTCTCTAACTTTTAAATAGGAAGATAATGCGTTTCAGCTAGAGGTGATCATGGGTCGAGTAGGGCTAGGCCCAGACAAAATTTTAGGCCCACCCTAAAATATGGGTCTAAAATTTATCCAATCCCGACCCAAAAAAATTGATAAACTCGAGCCTGGCCCGGTTCGGCCCATATTAAAATTTTTAGCTTTTTTCATTAAATAAAAAATATGTAAATTTAAAAAGTATATTTGGTTAAAAATAAAATATATATTTAATATATAATTTGGGTCGGTGGGCCCTAGTCAAAAAAATTTTGCTCAAACCTATATTTCGGGCCTATATTTTTACCTGAACCCTCCAATTTTTAAGGCCGGGTCGATAGCCCAACCCATGATCACTTCTAGTTTCAGCACACTTAAACCTAAGTCCTCCTGCTCCCTGATGTCAATCAATAATAATATCGATAATATGCTCTTATTAACCATACTACACTTTTTAGGGTAAAATTAAAAGCTATATAATTTCATGGACAATTTAATAATTAAGCCCTTCTTTATTTTGTATCTTATCTAAAAAAAAATGTTAATAATTTGGTAAGGGGATGATAATGTACAATTGTAGAGGGCCAATGTATTAAATTTCAACGGTCATCCAAGGACGGTCCCCATTACAATATTGTAGGCTCGTGATGTGTCAGAACTCTTTTCCCCAAAATCATGACCTAAATTTACATTATTGGTAACATTGAAAAAAAAGAACCCTACTTTCAAACTTTTTCTGTTTGCCCAATTTTGATGCTTGACAATGTCAAATGATGATGGCCCTACTTTGTTTCACCATGTTAAGAGATTCCTTCTATCCTTTGATTGAGGTAAGGTATACCATCCACTTCCCCACTTTATTCACACCACCAATTTGTGTAAAGGGATTTTTTTTTTTGATTATCGGTTGAAAATTAGTGTAGTTGATAGCATAATAAGATAGCTATATATGGTAATTTGTACCTCGTATTGACGTACATTGACTAATTTTTAGCAATAAAAATAAACGTAACTTTTAACAAAAAGACTTAAAAAAAAAAGAGCAAGTCAAATGTAAGAAACTAAACTAATCCCTCCCATGAGGAATCCTCAATCAATTGTAATCATGTTCTTCCGTCACGAGCCAAAGTCTCCATGTCCTACAATTGCAAAAAGTTGATGATTTTCTTGACGAAATGGCATTAATAACTTCAAAACTGTTAATTTGAATTAAAATCCTCTCAAAACCCCGATCTAGTATAACTTTCAATTCATCCAAGATGTCTCGAAGTTCAACGTCTAGAACAGTACAACGTTCCAAATATCTGATGAAACCAAGAATCCACCCTCCATTTTGATTGCACACTAACCCCCAAGCTGCAGCAAAAATTAATTTTCTCTTTAATCTAACATAAATATTAATTTACTCATTTTTTAAATAAAAATATAAAATATAATTCAACCTATAATACAAATCCTTCTTATTACTTTTATCCATTACCCCCAAATCAAATGAAAGGAGAAATGAATTCCAACGGTCCACTAGTTTACACTTTGGAAATAAAAAAGGTAGTAGAGGAATGGGGTATGATTGGAGAATAATATTCAAATCACAACAATACCAATCAGGTCTTGCAGAGATTTATTATTTTTTAACAAAAATATTAATTAAAATATTAATTTTTTAACGATATTAGTACGATAATTCATGTGATAGTTTATTCATACGTACTTTATATTAATATATCATTATTTATTTTATATATTATATTAATAAATAATTTAAAATTTATAAAATATTTAAAAAGTTATATAAAAATAAAAAAGAATTAAATTTAATTTAATTTTTAAAGTGGTAATTTAATTTTTTAAATATTAATAGTTAAATTTAACTGTTTTTTAAATATCAAAAATTAAATTTAATTAAAAAAATAATAAAAATTAAAATAATAAAAATATAAAAATTGAGGGCTAAATATAAAATTATTTACACAATGATTTAGTTTAAATATTAGGACGAAAGTAGGTATCCCTATAAATGATTCTTCACCCACTATAAAACTTTATTTCTTCTTCAGTGTAGCACACACATAATTTCAATAAAGGTAGATCTGCATTTGAATTCATCAAACAGCCATGGAAGCTCTCCTCTCTCAATTCACTTTCCTCTCAGATCAAGCTTTACAAGGCAACAAGAACTTCGACCCATCCGCCATGGAAGACCTAATGAAGCTTTTCGAGATCGAATCCTACAAAGCATGGGCAGCTTTGGAGCTAGAGGAAGAAAAACAAGTGAAAGGAGCTGAAATAACCATGCAACAAGCAGAGGATTATTTTGACTCAGTCATGGAAACCGCCGTGGATGAGTTCAGGCGATTCGAGGAAGAAATGGAACGCGAGTCAAAAGCTGAACTCAGTGGTGTTGATGATACTGCTGAGAAAGTTAAAAAAATGGGGGATTTGATGGAAAAAGGTGCAAACATTGCTTCTAAATTGTATGTTGAAGCTGCTATGAAATCTGCAGGTTTTAATGGACTTTCACCTAACAAGGTTCATCCTTCATGAAAAAAGTTATATATATTTATTTAATTTCATTTTTTTGTAACTTATATGTATGATTGATAAGGAACCTTGATGGGGGTTTCTTTGATGTTACTGTTTTTTTCAATGGATTATTTGTTTTTAATTAAAATCCATGAACTGGGTTTCAAGCAATTTTTTCCACAAATTCTTCGGCTATGAGTTCTTCTTTCCGTGCAGTCATAGAATCGTTGTTTATCACATTATATTTGACACAGTGCATGACTAAAGTTACCCACCTCTTATCAAAACCATCTTCTTCATGATAGCTTCGAGAAAGTTCCATTCTGCTCTGTCATATCAAACTTCAGGGCAAAGGAACCATTGTTCCCTCTAGTATTCTTGTGAATACGGTGACTGCTTTGGTTCTCACTAACGCAAAGGGGAAACACAGATTTCAATCGGTTTGACAAGAAGTTTGTAGATGACACAAGCTGATTGGACGGAAATGAGCCATCTATGTAGGATTCGAAACTTTTGGGATCAGAATGATACAAGTCTAGTTTCTTTCGACTAAGGACTTTCCTTCATTCAAAACTTGATCACATCATTTTTAATAATATGCCAATAAGGCAGGCATACCATGAGGTCCTGGTGATTTCGTTGGGTGCATCTGCTTGAGGGCCTCTGTAATCTCCTCGACTTTAAATTCATAACAAAGAAGATGGTTTGAATCCCAAGAGTTTCGATCCTCCAGTGCTTCTAGCACTTCTTCGTTAACCGAGGACCCTTACGATTCAAATAGAGATTTGAAGTAATCGGTAGCAATCTTCTCCTCTTCTTCTGTTTCCCACCCATCCAGTAATCTGGTTTTTTTCTTCTTCCATCATGATATTTTCATTTCAATGTCTTCAAGATAGCCACAGTGTTAGTGCATAATAAGCCAAAAACAAATAAACAAATTCTCAAGTCAAATAATTTTTGGGTCTTGGAGGTAAAATTACTATGGAGGTACTTATAGTAAGAGTTAAATTAGTTTTTTATTCTTTCTATTAAAAATTTGAGTAAAGTAGCTCTTGTATGCTGATCAAAGAGACAACTGTTCTGGGTTATAACCATTATCTAGGGGACTATTTGATAATGTAAGTTGTGCTATGGGGTTTTTTGGATGGACTGTTTATTTTAAACGAATGAAGATATGAAAAAATACTGTTTCATACATATAGCATCGAGGTGATTAAAGTCATTGAAAATAAGCAACCAAAGGATGCGAATTCAACATTGGTTAGAAGGACCAAACAATTATTAAAATGTGGAAGATTGTGGTTTTTTGTATGTTCTCAGGAAGAATAATCGAGTTGCTGATGGGCAGGGGCGAAGTCAGAATAATTTTTTAGAGGGGACCGGATAAAATTTTAAATTCTTTATAGTTTATATCTTTATAATTATAAAGGATTAAATTGAATTTTTATAATTTTAGGAGGTTAAAGTGTAATTTTACTTTTATTAAATTAAAATTTTTTAAAAAAATTTAAGAGTTTAAATAATAATTTTACATTTTAGGGGTCGGGGCCTATATCAGCCCCTGGCTTCTCCCGGATTGCCAAATTAACTTCATAGTAAATAATGGGATTGCCAAATTATTTTACAAGACTTAGTAATTTTTTACTTTTAATAGTTTGACTTAATCACTTTAAGTTTATTATATTCACACACAAAAAAAAAAAAAAGATAAAAAAGAAGAGGAAACTATTTTTTCTATTAAAAATCCTATTCATTTTTATTATTAAAAACTGGTCATTGGACGTCAGTATAAGATCTAAGTGGCACATTACATTAAATTATCTAGTTATTTTGTTAGTCAGACAAATTTTTAACATAAAAAATGGATAAAATTTTTAACAGAAAGGGTCAATTTATTTTTAATTTAATCTGCATAAACTAATTATCTAGCTTTGAAATAAAAATAGGCAAAATATAATCAGACCATTAGCCCCACCAATTTTTAACAAAAAAATTCAAGTTGCTTTAAATGATTTAACCCCTAAATTGATATTTTTATTTTAAATGATTTAATCAAATATATTATTTAACATAAAAATTCCGTTAACAAGACCCAAAATAAAATGCTATAAAGAAAATTTAGTTATACAGTTATTTCCTCGTAAACCAAATAGCTATTAAAAAGCGGGAATCTAAATATCTCATCTGAAATCTAGATTTAGATATAAGCGAAGAAAATCTTTTGTAAATATTTTACCCAAAATTCTATAATTTCAGGTATGAAATTTTATTCCTTTAATTTTCATAGTAATGTAATAGTAATAATCAACGAATTCGCTCTCTATTTTTGAATTTTCGTTAAAATTTCTCCAGGGTTCGGTTCTGATTTGGTGTAAGTCTTTTTTGAATTTCAGTTTCATGCGAAGTTCTAGGGTTCCTTTAATTAGATTGAATTGATCGATTTCGCTTCGTTTTGTTTGTTTAACTAGAAATTAATGGAAATTCAGTAGGAGTCGAGAAAAGGAAAAAGAAAAAACTATATCGCATCAATTAAGCTGATATTTTTATTTTTTCAGTTCTCAATAATTGAATTTTCGGGTCAATTTGATGAAGGATTAATTGAAGTTCAATCTTTTAAAATTCCTTTATATAATTTAATGATTGACTTTTAGCAATTCAATTGTGCAGGAGAAACGTTTGATATTAATTTGTTATTTTGAGGTGATTAACAGATAGCATGTGCCTCAGGGCTTACTCTCATGGCAGGTGATCCCGTTAATTATATTCATGCTATTAAAGTTAATCTTGTTAACATATATGCAAATGTAAGGAATATTGTAAGAAAAGTTGGGAGCTCTGGAATTTGTCTTGTGGATATCGGATTGGAATACGAATTCTTCAAGTTTATCTGCACTCACCCATAACTTATTTGTGTATTGTTCGGTGATCTTTCAACTTAACAAGAAAGGCTATGTAGTTTGCTTGGCTTTTACCATTATTATCTTTGTAGAATCTGAGTCCTAAGCAAGAATCTTTTAAGAGTGGCAATTAGATTAGTTGGACGTGCCAAAGTGAAGGTGCTGCTGCAGTTGAATGTGTCATTGGCTTTTTTTGTAAACCGATGGTTTCAGTTTCGGTTTCACTTTTATGGCTGTTGAATCTCTTGGTTGAGTATGTCTTGACATGCGTGTGATATCTTTCTGTTCAAGATGGCATAATTGCCTTGACTTCTTTGAGCACCTTCATGATAGTAGATTTATTTAATGACTACCGTTCTGATTATGAAGTGTTGCTGAATATTCCAATAAAGTATGATGGATTTATTACTTGACATCTTCTATGAAACTATCAACATCTCGGTGGGCACCTGACATGTAAGCCTTTTGCTTTGAAAAAAATCGAAATAGGATAAATACAAATACAATTGGAGCTAAACTTAGAGATTTTACGAGAAGTGATAGAATAAATACAAATACAAATCTTATAGCTGTCGCTCAATTAATCGTGTTGTTGCAGAGAAGGAAGAGTTGCTCTGTTAGACCATGATGCTGCAAAAGTCATTTTCCAATGGTAAGATGTCACCGGAGCTGTTCTCAGATGCCAAAGCATTGTAAGAGGCAAAGAAGTAGGAGCTCTAAATCTTCTAGCTCAAATCTTGTGACAACAGAGCAGAAAAGCTGAAAAGTGCTAGTGACATATTAATAAAAGAAGATGAAGGAAAAGGTATATCAAATAGCTCCTCCTTGTGCATGTAGTTTATTTTCTTTTCAGAGTTCTTTTATATCTTCTTGAAGTTTATCTAGTCTGCTTCTTAACTTTTGGTACATTTTCCAAGTTTGCTGGTTCTATTAATATTTGAGAAACAATGTCACATTGAAGTTAGGAATCACAATGCTTTTGATTTACTGGAAGCAGATACATTATTAGATAGCCTTTTTTTTTTTTTTTCCTTTTCTTGATTGTATGATATTTGGTTCAGGGGGATGATGTAACCACAATTCATATTGGAAGAATGAAAACAAGGATCCCAAGTGGGTTCTCAGGTCTTGTGAATTCAAAACTCATTTCATGCTTTAATTTTAGTCTCCATGAATGAAGATCATTCAGTTTCATGTACGCAAATCCGTTTTTCTTACCTCCCTCAGTTATATGGAAATTTTCCAAGCTGAGTAATGTGCTTTTTGTACAGCTCATGCTACCTAATAACATCCAGATAGAAAATGCAAAGGAAAATAATGGAGAGAGGTTATTTATGTGCTTAACCATTGTAGAACAAAAAAAAAAAAGATGTCTGTCAATTGCCAAAAGCCTCTTATTTTGTTGGTTTTGTTATTTACAGTGATAGATAGCCATTCTAGCTAAGTGTTTTGGGTTGAACCATTATTATTCACCTTCCATGAATATATGATGATGTCTAAAATGTACTTTGGTGCAAGGTTTGAAGTATCACAATGATTATTTATATAACTGCAGTAAGTTACTTCACTATCTTCTGCACAGGATTTCTTGAAGGACAATTCTGCTAACTTGTTTTAATTAAACAGATTCAATGCACATTTATAAGCCGCATTAAAACATATTTTAGTGCATTTGTTGTCACAAAGGTTAGTTTGCTGATTTCTTGTAGTTTACTTTGTGAATCAAGAATTATGGTGAGAGAAAGAAAAGAAAAAAGGTAAAAGGAACACGACTTGTCAGCCATTTTTTTACTAACTGTTGTCTGGTTTAGAAAGAAATCCAAAATGGAAGGTTGCAGCTCTTCTTGAGGCTAGGCAAAAGGAGGTAATATCTAATAAAATGTCCTACGAATGCTTGTCTGTTGGTGTTTGTTTCAATTATTCATTTTCTGCAATGGGAATGCCATCTCATATATAACATTTGATACATTTATGGTGTGTACTGCCGAAAATGGTCCAGATGAGACGAACTTGGTATTGACAGAGAAATCACACAGTTGGTTTCCCTGGTACAATTTTTGAACCCCTCACTCTAGTTTACGATTGTGACTCAATGTTTTAGCCTGCAGCCAACTTTAATCAACATCGACAGGAGCAAGCTCGAAAAGAGAAAGGAGAGTTGGAAAAGTTGCTCAAAGAGAACCCATTATACGGAACTAGAGGAGCTTCAAAGATGAAAGGAAGAGGCCATGAGGGGGCCAGAAAACATTCAAATCAGACAAAATCATCTGTAAAGAGCAAACTCCGACCGGAGTTGTCCTTTGCCCTCGGTTCTAAATGATTGATTTTACAACCAGGTTCATTTGTTCTAATATTTTGTGCTGTAGCTGAACTTCCATTAGTAATTAAGAGCATATATATATGATTGTGAATGTAGTTTTAAAGTTGAAAATCTATTCTGCTTGCTTTACCTTTAACCGGTCTCCGGTTTTGATCATGCAATCGATAACTCCTATGGTCATCTCAGCTTTGCTCTCATGGCCTTATGGGTCTATGATAAACTCTGTTGCTTCCTTAGGGACGAATTGACCATTTGAATGAATTGAGACCTTTATCTCGATTAAATCATACAATCACTTTGAAATATAGTACAAATTTTTCGAAATTCACCATCATAACCCTTCCTTTTTTTCAAAGTTACAATTTAAGCTCCGCTTGTTTCACTGAAAATGATTTACTTTACTTTTCTAGAAAAACTAATAGTTTCTGATGTTTGGATGTATTTGTGTAAAATATTTTTGTTGTTTGGTAGATTTTCGAAAATATTTTATAAAAATTATTTTCAATGAAACAAATATACATTCAAGATTTATGATAAATAGTGAATTGATTACAAAGTGATGTTAATGTGAATTTATAGTAAATAATGAATCTTCATGATATTAAGGATTAAATTGTAAACTTTGTGAAATTTATAATGGAAACAAGAGAAGTGATATGCATGAAAATTTGTTATGTGAAATAAGATATTATAATGAATTGTTTGATGAAAGTGCTTATATAGTGAAAAATAAATTCAATGGCAATAGGGACTAAATTGAAAAATGTACAAAAGTTTAAGTGTGAAACAATTGAATATGTGAATAAGGAAATTGTGATATAAGTTTAATAAATTTATTATGAGATGTTAAAATATGCATAAAGTATTATAAAAGTGAAATTGTGGAAAAAATATGGAATTTTTATGATGACAATGATTAAATTGTTAAATTTGAGAAAATATATGAATGAAATAATAGAACTGAAATACATAGAAATTTGATATGTGAAATCAGATATTCACATAAATTATGTGAGTTAAAAGTGTAACAAGAAATAAAATTGATTTAATATGATTAATTAGTGAATATTGAATTTTTATGACAAAATGGACTAAATTGAAAAGTTATGAAAGTTTATAAGAAAATATTTGATAAGTGAAGAATGTAATAGATAATGTAATATCCTTGTGCAAACATCGATGTTTGGGTTATTTTACGAAATAAATATCAAAAAAATATCTTACGGAAAAAAATAAAAAATTTTGGTAAGATATTTTACCGAAATAATGGAGTAATTCTACACTGATTGAAATATTTTTTACATTGCCCGTTCTATTTTATATGAAACAAACATCGAAAAAAATTAAAAATATTTTTCATAAAAGCTGTTACGTTGAAATAAATAGAATCATAAAAGGAAAAAGAAAAAGAAAACATAACTTGCCTAGTGTAAATAAGCAACGCTAAGCATATGGCAAACCCAATTTAGCTTTATAAAATTATAAAAATCCGGATTTTGGTTTAATCAAAGTTAGTACGAGATTAAACTAAATTTAATTTTCGATACAATCAAATATTACAATACATTTCTCCTTTTTCAGACACTTATACCTTTTGTAGACAAGCCTTTTAAGCTTGTGTCAAACGAAAGTCCTGCTTACTTAAAACTATTCAGGGGCATGCCTCGATTCCACATTCGGATGTGCATATGTAGATATAGATGAAATTCACATATTAACTGTTATTTTTAGGCTCAACTATCATATCTCATCTGAAGTGATTGAAAGAAATCTTATCGCTACCCTGTCTAGACCTATAACGACAGACCACTTAATTATTTACTCTCAACTCGTTTATAAAAACATGACACATGACACCTTGAGATTGCAGTTAAGAGTCTCTTCTTTATCCCCTGTTTCCGACCTACCCACCATTGCTATCCAAGCTCCCTCAAAGTTGACCCTCCACCTAGCTGTAAGAGAGGTGAATTGCCCACCAGCACCACTAGTGTCTGTTTTCTGACTTGGAACAATGAATCAGAGTTAGAGCTAATATATTAAGGAAGTAAATTGCAGGCTATAGGCATAGATTCTATCTCTTTGTTTACTGTTTTAACACTTTAAAGCTACATGCATTTATATATATATATAAATGGTTGAGGATTCTCATGCTAAACAGTTGGATTGAATTGATCTGAATAGAATAGAATTTTTGTCTTGTTCTATAAAGTTGAAAAAATAAAAAGAAATAACAGTTCCCATAATTTTTTTTTGGGTAAATTTCATTTAAAGTCATTAAAATTATTAGTAAAATTACATTTAGGTTATTTAACTTTAAAAAAGTCATAAAATAGTCATTGAATTATTCAAAAGTTTTCATTTAAGTCGCCAGGTTGTTTAAAATTGCTACTATATAGTTTTCTATTCTCGCATTACCTGCACTAATCGAAACTTCTCTTTCCCTATCTTCGACACTGATTATCAAATTAATTTGAGTTTAAAATATGTTGTTGTACTTATCGATGAGTATTGACCCACAATATTAATCGTCGAATTGTCGCTTAAAACTAGTTAATCAAATTTTTTTAGGAAAAAATTTTAATAAAATACTTTAAATAATTCGATAAGGACTTTTAATAAAATCGAATATAAAAATATAATTTATCCATAATATAATAATATAAAAGGACATGACATGAAATACTAATGACTGAAAGTCACTGTCTCTGACTTTGTTGGAAGTAGACTAATGATGGCCCAATCCAGCCTTATCAATGGCGCTTTTAAGCCCTATACCCTAATACATGGATTTGCTAAAACCCTAACCCTAACGTGTAGGGTAAAACTACATGTCAAATCCATTTATCATAAAAATTAGAATAAATTAGTTTTTAAATCGATAAAAATTAATATTTATTGTTTAAAAAAAATACATATTTTTTCATTTATAATTTAACTCTTTTAATTGTAAATAAATATTAATTTTGGTGAAATTAAATCTTATTTAATTTTTAATAATATAAAGATTAAATTAATTCATTTAATAGAATAATTAATATAATCCAATCCCGATAATAAAAAGATTTAATACTTTAATAATGTAATTAAAAAATCTACAAGATTTAATAAATTTTCATGTTTTTAATTATTTTTTATTTTTAATATAATTGAAGTATACTTAATTTAATTTTGCTTGTGGAGTTTTTTTTTTTTTAACATATCAATAATGAAATATTTTTACTCATTTTTTTAACATTAATTTATCTATTTTTTTAATATAATACTTAGAACTATCTATAGCCTCTCCCCAACCCTTAAATAGGAGGATAATGTGTTTCAGCGTACTCGAACGCATGTTCTCATCCACTAGCAACAATATCGATGCCAACCGAATTAAGATAATTTGTTCAAATATTCTGTTCTTGCACATTTAGCGGTGTATTGTTGAAATATTCTCCCAACCCTTAAATAGGAGGATAATTTGTTGAAATATTTTCCTTCAATATTTTTAAAATTTTCATTCAAGTCTTTTAATTTTTTTTGAAAATTTCAATTAAACCCTTATTTTTTTTTTGAAATTCTCGTTAATATAAAAAGTTCAAAAATAATAATTTAACCTCCAATTTTTTAAAATAATCTCATTAAACTCCTAAAATTTTTAAAAATTTTAATTAGGTCCCAAAACCGTATTTATTCAAGAATTTTTATTTTTATTTTTGCTTTTTAAGTTGTGATAGACAAAATCACATCTATTTTCATGATGAATTAGTGGAAGCCATTAAACATGGGATTGAAGAAAAAACTATTAATAATAGTAGGAATTGTACCAAGCAATTTAAGATTGAAAATTCATTTTGAAAACAATAAATAGATTGGAATATTTATAAACAGAAGACATAGGAGATTCATTAAATGGAGTAGGACCCCTGCCATTAATATCCCATACCACCCAACATAAAATAGGCACGAATAACAAAAATCATTGGAAAATTTCTACAATGGTATAATAACAAATTTAGCCCTCAATATTTTTCATTTTTTCAATTTGGTTATTATTCTGTTTTTCTGGTAAATTTGGTCCTCAACCTTTTAAAATTAGTCAAAATTGATCATCAACATTTTAAACATGAAAATCTGCATGGCAATCCACGTGTATTTTATGGGTTTTTTTTTTGAATTTTATGAACTTTTTATAAATTTTAAATTATTAGTTGACGTATAAGACAAATAATGATATGTTAACATTAAGTATATGTGGATTGTCACGCCAACATCATTTAAAAATTACTATTTTAGTCAATATTTCTGTTAAAAATTTATTTGACTCTTTTTAAAAGGTTAATGGTCAAATTTAGCTAAAAAAAATTTTAAGGGCTATTTGACAAAAGATGTAAACTTTGATAGCTAAATTTATCATTATGCGTAATCATATTATAAAAATTTTATATTAAAAACATATTAGGGTTAATTCATAAAAGGCCCTCAAATAATCAATATTGTATTAATTAGACTTTTTTTTATCAACCTATATGCGAGTTTAGGCATTGCAACAACGGTTTAGATATGAGAGGAGCATTATTTTTTTAAATCATGCGGATTAATTTATAAACACGTGTGTACCTATTGTAGAAACAATTTGGATATGAAGGGTTAAAAAGGAAAATGTGTATTAAAATTTAGAAGGGCTATTTATTTTTTAGCACATTGAATCCAAATAATTCATGTAGTAGGTATAAAACATATTTACAATTTAATCCATATATTTTAAATATATTTCATGCTAGATTTAAGTTGATATTTAATATCCATATTAGTAAAAAGACTAACAGAAAGACCGAGGGCGAATCGTAATGGAGGCCAAGGGTACCTCAGCCCCCCAAAATTTTTGAAAATTTTCTTTTTTCTTCTGAATTTGTTGAAAATTTTAACTTGACCCTCAAAATTTTAAATTTTTTCATAATGATTTTTTATTTTTCTTAAAATTTTAATTGATCTCTTCTAATTTTTTTTCAAAATTCTCATTAATTTCACAAATCTTTTTTAAAAAAGTTAAACTTTTTTGAAAAAATTCTCATCCAACCCTTAATTTTTTTAAATTTTAATTATGTACCCAAAATTTAATCTTAAGATTCACACAGAAATGATATTTTAAAATTTTAAAATAAAAATAAAAATTAAAATCTTAATTTAGACACGTGAGATGGAATTAACCTTAATAATAATAATGCAATATACGTATTACCGTGAGAATTGAGTCAACTCAGCGACTCAATTCAAACACACTCGTCTAATCTGACCATCTGGTGACACTGTCAAATCTGACTGACACCCACATATATAATATTTTTCATTTTTTTCTCTCACATCTTTCATCATTAACGCATAATTGCCCCCCTACTCCGCCAAAGCCTAATGGAACGTGGGACCCAGTGGGACCCATGCACTGGAACAGGAATCGAATGTAGTAACACCACGTGTCTATTGGTCAGCTGCTCAGGACACCAACGTGGTCTTGTCCCCTCCTTGGTGGTGGCCCACACTCAGAAAAACAAAATGGAAATTTAAACTTTTTTTATTTAAAAAAAAAGAAGGAACAACAGTGACTGTACGTGGGAAGGTGCATTTATTACAAGCACGTGGAAGGCTGTAAGAAGGTTAGGTGTTCATAAAATGTACGATGTGGGCGAATCTCAGCCGTCCATCTCTTGCATGCATACTTCATTTCTACTTTCCTACACCAAAAAGAATTTTTTTTAAAAAAGACAAAACCTCTTTCTTATTTGACTTGTTTTTTCTTCGACTTGGGCCTTTCAGCGTATTAATTTCTTTACATCTATTTCTCCACGCGCTCTCCCCCAATTTTATTTTCGGAAAATTATATATTTTTATAAATAACAAAAATATTTTTTGGGTAAAAAATGATTAAATACTTTTCAAAGTTCCGTTTAATTTAGGTTTTTAAATTTTTTGAAAAATAATTTTTATAATTTTTAAAAGTTATTCTATAAAATTTTAAAGTCATTTTAATAAATATTTCTTAATAAAGTATTTTTCATGTTTATGAAACATAATAAATATTTTTGTATTTATTGAAAATATATTATATAGAAAATTGAAGTTATTTTTGCTATTTTATATAAAATGTTTATCTTGAAATAATAAAAATTAAAATGATTTATAAATTAAATAAAAATAATATTTAGTTTGATTCTAGTAACCACAATTTTTAACTTGTATTCTAAAATTACCCAAACATCACTATTAGGATTGATTTTCGATTTCTCGATTTTTTTCTCAAATCTAATATATAATTAAGGATTATTTCCACTACACGTCCTCAAATTATGATTTATAATTTAAATTGGTTTAACTGAGAAAATATTTTAACTAAATACTTGAAATATCGATATCGTATCAATCATGTCCTTCTATCAACCTAGTCATTGGCTTACTTGTTAAATGCCCCTTAAACCTAACGTAAAGCATATTTAAAACACGTATATCATGTTGTAAACACGTTTATCTCTACTGTGTAGATATTTTGGATTAAATAAATTAAAAAATAAATTACTCTTAAATTCATTAATGCTATCCGTTTTTCTTTTTAACACGTGAGATTTAAACTATATATGCTTATGTTTACGATTAGATCTACATGTTGTAAATATACTTCACATCGAGTTCGATATTATCGAATAATTTAATTAATATGATACTAATTAAGGATTTAATTGAAAGATTTTAAACTTTATAGATTTTTGTAAAATCTAAAAAAAATTTCGGAAACGTTTGTAGCAATTTAACCGTACAATTAAACAATTTTATTAAAATTAAATCTAAAATAAAGAAAATGAAAATTTGTTTCTCACGCGCTATGGAGAAAGCGTGGGGGAGGGAGAGATTTGAAATAGTTTGAAGCGTCGACGTCGGCGATTAAATTCGGTTCCTCGTTACTCGGGCTATTTCTTTCCCTCTTCCATTGCTTACGCTGACAACTCGTCCGCTTCCATGCAACTTAAACATCCTTTTATATTTTTTTCTTAATTTTTTTAGTATTTTTAAATTTTAATATTTTTTTTTCATTCAGCATATTCAAAATAGCAATTAAATTTATCACCTATTAAACTATATATATTATTTTTATTTTGTCAAATTTTACAAAGTGTCGTTCGTTCGTAGTAAGTAAATTCTTTAACAAGTTCGATATTATTTTTAGTTAAGAATTTATTTTTAAATCTTTTAAAGGTTCAAATTCAAGCATTATAGAATGAGTTCGAGCTAGACCATCTAACGATGTGCTCTCACCTAGAAACAAAGCCAAGAGTTATGTGATGGGGTTGAGATAAAACTAAAAATTTTCGGAAAATAAAGCTATTTTTTTTGTATTAAAATTATTTAAATTAAAATTTATATTTTTTGTATTAAATAAGATATAAAAAAGAAAAAGGAAAAGGGAAAAGGGAAAAGGGAAAATTAAAATTACTCTGGTTGGCAACTTTGAGGAGAGAACCGTACACAGAGGAAATGAATGTAGAGATAGAAAAGTCAGAAAAGCCATGGGACTAATAAAAAAGTACCATCATCTACTGCTTGTTTCCATTTTATTTCAAAAAATTGAACCTCCAATAATAAGGTAATGATGAAAGCAATGAAAATAAATTGCTCTGCCTTTCTCTTTCATTACTCCTTTACTTGGGAAACTGAAATTCCTTTCTTTTTATTATAATTATTAATTCCATTCTCCTTTAATTTACATTTTTTAAATCGATTAAATCAAAAATTGATAGTCAGTTTAATAAAATATAAGATAAAAAGTGATGATTTATCGAATTATCGAGAATTATTAATTTAATCAGTTTCACTATTTCTCCAATTCTTTAGGACGGAGCTAACTTTTTTTTTCTAAAGGGATTATTTTATATATTTTAATGAGATTTAATATATCATTTTATTAGTAGCGTATCTCGGGGCTAACAAGAGTTCGATCCTCTAAAATATATAATTTTATGGTTTCGCCTCTAGTTCTTATAATATATGCTTTTTTTATACAATACTTAAAATATTTATAGCTCCTCCTTAACTCTTAAATAAAAGATAATACGCTTTAACGCACTCAAATCTACGTCTTCCACAAGGAGCCTATCCTACCACTGTCCCCCACAATATCAAACGGTAACTTGCATCATAAAATGACAAATGCATGCCCACAATGTTTTCAGTCATTTTTTTGGGTTACATAATTAATATATGTTTAAATAATCAAATTTTAAAAAAAATAATTAAACATAAATTTGATTGTAAAATTAAAAAATATGATGGATGATATTTATGTATGTATATATATATTTAAGGAATAGGAGTAGGTGGTGGGGAATTTAAAAGGGCAAGTAGAGCTTTAAATTCTCAAAATAGAGAAATTCTTTTTGGTTTTTTTTATAAATGAAAAAAATAATATACAATAACCTTTCAAAATAAATAAAAATAATATTTGATCTTTTGAATTGAAGCACGCTTCATCCTTGAAAGGGTTACAGATAGCTTAGAGCTAGAATGTGATAATGCGCTTCTAGTGGAGTCTCTGCTAGCGCGTGCTGCTGCCAATAGTAGCATGGTTGAGTTACAATTAATCAAGAGTTTATTCAAACGAGATTGGAAGATAAAATTCTTCATATACCAAGTGTCCCTTGAATTTGACATTGTTTGAGGATCCCCTGACTTCAGAACAAGAGGTTTTGTTGTCTGATAGTGATGTCTTTACATGGGTTTGATTGGTTCTGATGTACTCGCTCGATGTTGTATTTTTCTACCAAAATAAAAATAAAAAAAATTCTATTTGGTCCTTTTAGAAATATGAAATTATAAGTTAATACAAGAAAAAAGACCTCACGAAAGATTTATATTTCAATTTTGGTGAAAGTAAATATTATGTAATGACTTAACCCATAAAAGATCGCCCACGTTTTACCGACAAACATAGTGTAACAGTAAAATGCATTACGCTTTTACGAATAATGACAATAATAAATCCGAAAAAAATAATAAAAAATTTGAAAAATGATAAATACAAAATAATTTAAAGATTGATTTAAGGGGCAAACTAATCATGTGATAAAGTTCTACATTGGAAAGTGGAATGCAAAGTTTTAAGAATCTCAATGCTCCAAACATAAAATAAATATTTGAATATTAAATAATTTATACACTAATTTTTGTTTGTTTCTTTTCGTAACATCAAGAATTCAAAGATCCTAAATGACTAAATGTTTTAGGGTTTTTTTACTGCTCCATCTTGTCACTGACCTAACACACCCACCTACACACTCTTATTAAATCCTTTTATTATTTACTATACCTATTCAAAAGTCGGGTCACTTATCTAATTCGGATTTATATTTTAGAGTGACTTGAATGTAATTTAAATAATAAAAAATATAAATTTTAATATATATGAGTTTGTATTTGATGCATTAATAGTTTTATTAATAAAAAAGTTTCATTAAATACTAATAAACGGGTCTAAAATTTTGATAAGATTTGACCTGAACCCCGACTTAACCCGACCCGATACTAATAAACATGTAACAGCTTATAACCCTTTAAGAAGAGCGTGTAGATACGCGCTATACGATAAGTGTGAGAGAGATGTGACCAAAGGACATGTTCTTAACCTCGTTTCTCTCTATAAATCCAAGTATGCTAGGGTTTTTTTTCTTTCAAGGAGAGAAACAAAGCATGTTCTTTGTGTTTTTTTTTTTCTTTAATCTCTTTTGCCTCATTTTTTTTTTCCCTCAGAAATAACCTCTGAGCTTGTTTATCGTTAAAGCGAGGAAGTTGATGGAAATGGGTTATCTTTGAGAGGAATGTTGGCTGGCTCGATGCGACAGCTTTGAGATTGTATAGTGTGATCAAAGTAAAAGGTATCGTCGGACCAGGCTTCATTCCCCTCAAACATTTTCATTTTTTAAGGCAAAGTTGAAGAAAGAAATTATGTAAAAGGAGAAACGGTTGATGGGAATGTTGTTTGGCTCGAGGTCATATAGGTTGATCTTTTATATATAATTTCCATGAAATTTTCTTGGATTTACTTAAATTTTCCGGGAAAGTTTCTGGATATGTGTATATATATAGCCCTATATGATCTCGGACCAGGCTTCATTCCCGTCAGCCAAACACTTCCTCCGACCAGTCATGAGTTGTCGTTGTTTAGTTTCAGGCAATGGCTTGTGGGGTTAAAAAATGGGAGTAGTTTTTAAGGTGTTTTCTTGTGTGTGCATGGAATCATTTTGACACACTTGTCAAAGATGCTAACAAACAAAGATAAAAAAAGAAGAAGAAGATGCCATTGACTTAGTTTTTTAATTTGATGCCTCTTTTTGTGTTGACCATGTCTCTTCTTTCCATGTTTGATGACAAATTGTTCCTCCACATAAATGAAAAATCTATGGTCTTTACTAATTAATTAATGATATCTCTATAGTAATTAATTAATTAATAATAATTTTTTTAACAATTTCATTATAAGTTTTTGTAGCCTTTTCTTAACATTAAATAGAAGAATATTGCATTTCAGTGCATTCAAACTCATGCATTTTTGTACCGATAGCAATACTCGTACCAATCGAGTTAAGATTCAATTGGCATAAATTCTCTTTTTTAAGTATACTACTATTTTTCTTATATCTAAGCATTCCTCTCGAAAATTTAGGGTCGAGTTTTCTTTAATGTACTTAATTATTACATCTAAAATTTTATTGATTTTTTATTGTGAAGGATAAAATAATAATTTATTTTTAGTAGCCTAGCTACTATAGGAGATAAGAAAAATTGAACATTATCTACCCATATTGCCTTAGCACACATGAATGAAGTAAACCCTCACATACATGTATGTATGTATGAGAAAAAAATAGTAGGTTTGCCATTTCATGCACGAATGTTCAGTGAGTATATCTATTGTTTTGCTGTATATACATACATAGGTACGTACGTACATACATACATATATACATATGTGTCTTTAATTTGTTTTTCGCTTCTTTTGGTCAAGGTCGGATATGGTGAAATTGCATAGAAGTCTCGAAGATGAGGGCTTTGATTCCCATGTGAAGTGAAATGTATATCATATTGGGTCTTGGTTTTATATGCATCATTCATTTTTTTTTTTTGTCTTTCAAGAACGTAACTTCCGTTGCCCAGTATGATCAACTGAGCAGGAAAAAAAAAAATGTAACTGATGCATTAATTCCTATGTATGTATGTATGTATGTATGTATGTATGTTGCATTACCTTGATTATATGCTAGTGGTTTCATACTTGATTATACTTAAACTTATTGCAATATATGAAAAAGATGTAAATTTAGAAATTATATTAATTTAATTTTACATTTAAGTAACATTTATTTATAACGTACTGAATAAAATCATGAAGATAAGGGCGAAGCCAGAACAATTTTTTAGGAGGGCGGATAAAATTTTAATTTTTTATAGTCTATATCTTTATAATTTGTAAAGGATTAAATTGAATTTTTATAATTTTAGGGGGGGCCGAAGTGCAATTTTACCTTTATTAATTTAAAATTTTTAAAAAATTTTAAGGGCATTTTAAGCAATTTTATATTTTAGGGGCGAGGCCCATGTCAACCCCCTGGCTATGCCACTGATGAAGATATAAAGCTTTCACAATATTTTTCACTAAAATTAATAATTTGTGCCATTCAACGTAATCATTCTACTTAGGTTAATTATCATACAAAACAAAACCAAGTTTTAATACCAGTTTGACGGAAAAAAGTTGAACTTATCAAAAACTGTGAAAGCACAACCAATGATTTCTCCCGATAAACAAAAATTGGCAATTATGACAAATATAATAACACAATATTTCTTCAAACAATACAAAATTAACCACAATACCGTAAACGAAAATTAAACGAATCATGATTTTAACGCAAAAAATATTTTTAAAATAAAGGGTAAAAATCACGAGATTTGATTAAAATTAACAATTTACTTAACCCCACTTTTCATTAAAATATAAAAGGTAAAGTGAGAAATTTTTCCATATAGTCGACCCCAGCTCAATGAGTTGATATTTTGAATTATTCGAGATTTATTTATCATATTTTTAAAATATGTTCGAGGTTAACGACTGTCCCTTCTAATAATATCGTCTTCAAAATTTGACGTAATATCATATTTATTTAAAAAAAAATATATATAAAATTTTATATTTTCATATTATATAAGCGATGTTTAAAATTTCACAAATAAAATTAAATAGGTCGCATATGAGTTTTTATTTTTCAAATAAAGCATATAATAGTATTTAAATTTTAATTATTAAATTAATTTTTTTATTAACAATATATAAAATACAAACCCATTTTACATTTTTATTTTATTTCAAATAACACTAAATTTAACTAAAAGTTTTATAATAATATCATAGGTGAAGAGTGTGGCTATGGTATAAGGGTAGAGATGGGTCTTAGATGGGCCTTCCCTGTCTTAGCTGAATGGAATAATATCAGTTTTAGTCCCTTTCATTATCAAGTATTCAATTTAAAATTTTATTTTGATACCAATACCATATAGATAAGATTTAACAAATTGCAATATTTTCGAAATTCATAATTGAAGCACAATAATCATAAATATAACTTTGTGTGTTGACCTGATAATTAGGGAACTGTTCATTGTCTCAGGCGTGACTTAGGTTCGAGTCGCGTTGTTGTTAGGGCTTACTCTTCTCTAATAATTCACCAAAAGAAAAGTATAAAGTAGAAGAATAAATTTATTTCATGAAATTTTATTAGATTATATATATATATAGGGCGTAGCTAGGGGGCTGGCATGGGCCCCGGCCCCCCTAAAATATAAAATTTTAATTTTGGCCCTTAGAATTTTTTAAAAATTTTAAATTAGTAAAGATAAAATTATACTTTGGGCCCCCTAAAATTATAAAAATTTGATTTAATCCTTTACAAATTATAAAAATATAAACTATAAAAAATTAAAATTTTATCCGCCCCCCTAAAAAATTCTTCTAGCTTCGCTCTATATATATAGCACTATATCATGATCTCATACCAGGCTTAATTTCATCAATTAGAAGTGTTCATGGGTCGAGTTAGTCTTATGTAATACATATTCACTTTCATAAATTCACATAACACAAACATATTACGTATTCACAATAATTTACACATTCGATTTCAACTTACCTTCATATAACACTTTATTTAAATATTTTATTTCACTATTTTAACTCACATAGTGTGTTTTAACATTTTATAATTTAGTCCTTAGATTGATGAAAATTCATTATTCATTAATATAAAACCTTAAATTCACTTTTCACTTCATTTACTAACACTTAACAATTTATTATAATATTTATTCACATATCAAATTTTACAATTTATTCAATTTAGTCCTCTCTACAACAATTTCACCGTGCTACTATATCTATTCACTTATCAATTAACGATAAATAAATAACTTTTCACTCTTTATAATTGAATCCATAATTTCATGAAATTCACTTATCACTAAATTATCACTTTATTATTTCTTACATTACTAACAAACCTTTATTATTCACTACTAAAATTCAATATACATGTTTCAATTTCCAATCAAATTTTACCATATTTCAACCTTAATTTTCACAAATTCTCTCTCTCCTTAACACCCCAACACTTAGATATCCTAATCTCATGATAATGCCTCCAAGTATCAATTAAAAATAAAAAATTTACATTTAGGTCCCTCCTCCATAAAATGAAAATTTTACACTTTAATCCTTGCACTTTTCCAATTTATTCAATTTAATCCCTATCTGAATTTTTAAAAAATAAACAGTCATGTGACTTAAATAGAAACTTTCGAATAGTTTAATAACTAATTTGTAACTTCTTAAAATTAAATGACCAGAATGTAAATTTACTAATAATTTAATGTAAGTTACCCTATTTGTTGTTGTTGTATTCATAATCCTGGATCCACCAAAACTTAATCTGGCAACAGCATTTCTCTTTTCTTGAAAATCAAAACTTCACAGAGTACATTTTTGGAAATTAGGGTTCTCTTTGATTGACTTAACTTTTTCAGTTTCTGGTTTTAAGCAGCACTCACCCCTATTTGTCCCTTAATGTTATTTTCACAGGTCACTGCCCAATCGTGTATGTATATCTTGCAGGGAACCCCTCAATGATTTTAGAAACCTTTCTTTCCCAGTCAATAGCCATAGTGTGCCGATCCCAGTTCACATTCATTATTAGACACTAAAAAGAACACTCTAGGCTATGGTAAAACAATCTCTTTGTATTATACTGTACAGCCTTCACACTACACACCAACTCGTATGAAAATAAATGTCTTCTTTTCTTCTTCTTCTTTTCGTATTTTTGGTATGTGACCAACTTTGCTGTCATCGATTAATATATTTCTACTTCTAAGAGTATCCAGTTCCGAGCACACTATTAGTTTACATGGATTTTGTTTTGTCAAGGTCTTCTTAGAACTGCTGCGGTTGATTCAAATAGATTGGTTGATGTTGATAGAGGAGAATATTCACCTTCTAGGCTGGAGGTTTGTGTTTTTTTATTTTCTTCATTGTTAGTATCAATGGAGTTTAGGGTTCTTTCTTCTACAATTTAATGCCTTGTATTATTGAATTATCAGGGTAAGTTTAGTGCGGCGGTAGCTTGCTGGATTCTTGGATTTGGTTCTCTCATCTGTTGGAATAGCATGCTGACAAGGGGAGATTATTACTATCATCTATTCCCTGTAAGTAACTTCTTTTCCCTCAGAAAACACTATAACAACAATTACGTTTTTTAGTGACGATATATACTGACAATAAAGAGTTTCGTCACAAATAACTTATTATTTGTTTAGTGACGTCTACATGATGATTGTTGCAAATACACTTCTCACTTTCTGTTTTATGCTCTAGAAACACAAGATCAGTTAGCTCGATGATATGACACAATCTTAAAATGTCAGATTCAGTGTTCAGATCATCGGTTTTCGATTCGATCAGTGCAACTGTCGGACCAATAATAATTAAATAATTAATTAAAAATTCATAAAAATCTAAAATATTTTAAAAAAATAAAATCAGTTCAACTTGTTTAACTGTCGATATCTTGATAAGGTGTGACAATTAAGCTAGATTTTGAGCAGATTACTTTGAAAACCATTATGCTATTGATGGTATCGGATAATCAAATCTTAGGGAAAAGGTACTTTTTTTATAAGCGAAGATGTGAGTTGGAATCATGTACGTGAAGGTAGCAAAACTTTGGACAACATACGGATGCTCAGCTGGGATGACGGTCTATCAGCACCGAGGAGTGAGCTTGACACTTGAGCTCTTGCCAACTAGCCTGTTTGCTTTAAAAAAGATTAGCTTGCCATGCAAGCAAAGAAACAAACAACCAGTTTTGTATTTTAGACTTTTCTTGCTGCAGAAGTTTTAGAATTTCAAGATGTAATTCTCAGTTCTTGGAAACAAAATGCATACAGAACCAAAGCTTGATTAATTCTCAGCTGTTAGGTATTCTCAATATCACTTGCAAACAATACAATAGGTACAGATAGTTGTTGGCTTATCGATTTGTCAAAGTAACAGAAAAGAATTTTGTCAAAGTGAGCCAAAATATAGAAGCCATGGTAGAAACAGATAGATATATCTGTTTTTTTTTTCATGGTTGTTCCGGGAAAACTTTCTGTTTTAAGAAATTGATGAAACGTTGAGCATAAAGCTCGGGTTCAACAACAGATATTGAGAAGGGATCAAATTTCACCGATTTGCATGCATGCTCGGCCTTTTTCTTTGCATTGTATTCCTGTAAAATGTCAATAATTCCCATATAAATAACCACATCATAAACCTCGAAAAGTTCGACCTCAGCTGAATCTGCTTCATCCCGGGAAAGCTTTTGGTTAGCTTGTGCGGGCATGTTCACTCCTAGTTGTACCTGTAACCTGAATAAAAAAGGGGTCACCAACTGAATAAAACAAGTCCAACAACAGCTTCTATCTGAACCATACAATCAGGCTATACACCTTTCTTTGTGTTGAAGGTTCATTTCTTTTGTAGCCCTTACTATTTGTTATGTTAGTGACAGAGGTAGCTCGGTCCAAGGAACATGCAAGCTTATAAGAATACTAGGGCATTCTAGATAATCAGTAAAGCCGAAAATAATAATCAAGTATTAGGCCAAATACTTTTTGTATAAGGTTTGAAACAAAATTTCAGTCATGTAAAAAGAATGATAACAAAAGCAACTACCTTCCAGTACCGGGAACCAAAACATCAACTTCCTTGTCACCTAGAGAGAAAGCTCTTAAGGGTCTTCCTCTAATATGAGGACCGGGATCAGTGCTAACGGAGCTGGGTTCATGGGCCACAAGCAACAAGCCTTTTGAAGGGAATAACACTTCTCCATCTGTAGTCAGACCTGGTGTAAACAGAACATGAGTCGAATCAGTTCATCACATAAACTAAGCACAAGATAATAAACTATTCCGTTTCCACCCTATTCCACTCCATCACATAAACTAAGCACGTAAGAGCAGATTATTAACATAAAATGGTCAAATCAGATAGCGATATCTACCTTGACCTGCTGGTGAACTCTCGATATTAGGCATCATAGGAGGTTCTAGCAGGCCATTTAGTTGCTCAGGAGCTCTAAAATGTAGCCCCAATAGAAGGCTATAATCAATTATATGTTGAGATTTCAAGAAATTGCAGTCTAGAGCAATTTGGCTACAATACAAAGAAAAAAACGCTGCTTGTTAGAAGTCAAGTAGACATGGAGTCATAGTCATGACAAAACATAACAGGGTTTCAGTTTATCAGTTATGAGAAAATTTGTAGTACCAATGCACATGTCACGGAGGATGAAACAGAGGAACTTACTGAAAAAAGAATTTCTGCAATGATTTGTCCATTTGAAACTCATACGATAGATCAAGATCCTTCAATGTAGTATTTTCGTGAATTTTATCTTTATCGGTACATCTTCCGTGAGTTGATCCCTTTAGATCATAACGACGATGAATTCGCAGTTCTGTGCAAAACATATTCCCCATCACCACAAATCGCACCTAGTAGCAGAAAATTGACCATAAGCTCGGTGCAACATACATAAACAAAGCCATATGGATAACACACACCTTTTTTTTGCCATGTACAGTTATCTGGTGGAGCCCGAAAAACTTTGTTATGAGAGTATTTTCATGTTCTTTCACGTGATTATAATATTTAGGCAACATCTTCAGTAAAACCTACACAGAAGAAAATTTACTTGTGTAACATAGAGGAACATGAACGAACACAAATGAGTAACATCTTATATGCATGAAAATCAATATAGGTTCGAACCTTGAGCTCAGATTTTTTCAATGTTTTGATCACAAATCTATCATCATGAGATAGATAGAAGATACTTCCACTTTTTCCTGGAGAAGAAATCTCTGTGAGACCATCATCACCACAAATGGACATCATGTACTCAGCTGCATCTAGCGTGAACATCTCCCTCAAGTTCCTTAACATAGTACAAAAAATAAAGCAAAAAGTATATGATCGTTACTCCATCATTATTGCAGATCATTAAAGCAACATGTCCATAGGATTTTAATACCTGAAAACCATAGGACAATAATCTTTCCAGTAAAAATCAACAGATTTGTGTGGAGGCGTAAACTGTGAACCCCTTCTAGGGAAAAACATAGTAATTCTAGCTCGATGGCCAAAATCAGCAGTTCGAACCTCACGCTTAGGGACCGGTGTTATCTTGCCAACGGTATACCTGTGAACTTCAATCAATCATGTTATAACATGTAACAAATCCAAAGATAATATACATACACGCACACAGACACACATAAAAATATAGTTGCGTTGTTAAAGAAAAGGAAGGAAATTCAATCTTGATTAGTTACCTTATACCGAGTTGCAAATTAAGCATCAAATGATAGCTGTTTTTGCCTTTGAAAATGCCAAAACACGAACTCTTTTTGGTTTCTTTGGCGTGATGTTTACTTTTCTTTTCAGCCTTCTTTGGTAATTCAGTGTAATCTCGGACTCTCTCTTTGATCATAACTCCTTGCATGTATTCCCTCTCGTAAACTACTGCAGTACTTTCTTGCACCTCACTTTGACCGGTATCGGAATCAAAGGAGAATGTGCCCGAGGAATAATGGTGCATGGATTCTCTAGTGGAATCAGAACTCTCAGCACTCTTATGCGATATTCGACCTGAACTTCTTAGAACTCCACTCACTGAGATCTTCTCGGAAACACTACGCCTAACACTTCGTTTCTTGACTGTGCTTCCCTCCAAATTTAATGATGAGCATTGAGACAACACACTTTTAGGACCATTATCATATCCCAGAGAGATACAAAACTTGTTTAGAGAAGGGCGTTTACTACCAGCAGGATAGAAAACTCCTTTACCATCCTTAAGCCCCCTGGTCCATGTTCCAAAATAGTATCCCCCATCGGCATATTGATAAATTCCGGACCCATGTCTCAAACCATTTAACCAACAACCATTGTACTTATCACCATTTACCCATTCCATAACACCTCTACCATGCATTTTCCCGCGTTTCCAATTCCCGGTATATTTGTTTCCATTGTTCCAAAAGTATCTACCATTACCTTCATGCTCACCTTCCTTCCATTCCCCTTCATAAACATCTGAATTAGAATACTTCCTTCTTCCAAATCCATGCTGTATATTCATCCTCCATTGTCCTTCATACACAGATCCATCAGGTGATGTAAGCGTGCCAAAACCATGAAGGTAACCCCCCGAGATATCACCGTTGTATCTTTCTCCCGATGGCCAAAGTAACAATCCTTTACCTGTCATTTTCCCTGCTTTCCAATCACCCTCATAAACCATTCCGTTTGACCACGTATACTTCCCCTTGCCATGGGGAAGAACTTCCTTAAAATCACCAACATATAAATCTCCATTCGAGAAGACCTTATTAGGCCTACAAGAAGAAAATTTTAAGTAACCATACATGATCCAATACATGCCAAGGAACCTGAAGAGAATGTAATAATACCTTTCAACATTCTCCACATTGATACACGATACAGGACCGGGCAGTTCGGCATTGATTTCAGAATCCTCATCAATCAGATTCATCAAGCAAGTCATTCAATCACTTAAATAAGAAATTCTCTAAGCAACCTTTGAATCTGAAATGCAATTCATTTACCCCGTTAAAGTTGAAACATTAACAATAACAATAATTGACATGTAAAGCGATAATTTTCCCTTTTGCAGCTTTTATCAAACATCTTCCGTGCTTTTATGTTCTTATTCTCTATACTAAGATAACAACAGCTAAGAAACATAACCAAACTGATCATCAAAATCCTAAAATTTATGCAGAAACAGATAAAAATAAACCCCAAAACAGTAAAGATTCACACTTAAATTTTAAGCTAAGAAAAAAAAAAACGAAGGATACACTTACAGATAAATAAGCTTAGCTCCCTTCTTCTAAACTTGAACAGTCAGAACAAAACAACAAAATTTATATGAAAATAAGAATAAGAATGAACCCAGAATTTAGACACCATAAAAGATTAAAGGGCAAAAAGGAAAAAGGAAAAAGAAACTAAATGAACATATGATTATTGTCAAAATTTTCCATCAACCGACTATGCCCTTAAGAATCATATATATTCAAGAAGAATGTATTCTTCTCGAAAATTGACACTTCACCTCTCTATAACTCTGTCTCTATCTCTATTTCTAACATTTTCTATTAGTTTTTTTACTATATTTTTGGATTACGCGAATCCCTTTTTCATTACCAAATCCTTTTAAATTTTCAGTATGGGAATCAAAGTTCTTTTCCCAACACTTTTTTTTTTTTTTTTCAAAAAAAGGTTTTGGTTCTACTACAAAATTGTTTGTTTTTGTGCTGCTGTGTTTTTCTGTAGGAGACTGATCAGCAAAAGCAAATAGGTCAATTTCTTTTTTTAGTCCTTGTACTATACTTAAGTTTTCAATTTAAAATTTCAGTCTTGAACCAAACCGTAGCAGTTAATTCCGTTTAAGTTAAATTCTGTTATTGGTCTCGTAACTTGTGGATTCAATCCTTATTTCCTATTTTGGTCAGTTTTAGCCTCTATATTTTTTTAATTTTAAAATTTCAATCATGACGGCGACAATAATCATTAATAACAATCCGTAGAAATAACAAGTTGATATGGCATTTCACATTGTATAAATGACAGAATTTAACCTCAACCGTATGATTAGCACTAAATTTTTCAAAATTTAAAAACTACGAAAATCAAAGTTGACCGATTAAAGTATAAGGACTAAATTTGTAACTTACTCATTGTATAAGGACTAATAAAAGATTTGACCAAACAACTAAGAAGACAGAGAGGAACAACTCATTTGCCACATGTCCCATTTTTTATCATTATTTTTCAAAAAAATATTTGTCTTGTAATTTGGTCCCATATAATATCTTCCATGTATATTACTTAAATATTTACGTAATGGAAAACAATTTGTGGAAGAGTTTCTTTTTTTATTACCACATTTCCAAAATAGTTTAATATTTTTTAAAAAGTGAGAAATTGCTTACTTTATCCTTCATAATTTTTAATTTACGTGATTTTATGAATATATTCTTTAAATCATGTGTTTGGAAATTAACGAGTCAACAAAATCCAACTTTGGGCTAATTTAATTTAAGGGTATAATTAACTTTTTTTTCCTTCACAAAGGTACTTATTAATTTATAGCAATATTCTACCTAATGCTTTCGACTCTTTCTTTTGATGCATGTGATTCGTTTTCTTTATATATTATACTGTATTATTATTTTTCTTGTTATTTAGTCCCTGAACTTGATAATTCTTTTAATTGGTCCCTGAATTTATTTTTGTTCATATTAGTTCCTAAAACTTGTCACACTTTTGTGGGATTCAAGTTTAGGGATCAAATTGAAAAGTTGTCAAGTTCAATGACTCAATATTGCTTTATCCCGTATATTATATATATACACACTATTAGTCTCTATACTACGTGTAAGTTATGGATTTCGTCTTTGTACTTTCCAAAATTTGAATTTTCAGTTTTGAATTTAGAGGTGGGCATGGTGGGTCGTGGTAGGGTCTAAATAAAATTTAAGCCCGTTTTAGGCGAGCCACCCAAAATATGGGTCTAAAATTTTATCCAAGCTCAGCCCGAAAGAAAATTGATAAACCCGAGCTCGGCCCATATTATTTTTTAAAGTTTTTTCATTAAATAAAAATTTTAAAACTAATATTAAAACAAAGAAAAATATGTAAATTTAAAAGTATATTTAATTAAAATAAAATATATATTTAATATATAATTAGGGCGGGCTCGGGCTAAAAAGTTTACCAGTCCGCCCATTTTCTAAACAGCATCGTTTTTTACCCAAACCCATATTTGGGCCTATATTTTACCGAACCTCCCATTTTTTGAGGCGGTAATGGGCACAGTAGCCCGCCATGCCCACCTCTAGTTTTGATCTAACAGTAATTGTTAACTTCAGCAAGTTATATTATTTCCAAAATCTTAGACGTCAAACATATTATCACATGTATAATGCCATGTTCATTTGTTATTTTCACGCGTTAGTTAAAAAAAAAAAGACGGTTAATAGATTAAGTGATTGTCGTTTGCATCAAAACTAAAATTTTAAATTTCGAAAAGTATAAAGACTAAAATGATGAAATTGAAAGACAAGGACTAAATCTATAACTTTACACATGGTATAGACCTAATAGCATAATTAAACCAAACAACTTTAACTGCTATACGGTTTGGGTTATGATTGAAAATTTAAAATAAGAAAAGTATATATTGGGTTATGATTGAAAATTTAAAATAAGAAAAGTATATATAGAGAATAAAATTGACCATTTTAAATAATACAAAGATTAAAATCAACCCAATTGAAGTATAAGAATTAAATCCACAACTTAACATATTACAAGGACTAATAGCAAAATTTGACCTATAATATATATCCCGACAATGATGGATATATCCTGCATACACATCATCATCAAAAATGAAATAATTGAATATCTTAATATCCATGATTAAGATATTTTTTGAAATCAATTATTTATTACCTTATTACGTGGATCAGCTTCGAGCATGGGATACGTTCAGTGGCGGAGTTAGAAAAATTTTGTTCGGAGGGTCGGAATTAAATTAATAAAAGTGTAATTTTATTATTTTAATAGTCTATATCTTTATAAATTTTAAAAGATTAAATTAAATTTTTATCATTTTTAGATCATATTATAATTTTACCAATATTAATTTAAAATATTATAAATTATAAAAGCCTAAATAAAAATTTTTATTTTAAGAAATTGAATAATTTTAAAATTTTAAACACGACAACTTACATAACAGTCTAAGTGTACTCCATGCTTTTTTTAATTATGTTTTATGAACTTTTTATATATTTTTATTTTTAATTGTGATTTTTTTATAAATTTTAAATTATTTGTTGACGTGAAATATAAAACAAATGATGTTACGTTAGCATGATGTGCACATGGGCTGCTGTGCAAGTTATCAAGCCAACAACGTTAAAAATTAATGTTTTAGTCATTATATCCGTTAAAAAAAAGCAAGTTGACTCTTTTTTGAAAGGTTAAGGGTCAAATTAATAGAAAATGTAAACGTTGATGACTAAATTTATCATTAAGCCTTTAAAATATTAATTAGGTTTACTCATATTTATAAATGGCTAATCTTGTTGATATTAATTTTTTTTTTTTAAATATTTATCCTATTTATAATTTTATATATAAGCAACTTGTTTTTTTTAAATGTTTACGTTATAATATTATATATTATTATAAATTTAATTTTGATGTGTTATAAATTACATAATATTTGTAAACTTAAAAAAATGGGTTAAGTTGCCTAATTTTTTAAATGGAAATGCTCAATAAAACATTAATTTTTAATGTTGTTTGCGTAGCAACTCGCATGACAATTCATGTGCACATTATGTTAACATAACACCATCTGTTTTATACGTCACGTCAACAAATAATTAAAAAATATAAAAAATACATCAAAATTAAAATTTTAAAAAATATAAAAAAGTTCATAAAAATTCAAAAAAATTTAGCATGCAGTACACGTGGAATGTCATGTAAGCTATCTTGTTAAAAAATTTAACATTTTAGGTAATATTGTGAGCTCGTGATACAATCTCAAAGTGTCATGTCATCAAATCTCGACTAAATTCAAGATCAAGAACCAAAAATGGATTTATTTGTCGAGTTCAGAAGGCCAAAACAGATCTAGTTGCCAAGTTTAACAACCAAAAATTATATTAAACTTTTAGTGGTAAAAAAGTACTATGATGACCTCTGTACTAGGAATTTTGCCTTTTTTTACTCAAAAACGGACAACTTAAGCTCTATACATTAGATTAAAGAGCAAACTGATCTTTTTTTTTAAATTACTCGTGGTGTGCCCTGTGTACCTAATTTTGATATACAATGATAAGTTTTCAAAAATAAAAATAAATAAAAATTTTAACAGAAAGACCAATTTACTTTAAATATAATTTCCCTAAAATATCACCACAAATGAGTGATCAATTTTTTTTTTTTTTTTGCCTACAAGCTTTTGTTTTTCACTTATTGCTGGCAACCACTATTCAAAGACACCCAATTATGTTGTCCCACAACTTGTTCAAAATGGCCACCACTACTAAAGAACGTAAGAAAAATCCACAAAGACAATGACCTCATACAAAAAACACCATAATATGAACTATAAATGGCCAGTTTTGTTTTGTATCATCCCACCATGAATGATCAATATATCTACCTTGTATAGTACGGCTTGTGTTATATGTTAGAAAATGATGTTTTATAATTGGTCAAATTTCATGATTAGTCCCTATACTATGTATGAATTGTACAATTTTTGATCTTTTTCCTTTTAAATTTTAAAATTTTGGGATTTAATTAAGTGTAACTTTTATTGTTATTTCCAATATCTTATGTGACAAACATATTATCATGTGTAAATGTCATATTAGCTCAATGATGGTGTCACGAGGGCTAGAAAATTTAACTTTTAGCCCTTCATAATTTATAAAATTTTAAGTTAATATATGGTAAATTTGCACTTTGTTGAAATTGCATTTAAACTCATAAAAATATACAACTTAATTCCAACCCCTCAAAAATTTTTTTGAACTTTGCCCCCATTCGAGCTTGTTATTTTTACATATTACTCACCAAAGAAGTCAATTAATGGATTTAATGGGTGTTGTTTGCATTATGACTAAAAATTAAAAAAATCTAAAAGTATAAGGACTAAGAATGATCAATTTGGAGAAGATGGACTAAATCTACAAGATTTTGCATAGTACAAGTCTAAGAACAAAATTTAATTAAACAAATTTAACTGCTATCGTTTGAGTTAAAATTGAAATTTTAAAATTCGAAAAGTACAAAAATTCTTATGCATAATATAAGGAGTAATAGCATATGTTGATCTTAGCTCAATGGCAATGTTGAGAGTCGAGAACTTTGAGGTCAAGGTTTGACCCTCCTAAAATCGAAACTTTTAGTTTTAAATCCTTTAAAATTTATAACTTAATACATGGTAGAATTATAATTTAGTCCTTCAAAATAATAAACCAGATCTTACGAAAGTATATATAACATAATTCCGATCATAGAAAAAATTCTTAATTTACCCATAAAAAATTTCCGAGTTCGAGTGACACGTGTAAATTCTCCATACTTACAATGGTTTATTCGTAATTTAAAAGGAAAACAGGAGCAAGGGAATTTATACCTAGTATTGTTTTTGTGTGAAGAATGAAAAGCTGGGTGCTACTAGGAATCACAAATTTTATCACCAACAAGGACAAAAGAGATTAAGGAACATGTCTTGTAATTCTCTTTTGCTGACAGCCTAACAATGAACAATATCTATCAGTTCATGTGCGGTAGAGATTGAATTGCAGGCTACAGAAGATGCTTAATCATTCTGCTCATAAGTGACCAAAGGAGCACGCTATCTGGTCTGCTTTTGAAACCCTTGTTGCTCCATTTTTACTTTATTCCATAATTTTATTATATTTATAATATATAATTAAAATGGACCCAAAACTCAAATTTTGGGTGACCCATGTTGATTCAAAACAGTAGGTATTTATAGCCCAAAACTTGATAAGAACTAATGTGGATTCTCAAGTTTATGGCAGCCTTCTAGAAGCTTTAATTAATCCTTATACGATAGCATGAAATACACGTGTCATTTTCAAATTATTTCGTATTAACTAAAACCTTTATTTTTTCAAATTCTATTTTAAGAATGAAACTAGCTCGATATTCATAATCCATCAGATATCAGCTAGTATTTCTGACTGTATATATATAAACTCTAAAAATACTACTAGCTGCTTACATATCAGACAAAAGAGAAAACCTCCATTAATACAAGCTCTTTGTTTTTTTTTTTTTCTAGTTCTTTCTTTCTGATTTATCTTGTTTCTGGTCCTTCGTGTGTTTAACATCCTTAGCATGTGTCTTGTCTTCTTGTTTAGATTCCGGACTGTTATGATATATTATAAGACTATGCCGGCTATCGAAATCTTTAACGAACTGCTTCATTTTCATCTCCGCACCCAAACCCGAACCCGAACCCGAACCCGAACCAGTTTTATCTTCATGTAATAACCCTTTGATTGCTTCAGGCATAGGTTGATCTTTCATCACACTTCTCCAGTATTCCCCTGGTTCTTTTCTTGCATGGTTGAGATTTGCAAACTGTCCAAAAAAAAACATAATAAATAAACCAAAAAAATAAAAAAAATAAACCATTTTTATTGAATACTTTGATTAAACAAAATATAAACTATACCAGAAGAAGAAAGCAGAAAATAAGGATAGCAATGAAAGTCTTCATTATCTTTTTTTGCTATTTTGTATTGTAAAGCTTTGCAATTCAGTAACCCATTTTATAGGGGTATTAGGTAAACGGACAAGGAAGTGATTATTATAACCCTTTTTTTTGGTTTCGCTGTTTTATTGAACAATCAATTAAATAAATAGTTTTTTTTTAATTTTATAAAATTATCTTTGCATGATAATTTGCTGTGAATCTGTCGGTCAGGGACCATTTGATGTAAAGTTTAATATAATATAATATAGAGCCCCAAGTTTTTAGAGTCCAATGGCAACATTTTCAGGGGTTTCACCACCTCTCTCCTTGACATGACATAAACAATGAGAGATTGAATCTGCTTTGACCTATGGGAAAAAAATTGGCACATCTAGTAGTTATGGATTGGACTGTGTGAGATTACTTCTAAATTTAGAATATCACTAGAAAAACGTGTATGCTGCGTGCTTGGTAGTAAAGGTGAAGTTAAAAATTTAATAAATATTAAAGAGTTTAAAGTTGTAATTTTCCGTTTTAAGCGGGTTTAGAGCCCTTACCTTCGCCCCTAACTCTAAACCCGTAGCATATAGATCATTATAGAGAGATTCAGTCAACTGTCCAACGGATCATACCTTAAAAATTTATTCGAAAAGAGTCGGTCTCTCTCAACAATTGAATTTTAAAATATTATTCTTTTACCAATTTCTGTCACTTTCAGTGGTAGACAATGTTCTACACGTTTTAATGGGAAGCATAGTTGAAATTTGTATATATGGTGGGAGAGGAACTAATGGAACCTAAAAGCACTAACCTTTTTTAGAGGTCCAAAAACAAAGACAAAGCTGACAAGATATTCAATGTTTCAAAATCTCTCCTTCTTCTTCTTCTTCTTCTTCTTCTTCTTTTTTTCTCAAATCCTTGTTTTTAAAACTCTATATCTAGAGCTGGAATCTCATTTGTCACCAGTTGTACTTGATTAAATTAAGTAATATCTGCAAATCTGTACAGAACATATGCTCCCAACAGCAAACAAGGTTGTAATAATACTCACTTTATGGCAAATGGATAGAGCTTAGAAATGGGGTCTGTAAGTGGAACATTATCACTATCATCATGCTATACAATTTAGAGGTAGTGATGATGTACCAAACACTAATTTAAGTAAGCAGCGAAAGTCCCTTTTTAGTGTTTGGTTGACTTAACCAAATGGGTTTGTCTTAAAAGAAAAATTAATTAATTAATCATTTCAGCAACATCTAATGGCTGATGCCTCAGCAAACATGGTTAGGTTTTTTTTTTATCAACAGTTGATGTAAGGTCCTTTTCATGCACAGCCTTCAGTCATTTTTCTATCATTTAATCTTAAATGGTGAACAAATTCAGGACCATTGAGTTCTTAAGTTGACTCTCAAAACCAACATACTTAGCTGCCAAAACATGGAGATCAATTTTAACACATATATATATTTATGGTAAAACTACAAATAGAGACCCTTGTATTAAGAGTCGGATTGCATTTTGTCCTCTCTACTCACAAAATAGGCGAATTAGAGTAAATTGGTCATTTTGTAAAAATTTTATCCATGGTTATTTTATTAGCCATGCTAGTTTTTAATAGAATTGACCCAATTTGCTCTTTGGTCTAATGTTTAGAAGCTAATTTCCCCGTTTTTTGAATAAAGGAGGTAAAATATAATTTGACACCTAGTAGAGGGGCCTTCATGAAATTTTTACCACATATATAAAATTTTCCGGTCAGCAATGATGCAATGCAAAGTAATGCTTACCTACCATGAAAATGCTTATAAGCCTTTAAAAATAAATTTCTGTTGAAAGTTGACCTCTCATTATAAGACAAACATTTGATTACAAGGACTTAATTGAAAACATCACCTTTACTCATTTAATGCCCTATCAACATGTGAAGCATAGCCTGCCCTGTATTTATTAACAGTAGTTTGGTAAGATAGTGTTTTAATTCAAAGATTTGTACAATATCTTTATTAGTGATTTGTTCTTGTTTTAATCATGCATATGTCTCATCTCTATATATAGATATATATTCTCATATACTTTTGCATGAGCCTATTGTTGATTATCAGCTGACCAAGGTAAAATGAAAAAAATTATAGTTTGATCCTTTAATAATTAATAATAAAATTTTGATTTAATTCTTTTAAAAATATTAAAATATATCGATATAATGATACGATTTAATCTCGATCCTGAATTCTAGATAGAGTTTAAGACGTCGTGACAACTCTAAGTTGGGTCTAAAGTCAACTTCATACACAATTGTCTATTTGGTGCTTATCAAAAGAGCTTGTCTGGTTGTATTTTTCTTGGTTCCCATTTGGTTCATGCACAGCATCTTTATTTTTATTTATTTTTATCATATGGTTTTGGTCTAATTTTTTTTTTTTTTACATTTTTATTAAGGCTCTTATGCTATGATTTGCTGGGCACATGATCACTGTCTTGGCCATATGTGCCAAAGTCAACTTTCATTTGCATATCAAACATGTAAGCTTTGGTTGTACTCTTTTGAAATTTCGAAAATGAACAATTAAGGATAATTAATTACATTGTTAATTGTGCATATATATAATTAGCGGAAAATATTAATATTATGAATAATTGTCTTTAGTTACTCACTTTCTTCGATTCTTTTAGAGGGACCAATTTATTTCAATATCAAAATCAAGAAGGACTGAAGAGGTGTTTTTACCAATTCTTTCAACCCTTAATCCCAACAGTGTAACATTAATTTTTTTCATTTGGTTTGCTTCACTAACAAGGAAATTACAGCAAAAGGTTTTTAAAAGCATCATGAGGACCTTTAATGAACAAAATTAATAGTCCATGAATCATGACACCCCCCTCCCCCTCCTGTTTAATTTCATAAAGTTTCAATTTTTTATCACTTAATCCCATTAGTCAATGTTTGATTGGCTGCTTTAAGATCACTTTCATAGAGTCTAAAAAGAAAAGTCAATCATTCACATTTGTCAACTTTAGGAAAGAAAAAAAGGTACAGGGGTCTATTTTCCATGTTATGTGGATGATAATATATTATGTAATGTTCAAAAACTGTGAAAGATTTTGTTCGGATTTAAATCTCAACATTTGTAACTCGGGTCTTTTTTTAATAAAAAGTATAAGGGTAGGTAAGGATATTGATCTTCGTTAAAAGTAAAAAATTTATAATTAAATTTTTATATGGCAAAATTATATTTTAATCCTGATCTATTAATTGGGTATTTCACGATAGCTGACATATATTACCTTGGTAGTGACAAATTTAAAGGGTAAACAAGAGTCTCGAGCTTTTAAAAATTAAAAAAATTATAATCAAATCTTCTCTTAATTGATTAAATTAAAAATTAACATATAATCAGGGCCGGCCTTGGGGCAGGGCAGGTGGGGCCCGCTTAGGCCAAACAGAAAAATTTTAAATTTTATTAAAAATTCATTTGGCTCATTTTTGAAGAAAAAAAGACGTTAGACTATTTTTTAACAAAATTATGAAGTGTGTTAGAGCCCATTTCTTTCAGGTCCCAAGTTAAAGAAAATTTAGGGACGGCTCTGCATATAATAAGTGTACACTTTAACATTCAAAAAAATATTTAAGGAATAGGAAGGGCCTCCAAAAAATAAAAAAAATTGTAATTAAAGTCTCTCTTAAATAATTAAATTAAAAGTTAATATATAATAAAATTATATTTTAACCCTCAAACATAAAAAAGAAAATCTATTTAATTTTTTTAAAAATAGTAAAATTATATTTTTCGTTCCGTTAAAAAATGTCTGAATTCCACCTGCACTATTTCAAACAGCATGTGACCAGGTTTTGATGATGCTTTACTTTTATCATTACACTGAAGAAAATTTAACAACATTTAAGTGGGTATATGGATATTGTAATCTCGTGGAAACATGCATATATTTTCATTTTGGGTACGTTAGGTTTCTCTAAAATGAAAAATTTTTATTTATATTATTTAAAATAAAATTTTAAATTAATAAAATAAAATTTTGATATAATCTTTTAAAATTTATAAAAATATAAACTATTCAAATAATAAAATTATAATTTAATTTAATCTCTCTTTTTTTTTTTGGTGAAATTAATTTAATCTCTTTAAAAAAGAATTTCTGACTTCGCGGTGTGCGGATTCTCCATCGGTATAGTCAACTCTCGACATAATTTCTATTTTCTAAACCCACCACCATCACCTTTAGCTATAGCCCCTGGTTTTCATTGTCAGTTTTACTCGGTGAAAGCTAGTGATTTTTTGAATCAAATAGTGTATTTGGTGTAGACATAAAAGCCAACAAACCAGATAATATGCCGAATGACATAATATTTTTGACCAAAATCTAACGATTATTTTTCTCTAAACTTGATATCTATATGGTGGTGCACATATTTTATTGGTTAAAAAGTACATTATTTCAATTGAAAATATAATATTGGTCTTTTGTCAGTAAACCCCAAAACAAAGCTGAGTTCCAAAAGCTGAAACATGGGTTCTGGTTTTGCTTCTTCTTGTGTCTTCCTTTCTGTTCTTCTTCTTGCTTTCATGGTACTCAACAATATATATATTTTTTCGTGTTTGTTTTAGTTTCGAGTTTAAACTTTGAAACATTTTTTATTGCAGTTAGGACAAGGCAGAAATGTTCGAAGTCATCATGTGGAAGAAGGTTCGATCGGCTTGAATTATTTGCGACCGGCTTCAAGTTCCATCGATGGCGACCGTATAGATCCTTCGGGTAAAATTTTCTTCAAGATGGAAGATCTTAAAGTTGGTAAAACAATGGCTATTTATCTCACCAACAAAGACCCTTCAACTTCACCTCATTTACTTTCTAAAGAAGAAGCTAACTCAATCCCTTTTTCATCGGCAAAAATCGCACAAATCATTGATTTTTTCCGATTCTCAAAAGACTCGCATCAAGCCAGAGCTATCGAATACACGATCAAACAATGCGAACTCGAACCCCTCGAAGACGAGTTACGGTTTTGCGCTACTTCTCTCGAATCGATGCTCGATTACGCCAGTTCCTTGCTCGGCAAGAAAGCTCAACTTCAAGTTTTCACCACGACTTTTGTTGAAAACCCGACGGTTCCTTTCCGAAACTATACGATCTTGGCCGTGCCTGAACGGATTCGGTCTACAAAAATGGTCGCATGTCACACTTTGCCATATCCTTATGCAGTGTTTTATTGTCACAATACACCAAAGAGTGAAACCAGGTTGTTTAAGGTTTTGCTTGGTGCCGAGAATGGTGACCGGGTTCGAGCTCTGGCTGCTTGTCATATGGATACGTCTCGATGGGACGTCGATCATGTGTCGTTCCAATTGCTGAAAATCAAGCCCGGCTCTTCCCCTGTGTGCCATGTTTTCCCACCGGATAATCTTGTATGGGTGGCTTTGCCTGCTTGAATATATGGAGAAAAATTCAGTAGATATCATATTTCATGTGATGTTATTTGTAATGTTATTGTATGATATGAATGTTAATATATAACACCATGTCCGAGTTGGCTCAGTGATTTAGAACCACGCCATAAATGGAATAAACGAGTTCAATTAGTCTCCCTGTTCGTGTATCAGCAATAAAATAATAAATTCAGTTTTTTTTTTCAAGGGTAAATTAGACTTAATGGCAGCAGTTATTAGTAAGTTTACATTTCAGTCACTCAATTTCAAACGGTTAAATGTTTTTTTTCTAAAAGTCTGGCTAGTAAGCTATAAGTGATGGTTCGACAATTAGTATCATGGATCAGTACCTATTGGCAAGTAGAAGAACATACCTTAAATCCAAGCCAATCTGACGATCAATATCAGAAATTGAAGAAGAAAATTGTTTGGATTTTGGTTCATAGATTCGTTATGTTCAAAGTTTTATTATGAAAAAAAAATACTAAACTATAAAAGAGAAGGAAAATGGGAGTTTTTGATTGGTACAAGACGTGCGAATAGAGAAGCCCATACAACAACGGTTTTAACAGTCCAATGACTTAAATAAAAACTTTCGAATAATTTAATGACCATTTTGTAACATTTTAAAATTGAGTGACCAAAACATAATAACATTGTTGGACTTTAATGCAACCTTATTAGTTGACATTGAAGAATTAGACAATAAGGCCCAACTGAGCCATTAGCATTGGGTTGCATAACCAAGCCCAATCAAATTGAAAGAACTTTTTAAAACAATAGCATGCAACTATGTTTCAAGCATTGGTTAGCCATTTCAAGAAAATACAGATTCAAAACGAGTTTTAAAGTGTCATATATGGGCTTGTACCGATACTTGACCCCCCAGAGCCAACACTTAAAGTATTATAAAGGCTATTATAATAAAAGTCGAATTGTATTTAGTTTTATTTACTGAATTATTATATATTTCTTATCAAATAAAGTTTGGCCTGTCCTGTTGGTGATCATGTCTGTTTCCCAAAATTTTGGAAAATAAATGTGGTTTTTATTGTAAAAATATATTTTAATACATTCGATCTCATATTTTCTTATATTAGTAATAATAACTATATCAATTGAATTAAGATTTAATCTATATAATATTGAATACGATATTTTGTTTTATTGACTGCATGATTGCATGGGGCATGCAAGAAGTGGACACTATTGTAAATTTCGTTCTCCTATAAATAGCCGAGCTTAGAGCAACCCGGTACAGTCGGTTCAAGCAAAGAGCATATTGGTAAAAGATGGCCCAATTCATTCAATGCCTCCTTTTCTCCTGTCTTTTGCTTTTACTCGTAAGCTATATCAAAACTGTTAGCCATTTTATAGCTCTGATTCCTTTAAATCGACTCTTTTATTTATGTGCAGTGTGGCCATGGCATCAATGGAGCTAGGGACGTTAATTAAGCCATTTCCAGTGGCGAATCCAAAGGACCTCGACTGAAAATTCACCATCTCCGACTTTCATAAGACGGTGAACATTGGGTCACCGGCAGAAAAAGCTTCTGTTCTTCAAGGACTTGTAGCTAAATACTCCCTTAAAGACCATTCTCATGATAGTATGGAGAATTAAAAGGGTGAATTATTCACCGTCGATGAATTGCTTAACACTTTCGACACAGGGAAAATATTGCTAGTCTTTTTCCCTAACAATATCCCCTTTCTTGCCAAAGAAAATTGCCGATTCCATCCCTTTCTCGTCATCAAAACTCCCTAAATCCTGCAACTATTTTCGATCGCACCAGGCTCTTCTTTAGCCAAATCCATGGAAAAATGTGAACATGCACCAGGGATTACTAACATTACAAACTATCATCAGCTAAAGGTGAAACCAAGACCTGTGCTACTTCCTTGCAATCCATGGTGGATTTTGTTAGTGGTGCTTTTAAAGTTGCCCCTCAAGATACCAAGTTCATTACCACCACCCACCCCACCATGTCTACATCTTCATTGCAAAATCACAAGGTCTTGGAATCTCCTAAAGAGATTAAATTATAAATTTTGATATTCACCAACCCTGCGATGAATTATAAATTTTGGGTAAATTATATTAGTACTCATCTAATTATGTTTCTTTTTCTTTTTTGGTCACCTAATTATGAAAAGCTACAAAATAGTCACTTAATTATTAGTAAATTATTTTTGGTCACTCAATGATGAAAAATTATAAAATTGTCACTCAACTATTCAATTTTTTCTTTTGCCACTCAATTATGTTAAATTTTCGGATGTTTCCATTTTTATGTTAGCTAACTCGTGACAAAATTTATTTTTTGAATAGTTGAATGATTATTTTGTAATTTTTCATAGTTAACTAATAAAAAAAACCATAATTGAGTGATCACTTTGTAATTTTTTATAGTTGGGTGATAAAAAAATTTCGTAGTTAACCTCTATTATAGTTTATTGATACAATTTTGAAGGGTTAAAATGTAATTATAAAATCACATTAATATATAATCTTATATAAATGAGGACAAAACCTGTAATGCGGAACCAAGGCGAAATTCAAGGAAAAAGAGGCATAATTTGCATGATAAACAAAACTGAATTCCAAGTTCAGCTCCTTCTCCACTAACATAATTCATAAAGATTTTCAGTTTGGTTGCTAAGAAAATGAAGGAAAACACCAAGCTAAACATATTTTCTTGTTTGATCATTATAAGCAACATGAAACTCGGCTGGTTTCGCGCGAGTGAAGAAGCCAGAGTAATGTGGACTTGCCATTATTCGATTAATTACTTGTACGACATGTCGTTTTGAAGATTTTGTGTTCATCAAATCAATGGAGTAGGATTTTCCGCCTTTGCGTTATCTTCTACCCATTGTTTATTCCCCAAAATCTCCAACTCACTCTCACAAATGGGGCTTCGTATCCTCAAAACGACACCGTTTTCTTCTTCTTCTTCCCCGAAATCACTACTCCTTACCACCGCCACAGCTGCTAATTATGTTCTTCCTTGTAATAGGCGCTTGAGATTTCCATTTTCTTCACCGAAGGCTATTACTTGCTCAATTTCTGTATCAGAATCCAGTAGGTTCTTTCTCCAGAGCAAGCGTAGATACCGTGGAAGTCAAGTCGTGGCCATGGCAGCTCCGGGGTCCCTCCAGAAATCCGATGAAGAGTGGCGTGCTATTCTCTCCCCTGAACAGTTTCGAATTTTGAGACAAAAGGGCACCGAGTAAGTTTCCTAAGCTAGTACCAGTGTTGATCAACACTTTTTTTTTTCTATGGAAAATTGAATAAATTTTGAGCTTTTATAGTGTTTATTAGAAGAGTTTGGTAGATTAATGTGCAAAAAGGAAGCTGTCCTTTTTAGCTGCTTTTGTTCACGGATCTCTTCAAGGCAGTTTATTCAAAGGATGTTCTTTTAATGACATATCCATTGATAAAATGCCTGGCAATATTTTGATGCTGTATAGGTATCCAGGCACAGGAGAATATGACAAATTCTATGGTGATGGTGTTTATAACTGTGCTGGATGTAACACTCCTCTTTACAGATCCATAACAAAATTCAATCCTGGTTGTGGTTGGCCTGCTTTTTATAAAGGTCTCCCAGGAGCTATAAATCGAAATGTGAGCTTTCTTCCTCGATTTTCCTCTGTATCATCTTACAAAAATGGTATATGTTTCAAGTAAATTTGACTAATGATGAGAGGTGTGTCATGTTTAACCAGCCGGATCCTGATGGGATGAGAACTGAAATCACTTGTGCAGCTTGTGGTGGTCATTTAGGCCATGTTTTTAGAGGTGAAGGTTTTCGAACGCCGACGAATGAACGTCATTGTGTTAATAGCATATCACTCAAGTTTGTTCCTGCAAATTCTTGGTTATAGTAGCATATATGTTGGTGCTATTTATTCATTCTGTATAGAAACATTTCCATAATGATGTATGTAAGTTCTGTATTAAATTCTATTTTGATGGTTCCATTGTGTTTGAACTTCATGCTTCCTTGAAATGAAGGCAAAATCTCGAATTTCTTCGAGTTTTATACGGTTACCAGAAGGGCAAATTTCCGGAGCTTCTTTGAATCAGTAAAGATGAAGAACTCATGGATATATAGTTTACTTTGCCTATCTATTTCAGGTGCTACTTGGTTTCAGAATTCAGATAACCAGAGATGTTTATGGTTGTGTTCATAAGGTTGAGCTCTTGAAACTTTAAAAGTATTTCATTAGGTAATCACCTTCGGAGTTAGAGATATAAGGTGGAGATGAAGAATAAGCTTTGGTTAAAATGTGCTTATAGTCTTGGTATTTTTCAAAAATTATGAATTTAGTCCTTCTACTTTTTAAAGTTAATTTTTTTTTTGTTAAATTCGTTGCTGTGACACTTTAAAATTAAAAACTACTCACCTGATAGTCATGTAATTAAAAAATATATTGTAATTAACCTAAATTTTTTAAAAAATCTAAAAAGTAGAGGGACTGAATTTCTAAAAATATAAGTACAAGGGACTATAGGCATATTTTAACCATAAGGTTTTGATGCTAAAAAATCTGAAGTCAGAACCTTATCTAATGTTCACATTTGTTTTTTCTTTAGATAATCTATCCATAACCGCCACGTGTACATAATGTTACCTTACTGCTAACCTGTCTAAATAGAAACCACTTCCTATTTGTCTTCAACAGAACATATATTTTACGTAGTCCTCACAAGCACACTTCTGGCTGGGACAATTCAATTCTTTACAAGCTCCCTGAAAACACAGCTTTTAAACATGTCGTGGCCACTTCCTCTCCTCTCTTCTTTACCCCCTTAAAATACACACACAAGAAACAGTAACAAATGGACATAATTCAAAAAAAAAAAAAAAACCCGAAGTTCATATCTCTGTTTTCTTTCCTTTTTTTTTTCTCAAGAATCCTTAAGAGTTTCTTAAAACAATCAGGAAAATGCCTTAGAAGTTGTCTGTTTCAGGTTCTTGAGTCTTTGGTCTTTAAACCCATTTAACACCATGTTGGAATCAGTATCTTGTTGCCATAGTCCCAAGGTATATAATCTCTTGGCGTTGACATTTTTCTCTGTGTTTTTCTTGAACGATTAAAGTGCTAACCTATAGTTTTTCTTTCTTTAAATTGCTTTACAAAAAGGATTTTGAACTGTCCTTATGTTTTATATGTATGTTGTGAACCCCTCCTTTAGAGCCTTTTGCTAAATCTTCCAAGACTAAGCTTAGTAGCTTGAAGTTCTGGGTATTGTGCTAATTAAATAGTTAAAACTCTTTTAATTTGATTTGGCTTCCTTATAATCTATTGCTATTTCAAGAACAGTCAAATTTAATCTATTTTTACAATCATTTTCCTAGTGTTGTAATAGTTTGGAAATCAATTTTAGCTGCCAAAATGTGTTAGTTTCTACTTAGTGAGTGTTGTGCTATTTCATTCTTGAACCGTTCTTTTACTGCAGGGTTATGACTTTGTTAAGCGAAAGAACCAGGGTGGCGCATACTCTCAAGCTATGTCATGGTTTTCTGGGCATTCTTCTTACGTGCCATATATCAATAACATGCTTTTCCATTCTAAACCATTATCCGTAAAAGCAAGAATGAATAATTGCACTCATGTTTTAAAGCATATGTTTGGTGGCACACCTTCTTTACCTTCATCACCATCTAATTCGAGAGGACTTAGTTTCTCCAATCATAGACTGTTCCACCAGAGAAGGTCGCGAATCTATGCAGCTGTTGAAGTTGCTAGTGCTATTGATGTCATCAATGATTTAGGATTGGATACTCTTACATTCTTGGCTGTCACTGTCTTGGTTGTTCCTGCATTCAAGATCATTAGAGCAAGCCCTGTAAGAATAAGCACTTCAAGTAGCATTAGTCTCTCAATTTGTTCTTTTTTTCCCCATTGCCATTTCATGTATCGGCATTACATATATGCAAAATAGAAGAAACTGTAGATGATATCCTTATTGGTTGATAGTCTTTCATCCCTAGTTTTTAACAAAAATTACATACTAATTGCTTCCAGATACTTGGATTCTTCTTTGCCGGGGTTGTACTGAATCGATTTGCATTGATTAGAAATCTTACAGATGTCAAAGTCCTGTCTGAATGGGGGATACTTTTTCTGGTAAGTTCAATTGCATGACATATCTGGTCTTAGTTATTGGATTGATAGCCATCTTTTAGGTATTTTCTATATTATTTGGCTTTCTAAAGCTGCAAAATACTCGTAGAATACCTTGTAACTATCATGCATATTAATTTTGGTTTAATACATGTTCCTTTTCAGCTGTTTGAAATGGGTTTAGAGCTTTCACTTGATCGTCTGAAAGCTCTTGCTAAATTTGCTTTTGGCATGGGATTAACTCAGGTAATGATATCATTGGGAACTGCTATTTTAGTCCGGTTGTGCATCGAGGTTGAAAATCTTACATTCTCTTCTCATATTTGTAAAACAACCGAGCAACATTATATTGGAAATGACCAAGAATGAGTTAAGTGGTTAAAACATGTAAGACATGGAACTGCTTGATTGATATTGTCTTTTTTCTCTTTCTATTTGTAAGGTCTTTCTGTCCACCCTTGCTTTCACCGCATTTGAACTTCCGCCTAACGGGGCTGTTGGAACAAAAATTTTGCAGTTCCTCTTTCACTCTGGGCCTGACCTGGTGAAAATACTTTAATCCTCGACTCTTTAATCATTATTGTATCTGCATTTATTTGTTTAATGCTTTAATCAGCACTGCTACTTACCAGTTGGTGTTCCGTTGAGTGTCATTGTGCAAACTCTAGTGCTACTTTTTGCGTGGACTTGTGGATATGTTTACTAATCCAGAATTAGTAATGCTTATAATCTGAATGTTTTGAACAGCAGTTACGTATTAGAGTAAACCGGTTTGGCTTAATTTTCCTTGTTGGTACATTTGTAGGTTAATATAAGAAGTGTTGATGAAGCCATAGTGATTGGTGCTGCTTTATCTCTATCTTCTTCAGCTTTTGTTCTACAGGTATTCTACTTGTAGATATCTACAAATGGTTGTTGCATTTTGCTACTTTTGTCACTTTGGGTAGATACGTATAAACCGTTGTGGTTTGGTTAAAATTGTGCTGTGCTCATTACAATAAGCATATCTTGCATTGTAAGCTTACAATCATAAAATACAGCTTCTTGGAGAGAAGGGTGAGCTGCCAACAAGATTTGGCTCAGCAACTCTGGGGATACTACTTTTACAGGTTCTTACTTACAGTCAATACATGCTTGCCTTATTTATTCCATTAGTGGATTTTTCTATATTCAATGCGAAGTAGACATCAAAATTTGGATGTCAATAACCTCATTTGGGTCCTATTCTTGATGTTCGCAGGACATAGCTGTTGTTCCTCTCTTAGTCATACTTCCAGTGCTCGAGAGCCAGGTAGATCATGTGCTTATCTGGTGTATCCGGGAGTCACTGTCATCTACTACCATTTTAATCTCTTTTCAACTTTGCAGAACATAATAGAGGACAGTATTTGGCCAATGCTAGCTAAAGAAAGTTTATTGGCGCTAGGTGGGCTCGGTATACTTTCTCTTGGAGGAAAATACATTCTTAGGAGAGTTTTCGAGGTTTGTTGAGTTTGTTATTAAACAGAGACAAAAAGGAAGAACAAAAATGACCTTGGTTTCTTAAATTTTCAGGTTGTTGCTGAAACAAGGAGCTCGGAGGCCTTTGTTGCTCTTTGCTTGTTAACAGTTGCGGGGACTTCCCTTATGACCCAACAGTTGGGCTTCAGTGATACGGTTTGATATGTATTCTCATTAGCAGATAATGCTTAAGATTGATGCATTTCAAGTCTTGTAATAACTACATTCAATTTCGTTATTCAGCTCGGAGCATTTCTGGCTGGAGCATTATTGGCAGAAACAAATTTCCGGACACAGATTGAAGCTGATATACGACCATTTAGAGGGTTGCTTCTCGGGTTATTTTTCGTGACTACTGGAACTTCAATTGACTTGCAGGTATTGTAATCATTTTAAGTACGTATTTTCCTTTATTACTCTCCATTTTCTTATTCGCATCTGGTATCAGTGCTTCATATTGTTTGATTAATACAAGTTTATATCGGCTTTGTTTTGCAGCTTCTTTACCGAGAATGGCCAAGTGTGCTCGCACTCTTGTCTGGTTTAATTGTCATCAAAACATTGATCATTACAGCTATCGGTCCTCGTGTTGGACTTACCTTACAAGAAAGTGTAAGAGTAGGATTTCTTTTATCACAAGGAGGCGAGTTTGCGTTCGTTGTTTTTTCTCTTGCTAACAGGTTCGTTAGACGAGTAACTAGTCTCTAAGTAAAACACTTCCGTTTTTATGCTTATAAAGTCTTTTGCCATCCTCATGCAGCCTTGGGGTGCTACCGCTTGAGCTTAATAAGCTGCTTATTATTGTTGTGGTACTGTCAATGGCATTAACCCCATTGCTTAATGAAGTTGGAAGAAGGGCTGCTGATTTCATTGACGAGAAGTTTAATGAAGATGTATGTTAGTAATAGTATTTCATTTCAGTATCATCAATGACTATTTTTTTCTCTCATCATCTTGCTTTGGAAACGAGTTTATCTGTGTGAACTTAAAGAAGAAATTTTCACAGAATGATGCCGATGAGATGGTGAACTTTGATGCAAGTGAACCCGTTGTTATCATTGGCTTTGGCCAAATGGGCCAGGTATGTCAATATCATGCAGTAATAGTGATTATTATCACGTGGCAGCAACTCGAGTTAAGTCTAAAATGTTTTTACTTGCAGGTACTTGCTAATTTTTGTCGACTCCGCTTGCTTCTGGAGTAGATGGTGACTTCATGGGATTACAGTATATTGCTTTTGACCTCAATCCTTCTGTGGTGAAGGTATCCAAATTTCATCATATAAACCGATGATAACATACGCTATTTCATTACCGATAGTAACGGTATTGAAAATATTTGTTACTGCATTCACAGGCATCTAGAAAGCTCGGTTTCCCGATTCTTTATGGAGATGGGTCAAGTCCAGGTGTTTCTTTAAATTGCTTTACAAAAGGATTTTGAACTGTCCTTATGTTTTATATGTATGTTGTGAACCCCTCCTTTAGAGCCTTTTGCTAAATCTTCCAAGACTAAGCTTAGTAGCTTGAAGTTCTGGGTATTGTGCTAATTAAATAGTTAAAACTCTTTTAATTTGATTTGGCTTCCTTATAATCTATTGCTATTTTAAGAACAGTCAAATTTAATCTATTTTTACAATCATTTTCCTAGTGTTGTAATAGTTTGGAAATCAATTTTAGCTGCCAAAATGTGTTAGTTTCTACTTAGTGAGTGTTGTGTTATTTCATTCTTGAACCGTTCTTTTACTGCAGGGTTATGACTTTGTTAAGCGAAAGAACCAGGGTGGCGATACTCTCAAGCTATGTCATGGTTTTCTGGGCATTCTTCTTACGTGCCATATATCAATAACATGCTTTTCCATTCTAAACCATTATCCGTAAAAGCAAGAATGAATAATTGCACTCATGTTTTAAAGCATATGTTTGGTGGCACACCTTCTTTACCTTCATCACCATCTAATTCGAGAGGACTTAGTTTCTCCAATCATAGACTGTTCCACCAGAGAAGGTCGCGAATCTATGCAGCTGTTGAAGTTGCTAGTGCTATTGATGTCATCAATGATTTAGGATTGGATACTCTTACATTCTTGGCTGTCACTGTCTTGGTTGTTCCTGCATTCAAGATCATTAGAGCAAGCCCTGTAAGAATAAGCACTTCAAGTAGCATTAGTCTCTCAATTTGTTCTTTTTTCCCCATTGCCATTTCATGTATCGGCATTACATATATAAAATAGAAGAAACTATAGATGATATCCTTATTGGTTGATAGTCTTTCATCCCTAGTTTTAACAAAATTACATACTAATTGCTTCCAGATACTTGGATTCTTCTTTGCCGGGTTGTACTGAATCGATTTGCATTGATTAGAAATCTTACAGATGTCAAAGTCCTGTCTGAATGGGGATACTTTTCTGGTAAGTTCAATTGCATGACATATCTGGTCTTAGTTATTGGATTGATAGCCATCTTTTAGGTATTTTCTATATTATTTGGCTTTCTAAAGCTGCAAATTACTCGTAGAATACCTTGTAACTATCATGCATATTAATTTTGGTTTAATACATGTTCCTTTTCAGCTGTTTGAAATGGGTTTAGAGCTTTCACTTGATCGCCTGAAAGCTCTTGCTAAATTTGCTTTTGGCATGGGATTAACTCAGGTAATGATATCATTGGGAACTGCTATTTTAGTCCGGTTGTGCATCGAGGTTGAAAATCTTACATTCTCTTCTCATATTTGTAAAACAACCGAGCAACATTATTTTGGAAATGACCAAGAATGAGTTAAGTGGTTAAAACATGTAAGACATGGAACTGCTTGATTGATATTGTCTTTTTTCTCTTTCTATTTGTAAGGTCTTTCTGTCCACCCTTGCTTTCACCGCATTTGAACTTCCGCCTAATGGGGCTGTTGGAACAAAAATTTTGCAGTTCCTCTTTCACTCTGGGCCTGACCTGGTGAAAATACTTGACTCTTTAATCATTATTGTATCTGCATTTATTTGTTTAATGCTTTAATCAGCACTGCTACTTACCAGTTGGTGTTCCGTTGAGTGTCATTGTGCAAACTCTAGTGCTACTTTTGCGTGGACTTGTGGATATGTTTACTAATCCAGAATTAGTAATGCTTATAATCTGAATGTTTTGAACAGCAGTTACGTATTAGAGTAAACCGGTTTGGCTTAATTTTCCTTGTTGGTACATTTGTAGGTTAATATAAGAAGTGTTGATGAAGCCATAGTGATTGGTGCTGCTTTATCTCTATCTTCTTCAGCTTTTGTTCTACAGGTATTCTACTTGTAGATATCTACAAATGGTTGTTGCATTTTGCTACTTTTGTCACTTTGGGTAGATACGTATAAACCGTTGTGGTTTGGTTAAAATTGTGCTGTGCTCATTACAATAAGCATATCTTGCATTGTAAGCTTACAATCATAAAATACAGCTTCTTGAGAGAAGGGTGAGCTGCCAACAAGATTTGGCTCAGCAACTCTGGGGATACTACTTTTACAGGTTCTTACTTACAGTCAATACATGCTTGCCTTATTTATTCCATTAGTGGATTTTCTATATTCAATGCGAAGTAGACATCAAAATTTGGATGTCAATAACCTCATTTGGGTCCTATTCTTGATGTTCGCAGGACATAGCTGTTGTTCCTCTCTTAGTCATACTTCCAGTGCTCGAGAGCCAGGTAGATCATGTGCTTATCTGGTGTATCCGGGAGTCACTGTCATCTACTACCATTTTAATCTCTTTTCAACTTTGCAGAACATAATAGAGGACAGTATTTGGCCAATGCTAGCTAAAGAAAGTTTATTGGCGCTAGGTGGGCTCGGTATACTTTCTCTTGGAGGAAAATACATTCTTAGGAGAGTTTTCGAGGTTTGTTGAGTTTGTTATTAAACAGAGACAAAAAAGGAAGAACAAAAAATGACCTTGGTTTCTTAAATTTTCAGGTTGTTGCTGAAACAAGGAGCTCGGAGGCCTTTGTTGCTCTTTGCTTGTTAACAGTTGCGGGGACTTCCCTTATGACCCAACAGTTGGGCTTCAGTGATACGGTTTGATATGTATTCTCATTAGCAGATAATGCTTAAGATTGATGCATTTCAAGTCTTGTAATAACTACATTCAATTTCGTTATTCAGCTCGGAGCATTTCTGGCTGGAGCATTATTGGCAGAAACAAATTTCCGGACACAGATTGAAGCTGATATACGACCATTTAGAGGGTTGCTTCTCGGGTTATTTTTCGTGACTACTGGAACTTCAATTGACTTGCAGGTATTGTAATCATTTTAAGTACGTATTTTCCTTTATTACTCTCCATTTTCTTATTCGCATCTGGTATCAGTGCTTCATATTGTTTGATTAATACAAGTTTATATCGGCTTTGTTTTGCAGCTTCTTTACCGAGAATGGCCAAGTGTGCTCGCACTCTTGTCTGGTTTAATTGTCATCAAAACATTGATCATTACAGCTATCGGTCCTCGTGTTGGACTTACCTTACAAGAAAGTGTAAGAGTAGGATTTCTTTTATCACAAGGAGGCGAGTTTGCGTTCGTTGTTTTTTCTCTTGCTAACAGGTTCGTTAGACGAGTAACTAGTCTCTAAGTAAAACACTTCCGTTTTTATGCTTATAAAGTCTTTTGCCATCCTCATGCAGCCTTGGGGTGCTACCGCTTGAGCTTAATAAGCTGCTTATTATTGTTGTGGTACTGTCAATGGCATTAACCCCATTGCTTAATGAAGTTGGAAGAAGGGCTGCTGATTTCATTGACGAGAAGTTTAATGAAGATGTATGTTAGTAATAGTATTTCATTTCAGTATCATCAATGACTATTTTTTTTCTCTCATCATCTTGCTTCGGAAACGAGTTTATCTGTGTGAACTTAAAGAAGAAATTTTCACAGAATGATGCCGATGAGATGGTGAACTTTGATGCAAGTGAACCCGTTGTTATCATTGGCTTTGGCCAAATGGGCCAGGTATGTCAATATCATGCAGTAATAGTGATTATTATCACGTGGCAGCAACTCGAGTTAAGTCTAAAATGTTTTTACTTGCAGGTACTTGCTAATTTTTGTCGACTCCGCTTGCTTCTGGAGTAGATGGTGACTTCATGGGATTACAGTATATTGCTTTTGACCTCAATCCTTCTGTGGTGAAGGTATCCAAATTTCATCATATAAACCGATGATAACATACGCTATTTCATTACCGATAGTAACGGTATTGAAAATATTTGTTACTGCATTCACAGGCATCTAGAAAGCTCGGTTTCCGATTCTTTATGGAGATGGGTCAAGTCCAGGTGTTCTGCAGTCTGCTGGTATCAATTCCCGAAAGCCATCATGATTATGTACCGAGGAAAAAGAGGACAGTTGAAGCTGTTCAAAGGCTTCGACTTGCCTTCCCTGCGGTAATAGCTCGCTCTTTCTTGTCCTGGGTTGCCTTTATTAATGCTGCATTTGCCATTATTGATCCATTCATACTTTATTTCATGTAAACTTATAAGCTACTATTGCATTTTCTACTTTTTCGATAAAATGAATTGCTAATCTTTGACTAAAATATGCTTTCGAGAAGGTTCCAATCTATGCAAGAGCTCAAGACCTCAAACATCTCTTAGATTTAAAAAGCCGGTGCAACAGACGCAATCTTAGAGAATACGGAGGTACTGATAATTTCTGTTGCTCTTCATTGTTATTACAAGGTTCAGCTTTCATGCTTCAGCTCCTTGACTCGAATATCCTATTTTGTGCAGACAAGTTTACAACTTGGATCCAAGCTTTTGAAAGGATTTGGTGTCATGTCCGATGACGTAACATTTCTACGTCAGCTTTTTCGAGATTCCATGGAGTTACAAGCTCAAGAAGAACTCAACAAAACCGATGATCGAGAACCAGATATTATGAAGTGTTCCGTTGAGTGTCATCGTGCAAACTCTAGTGCTACTTTTGCATGGACTTGTAGATATGTTTAGTAATCCAGAATTAGTAATGCTTATAATCTGAATGTTTTGAACAGCAGTTACGTATTAGGGTAAACCGGTTTGGCTTAATTTTCCTTGTTGGTACATTTGTAGGTTAATATAAGAAGTGTTGATGAAGCCATAGTGATTGGTGCTGCTTTATCTCTATCTTCTTCAGCTTTTGTTCTACAGGTATTCTACTTGTAGATATCTACAAATGGTTGTTTCATTTTGCTACTTTTGTCACTTTGGGTAGATACGTATAAACCGTTGTGGTTAGGCTAAAATTGTGCTGTGCTCATTACAATAAGCATATCTTGCATTGTAAGCTTACAATCATAAAATACAGCTTCTTGCAGAGAAGGGTGAGCTGCCAACAAGATTTGGCTCAGCAACTCTGGGGATACTACTTTTACAGGTTCTTACTTACAGTCAATACATGCTTGCCTTATTTATTCCATTCGTGGATTTTTCTATATTCAATGCGAAGTAGACATCAAAATTTGGATGTCAATAACCTCATTTGGGTCCTATTCTTGATGTTCGCAGGACATAGCTGTTGTTCCTCTCTTAGTCATACTTCCAGTGCTCGAGAGCCAGGTAGATCATGTACTTATCTGGTGTATCCGGGAGTCACTGTCATCTACTACCATTTTTAATCTCTTTTTCAACTTTGCAGAACATAATAGAGGACAGTATTTGGCCAATGCTAGCTAAAGAAAGTTTATTGGCGCTAGGTGGGCTCGGTATACTTTCTCTTGGAGGAAAATACATTCTTAGGAGAGTTTTCGAGGTTTGTTGAGTTTGTTATTAAACAGAGACAAAAAAGGAAGAACAAAAAATGACCTTGGTTTCTTAAATTTTCAGGTTGTTGCTGAAACAAGGAGCTCAGAGGCCTTTGTTGCTCTTTGCTTGTTAACAGTTGCGGGGACTTCCCTTATGACCCAACAGTTGGGCTTCAGTGATACGGTTTGATATGTATTCTCATTAGCAGATAATGCTTAAGATTGATGCATTTCAAGTCTTGTAATAACTACATTCAATTTCGTTATTCAGCTCGGAGCATTTCTGGCTGGAGCATTATTGGCAGAAACAAATTTCCGGACACAGATTGAAGCTGATATACGACCATTTAGAGGGTTGCTTCTCGGGTTATTTTTCGTGACTACTGGAACTGCAATTGACTTGCAGGTATTGTAATCATTTTAAGTACGTATTTTCCTTTATTACTACTCTCCATTTTCTTATTCGCATCTGGTATCAGTGCTTCATATTGTTTGATTAATACAAGTTTATATCGGCTTTGTTTTGCAGCTTCTTTACCGAGAATGGCCAAGTGTGCTCGCACTCTTGTCTGGTTTAATTGTCATCAAAACATTGATCATTACAGCTATCGGTCCTCGTGTTGGACTTACCTTACAAGAAAGTGTAAGAGTAGGATTTCTTTTATCACAAGGAGGCGAGTTTGCGTTCGTTGTTTTTTCTCTTGCTAACAGGTTCGTTAGACGAGTAACTAGTGTCTAAGTAAAACACTTCCGTTTTTATGCTTATAAAGTCTTTTGCCATCCTCATGCAGCCTTGGGGTGCTACCGCTTGAGCTTAATAAGCTGCTTATTATTGTTGTGGTACTGTCAATGGCATTAACCCCATTGCTTAATGAAGTTGGAAGAAGGGCTGCTGATTTCATTGACGAGAAGTTTAATGAAGATGTATGTTAGTAATAGTATTTCATTTCAGTATCATCAATGACTATTTTTTCTCTCATCATCTTGCTTTGGAAACGAGTTTATCTGTGTGAACTTAAAGAAGAAATTTTCACAGAATGATGCCGATGAGATGGTGAACTTTGATGCAAGTGAACCCGTTGTTATCATTGGCTTTGGCCAAATGGGCCAGGTATGTCAATATCATGCAGTAATAGTGATTATTATCACGTGGCAGCAACTCGAGTTAAGTCTAAAATGTTTTTACTTGCAGGTACTTGCTAATTTTTTGTCGACTCCGCTTGCTTCTGGAGTAGATGGTGACTTCATGGGATTACATTATATTGCTTTTGACCTCAATCCTTCTGTGGTGAAGGTATCCAAATTTCATCATACAAACCGATGATAACATACGCTATTTCATTACCGATAGGTAACGGTATTGAAAATATTTGTTACTGCATTCACAGGCATCTAGAAAGCTCGGTTTCCCGATTCTTTATGGAGATGGGTCAAGTCCAGGTGTTCTGCAGTCTGCTGGTATCAATTCCCCGAAAGCCGTCATGATTATGTACCGAGGAAAAAAGAGGACAGTTGAAGCTGTTCAAAGGCTTCGACTTGCCTTCCCTGCGGTAATAGCTCGCTCTTTCTTGTCCTGGGTGGCCTTTATTAATGCTGCATTTGCCATTATTGATCCATTCATACTTTATTTCATGTAAACTTATAAGCTACTATTGCATTTTCTACTTTTTTCGATAAAATGAATTGCTAATCTTTGACTAAAATATGCTTTCGAGAAGGTTCCAATCTATGCAAGAGCTCAAGACCTCAAACATCTCTTAGATTTAAAAAAAGCCGGTGCAACAGACGCAATCTTAGAGAATACGGAGGTACTGATAATTTCTGTTGCTCTTCATTGTTATTACAAGGTTCAGCTTTCATGCTTCAGCTCCTTGACCCCGAATATCCTATTTTGTGCAGACAAGTTTACAACTTGGATCCAAGCTTTTGAAAGGATTTGGTGTCATGTCCGATGACGTAACATTTCTACGTCAGCTTTTTCGAGATTCCATGGAGTTACAAGCTCAAGAAGAACTCAACAAAACCGATGATCGAGAACCAGATATTATGAAGCCGTTGCAGGTACGTGGTACTTGGATGCATCTAGGTTTTTTTAACATCATGTCATTACAATCTTGGATGGATTAACTTTGTTTGATTAGGCGAGATTCGATAAGGCTGAAGCATCGACATTATCAACCTCAATCAAGGATGAATCATCGAGACATAAAGTCACCCTGTTTCAAGTGGCCGAAGCAAAGCAAGACGGTGTACTTAATCGGTCTGAAGGCCCGGAGTCTCGAGGTAGTTTGTATGGAGAAATAGATAGTGAGAATGGGTTTCCAATGACAGCAGATGAGCAACAACATTAGGAGCATCAAAGCTTGAAGACATTTGTTATAGATACTGATTTAACATTGTTGCTGAAGAAGAAGGTATTTTTTTTAGTGAAAAGTTTTGTTTATTTTCAGCCAAAACCACTTAAATACATTTGGCTGTTAAGCATTTTCGTGGTAAAGTTCCAGTTTTTTCTTTTTTGAAACTACACATCCCCCATGTATACACTTAATGAAGATAATGCAAAAGAACTAATGATTCACTTCAGTCATTCTCTTCCTTTTTCTTTCATTTAGAACGTACGCATCATGCAAGGACCCGGCAAAGCTCGAACAAACAAGCTTCAACTTTTATCATGTTAATGCTTTTTTAGTGATGAATCAAACTTACATATTGAAAATTATAGTTGGGATATTTAGGAATTTTGATCATCTTAGAACTAGTGAGAGAAACAGGACAGCACGTGTGTCCCGCCCTGTCGGTGTATGTACAACAACAGTATCGGAAAACCGACGGCTTAAACGGTTGGTGTAGTGGTCAACCGAAGATTAATCAAATCAAAGGTTTCCACGTTCCATTATCCTTTTGTCTTACGCTCATTGTTTATGGTGGGGGTATTGTCAAAATCTGCGAAAGGATTAATATACCATTTAGTACTTAAGTTTTACACTTTTTTTTATCGTAATTGAAAGAATGCATGACATGCATGCTCTAGTAAGAAATTTATGTATTTAATTGAGATAAAAAATAAAGCATAGGTGTTAAATTGAACATGGAAATTAAATTCAGGTGCATGAAGCAAAAAAAAGTATCAAATTGAAAAAAATCAGATTCCAAAATAAATATTGAATCCAAACTCAAGTACTAAATTGAAACAAAAATTTCAATACTATATAATATATTTAATAATCCATGGTGTTTTAAATATAAGTAATAAATTTTTTTTTTTACACATTTATACAATTTAGCTCCTACAATAAAAGGTCAAATATGGTCCAAATAAAAGAGCAGGGCCTAAATTGAATAAAATGTGTAAAAGTTAATGCCTATGTTTATATTTTAAATAAAAGGACCAAAATACAATCTGAGGTATAACATAGGGACTAGTATCGTATTTTTCCCCGCACCATATTATTGAAAACTTAAACCGACTGAAAGGCCCACAGACTGTTTCCCTGGTTTTCTCATTCCTAACCTCTTCCAAATCCCTTTATTTAAAAAACAGCTGACTGTCAGTTTATCAAATAAGCAAGTGAAAGATCATTGATTTCATATCTAATTATGGCGCCTACTGCTGCAATGTTGATTCTTCCCCATCTCGGCGAAACTACTTCATCGGTCGTTCCTCCTTCACCGCCACCGGAGGTAAAGGCCTCTGCTTTGAAATGGGTTGCACTGGGTAAAAGCTTTTTTGTTCGAACAAAATCTGGGTCTATTAGCAAAGAGTCTAAAATGGAGGTTGATCGTTGTTTATCTGCTGATTCTGGCTTGGAAAACAGGTTCCTTGAAGCCTTCGAACTCAGCTGGTGGTAAGGTAATGATCATGATCCATAGTTGACGGGTCGGGCAGAGGCTTGTTTGTAAATTTATCACTTTAATGTTGGTTTTCATTGCACCAACTCTGTAAATTACAGCCAATTTTCTAGTGGAAATGTAATCTTCAAACTTCAGTTTGATTACAGTTTGGTTTTTCAACTTCATATTTTTATAGTAAAAGTTATAGAAATCAAGTTCGGTTCTTTATCATTCATTTTTGTATTTCTCCCAAAAATGAACTCTTTCATGCAAAAGAAAGGGTTTTTTTTAAACTACCAAAATAGACCCTTATATTTTAGTATATTATATTTAAAATGTTATATTTTAATGTGTAAATAACTAATACCTAACATGTTAAACATAAATAACTAAAATTAAAATATAATTTAAAACAAATAAAAGGGACTATTTTGATAAATTACCATTTTTTATGTTTAACCTACGAGAATTAGTAAATCATTTTCTTCTCATATTTTTCAAGCATATTTATAACTGCAATCAAATTTTAAATCATAATGCAAAAATTCGAGACTTTAAGATAACCAAAAAAGAACAAAAATCCATTCTATTGTACATCAAAGAGAAAACATTCAATTAAAACTTAAAACTACAATGGTTATACAAATCCTCAAACGTCACCTTCTCCTTGTTCCAACAACATCTCGAAACGTGGTATCAAGGCGGGGATTCGGATTATCTTTTGCAATGTACCACAAATAATTCAATGGCATACTCAAGTTTCATCATAGAGAAAAGGTTGAAGACAAACAATTTCAGAGCAACAAAAATAGTTTTAGCCAATTTGAGCCTTACTAGGCCTTTGATTTCTTCCCTTTAGCTTCGGGTGCCGGCTTTGTCTTGAAAGGCAGGAAAGACTTCCCACCCATGTACGGTTGTAAAACTTCGGGTATTTCGACACCATCTTCTCTCTGGTAAGTCTCAAGTATGCAGCACATGGTCCTTTCTGTTGCGGTGAGAGTCGAGTTCAACAGATGAACATATTGTTTTGCCTGTTCATTGTTCTGAAAGACGAAAACAACAGAAACAATCACAAAGCATGAACCACAAATTTCCTCATCTATAACAGGACAAACCAACAGGACCTACCTTTTTCTGCCCGAATCTGATTTCTAGTCGCCTTGATTGATAATCTGTACAATTCGAGCAAGACACCAGCTCTCTGTAAGTTTGAGATGCAGGAAACCATGCTTCCAAGTCATATTTCTTGGCAGCGGCATCATTAAGAGCGCCAGAAACAATGGCGACGATTTGATAAGGTAGCTTTAGCTGCAAAATGGGATTTACACAAATCCATGCAAAGTCAAACTTCTAATAAAAGGCAAACTACAGCAACTTAAGTTGAAGGGCAAAGACTCGTTTTCTTCTTAAGACCACAAGGACTGCCCATTGAGAACCTATGAAGCTAGCCTGATTAGGTTCACTGGTCCAGATAAAGTCGACATTTAAAGAGTCCTAATTATAAATAGAAATGGAATTAGGTGAAAGGCCGGGAATCTTTAGCGTTCAATAAATTCGAAAAATGTCTTACCTCCTGATAAAATTCCTCAGAGTTCGTCAACATTTCCTCGTGCATGTCCCACGAATCATTGCCATTTGGGCTGGTAATGCAGAATTGCTCCACTTTCTCAAATTGATGAACCCGGAAAATCCCCAAAGTATCACGGCCATGTGAACCGGCTTCTTTACGAAAGCAAGACGAAAATCCAGCATACCTGGGAAAAAACAGTTTTCATAAACAAAAAGGAAGACAATTTTTTAATAGCAATGGAGGCACCATTTTGACAGGATTAGAACCTTATAGGTAGCTCCGAGGGCTGGATCCAATCATCCACGTGGTAAGCACAGAGGGGTTGTTCGGCTGTTGCAATAAGATACTTGTCATCACCCTCACCGGTCACCTAACAAAACCAGATATGCTTTCTTATTATACGAATAGGAAATAACAGTCAAAACAATGAACCGCCAAATGAAGAACACATTTCTGAACATTAAAAACAACCAACACTTCTTTTGCTCCTTTTCATAATATATAAGAGAACATTCCTTAATAGGAAGTAAAATCAATATCAAGAAGAACTAAGTCATCTATGAACCAAGAGCATCTCAATGGTACAAGGAAAGAAAAGACCTTTGAAGCAACATGCAAATGTTACCTTGTAAAGTTCCTCATCGAACTGGGCCAATTGAGCACACTTGGCCATAACATCTTTCCTCATGAAGAAAGGTGTTTGCAATGCTGTATACCCCTTTTCTCCAAAAATCAAGCCCAAAATTGATCAAAGCTTGATTGAGACGCACCCCATCTCCTTTAAGGTAGAAACCTCTCCCTCCTGCTACATCAGCGCCTATAGTACAAAGCGTGGGGTAATCAGTTAAAATGATTCAACAACAAAAACAAACCAAGCCAATTTGCCAGCCGATTTCATGCACGAAATGTATCATATATTCATATTTTCTTCTCCCAAAGAAATGCATTCACATTACGGAAGCCAAAGCATGTTCACTCTCAAAATAATGTATTACCCTTTTTCGTATCAGCAATCCCGAGAAGCTCGACAAGGTCAACATGATTCTTTAGCTTCGGCTCTGACCGCTTCTCACCCCAAGTTCTAATCACAGCATTATTTGCCTGTATTATTTTAGTGAAATAAGTCAAAATATTCTAATTAAAACTATTTAGCAATAAAAAAACTATCCAAATGAATAAAAATTTGCAGTGTAACTCACTTCATCGTCACTGATTGGAACCGAATCATGCACAAGATTCCCAATTTTCTCCAATTTAGATTTCAAAACGGCCCAAGCATCCTTAACTTCAGTATCTTTCACAGCGATTTTCTGTTTAATCTCCTCTGTTTTTGCAATCGTCTCCGTTGCATCTTGCTTAGCCTTTTTTCCACACCAATTCAAACAATAAAAATGCAATTATAGAAAAAAAAAACGAGATAGAGAAAGAAACCCACAATTTTAAGTTGAGCAACTTGCTTATTGATCTTGTTGAACTCTTTTCGCAGATTTTCGAGATCGTACAACACTGTAACAGACATTTTATTATTAGAAAATAAATAAAAGAATAAGCAAATCGAAACGTGAGAAATGAAAAAGTGTAACTACATTGACGATAGACTTTGTCAAGGTCGATGATGGCATCGACATCTTCGACCTTGGCGAAACGACGACGTTGAGATTCACGAATGATCTCTGGGTTGTGACCCTTTTCTTCTCTGAACAAATTGATGTCCAACATTTTTGTTCTTTTTTTTTTCCTCCTTTGATTTCCCACAAAGCAGCCTAATTCACTGACTGAATAAGCTTAAGGCAAATACCAAGAGAAACCCTAGATTCAGTGACTGTTGTTTTCCTGGTTGGGTTTTCCTCTGGATAGTATTATTTGAGCTTTTTGGGCACAAAAAATGGCCTCATGAATTGGGCTTCTTTTAGATATATTAAAATTAGGTAAATTGCATTTAAAGTTACTAAATTATTAGTAAGTTCACGTTTTAGTTATTTAACTTTAAAAAGTTATAAAATGATTATTAAATTAATCGAAAGTTTTAATCTAAGACACTGAGCTATTCGAAAGTTTTTATTTAAGTTGCTGGATTGTTAAGTTTTTTAAAAAAAATTCAATTAGTGACCTCAAAGTGACGATTCAACGATCGATCCGGTGGCAATCGCCCATCTATGATTAGAATAACATACGTTAGATCCAAATCAATTTAACAACCAATGTCAGACATTAGAGAAGAAAAACTATTTCAACGGAAAAAACCAAACAAATAGAAAAAAAAAAAGGAATGAAAGCTTTCGATTGGTGCAGAGCGGTGAAAATAAAGAAGGCCATATACTAGTCGCCTTGATTGATAATCTGTACAATTCGAGCAAGACACCAGCTCTCTGTAAGTTTGAGATGCAGGAAACCATGCTTCCAAGTCATATTTCTTGGCAGCGGCATCATTAAGAGCGCCAGAAACAATGGCGACGATTTGATAAGGTAGCTTTAGCTGCAAAATGGGATTTACACAAATCCATGCAAAGTCAAACTTCTAATAAAAGGCAAACTACAGCAACTTAAGTTGAAGGGCAAAGACTCGTTTTCTTATTAAGACCACAAGGACTGCCCATTGATAACCTATGAAGCTAGCCTGATTAGGTTCACTGGTCCAGATAAAGTCGACATTTAAAGAGTCCTAATTATAAATAGAAATGGAATTAGGTGAAAGGCCGGGAATCTTTTGCATTCAATAAATTCGAAAAATGTCTTACCTCCTGATAAAATTCCTCAGAGTTCGTCAACATTTCCTCGTGCATGTCCCACGAATCATTGCCATTTGGGCTGGTAATGCAGAATTGCTCCACTTTCTCAAATTGATGAACCCGGAAAATCCCCAAAGTATCACGGCCATGTGAACCGGCTTCTACTAAAGCAAGACGAAAATCCAGCATACCTGGGAAAAACAGTTTTCATAAACAAAAGGAAGACAATTTTTAATAGCAATGGAGGCACCATTTTGACATGATTAGAACCTTATAGGTAGCTCCGAGGGCTGGATCCAATCATCCACGTGGTAAGCACAGAGGGGTTGTTCGGCTGTTGCAATAAGATACTTGTCATCACCCTCACCGGTCACCTAACAAAACCAGATATGCTTTCTTATTATACGAATAGGAAATAACAGTCAAAACAATGAACCGCCAAATGAAGAACACATTTCTGAACATTAAAAAACAACCAACACTTCTTTTTGCTCCTTTTTCATAATATATAAGAGAACATTCCTTAATAGGAAGTAAAAATCAATATCAAGAAGAACTAAGTCATCTATGAACCAAGAGCATCTCAATGGTACAAGGAAAGAAAAGACCTTTGAAGCAACATGCAAATGTTACCTTGTAAAGTTCCTCATCGAACTGGGCCAATTGAGCACACTTGGCCATAACATCTTTCCTCATGAAGAAAGGTGTTTGCAATGCTGTATACCCCCTTTTCTCCAAAAAATCAAGCCCAAAATTGATCAAAGCTTGATTGAGACGCACCCCATCTCCTTTAAGGTAGAAACCTCTCCCTCCTGCTACATCAGCGCCTATAGTACAAAGCGTGGGGTAATCAGTTAAAATGATTCAACAACAAAAACAAACCAAGCCAATTTGCCAGCCGATTTCATGCACGAAATGTATCATATATTCATATTTTCTTCTCCCAAAGAAATGCATTCACATTACGGAAGCCAAAGCATGTTCACTCTCAAAATAATGTATTACCCTTTTTCGTATCAGCAATCCCGAGAAGCTCGACAAGGTCAACATGATTCTTTAGCTTCGGCTCTGACCGCTTCTCACCCCAAGTTCTAATCACAGCATTATTTGCCTGTATTATTTTAGTGAAATAAGTCAAAATATTCTAATTAAAACTATTTAGCAATAAAAAACTATCCAAATGAATAAAATTTGCAGTGTAACTCACTTCATCGTCACTGATTGGAACCGAATCATGCACAAGATTCCCAATTTTCTCAATTTAGATTTCAAAACGGCCCAAGCATCCTTAACTTCAGTATCTTTCACAGCGATTTTCTGTTTAATCTCCTCTGTTTTTGCAATCGTCTCCGTTGCATCTTGCTTAGCCTTTTTTCCACACCAATTCAAACAATAAAAATGCAATTATAGAAAAAAAAAACGAGATAGAGAAAGAAACCCACAATTTTAAGTTGAGCAACTTGCTTATTGATCTTGTTGAACTCTTTTCGCAGATTTTCGAGATCGTACAACACTGTAACAGACATTTTATTATTAGAAAATAAATAAAAGAATAAGCAAATCGAAACGTGAGAAATGAAAAAGTGTAACTACATTGACGATAGACTTTGTCAAGGTCGATGATGGCATCGACATCTTCGACCTTGGCGAAACGACGACGTTGAGATTCACGAATGATCTCTGGGTTGTGACCCTTTTCTTCTCTGAACAAATTGATATCCAACATTTTTTGCTCTTTTTTTTTTTTTTTTCCTCCTTTGATTTCCCACAAAGCAGCCTAATTCACTGACTGAATAAGCTTAAGGCAAACACCAAGAGAAACCCTAGATTCAGTGACTGTTGTTTTCCTGGTTGGGTTTATTCTTCCTCTGGATAGTATTATTTGAGCTTTTGGGCACAAAAAATGGCCTCATGAATTGGGCTTCTTTTAGATATATTAAAATTTAGGTAAACTACATTTAAAGTTACTAAATTATTAGTAAATTTACGTTTTAGTTCTTTAACTTTAAAAGTTATAAAATAATTATTAAATTAATCGAAAGTTTTAATTTAAGACAATGAGCTATTCAAAATTTTTATTTAAGTTCTTTGGATTGTTAAGTTTTTAAAAAAAAGGAATGAAAGCTTTCGATTGGTGTAGACAGTGAAAATAAAGAAGACCATATAGCAGTGATTTTAATAGCACGGTGCTTTAAATGAAAACTCTCAAAGATAATAGCGTAATTTTATTGGTTGAGTACTTGTTCAAAGTAGCACATACTTTATTACATATCTTGCAAGTTATGAACTTTAAGTAGCTTTAGGCAGATAATGAATGTCCTTTCCTTAATACACTTGATATGTATATTATCTTCCTAACTCCATTAGTAAAAATCTTGAATATTTGCATATTATAAATGAATTCATACAATGTCATTCTTGTAGCACAAATGTTACAGCTTAGAAGCAATCACTTGAAAAGGAACTTGGCATTCCCTCAAAAGATTGAAACAATTCAAGCAAGCAAATGAGTGTTCAAAAAAAGAAAAGGGGTGGCTGGCTAGTGACCAAGGCAAATACACTTGCATCATGCTACTACTCTCTTTGTGCAGCTTTTTGGAGCATGAAGGCTATGAAAGTTTGGCTCTTTTGGTATGGTTGTATGCCTTCTTACATGATGATGATGCCATCTTCGTCAAGGAAGTTCCATTCTTGTTAGGGTCCGACGTTCCCTTAGGGGTCTGGCCATTGTAGGTGACATTTCTTAATTGCACCGAGTTTCTTCCTACTCAATGCTGCTACCCTGTAAAATTAGAATATAGTTTTTATCCTTTAGAGAACATACAAATTTATTTTCATTGATGAAAAGCAAAGGATATTTCAGATTTGTTACTTACACTCTTGATATGTATATTATCTTCCTAACTCCATTAGTAAAAATCTTGAATATTTGCATATTATAAATGCTTGATATGTATATTATCTTCCTAACTCCATTAGTAAAAATCTTGAATATTTGCATATTATAAATGAATTCATACAATGTCATTCTTGTAGCACAAATGTTACAGCTTAGAAGCAATCACTTGAAAAGGAACTTGGCATTCCCTCAAAAGATTGAAACAATTCAAGCAAGCAAATGAGTGTTCAAAAAAAGGAAAGGGGTGGCTGGCTAGTGACCAAGGCAAATACACTTGCATCATGCTACTACTCTCTTTGTGCAGCTTTTTGGAGCATGAAGGCTATGAAAGTTTGGCTCTTTTGGTATGGTTGTATGCCTTCTTCGCTGCGATGATGATGCCTTCTTCGTCAAGGAAGTTCCATTCTTGTTAGGGTCCGACGTTCCCTTAAGGGGTCTGGCCATTGTAGGTGACATTTCCTTAATTGCACCGAGTTTCTTCCTACTCAATGCTGCTACCCTGTAAAAATTAGGAATATAGTTTTTTATCCTTTAGAGAACATACAAATTTATTTTCATTGATGAAAAAGCAAAGGATATTTCCAGATTTGTTACTTACACTCGTGGTCTAGTCTTCTCTGATCCATCCTCGGATTTTTGAGTTGCCTTTTGATGCATAGGAGCGGTACGTTTTTGGGGAATGGTTGAAATCTTTCTTTCCATGGATCCTTTAGGTTTCATCAAGCTAGAGGTCTTGATGGTTTGCTACAAAGTACAGTATATACACCATAGGATTAACTTCAGCAAATTCCCTGGATGAACAATGAACACAGTTATGGGAAACAAATAGAAATTTTAACTTACTGGTTGATCTTTATGTGTTCTTGTATCTGATTCATTGTCACTGCCTTCAGGTGCTTGAAGATGCTTCTTCTCCGAGTTTGCTTCCTTTAAAATTCCTCTTTCCTGAACAGCCAGAAAATTATCAGGATAACATAAAGAAATTTTGATGCCCATTTTGCATTTTAATAAGATCTACAATAAACAATGCCATACATCTGTTCTAAGTCGAAAAGGCTTCGGATTTGTAAGCTTAGGCTTTCTGTAATTCATTCCTTGAGCACCTTTAACTGCGGTGGAGTTTTCTTTCATTGTCTTACTCATCACTTTAGCAACCTGCATCATCATGAACAGACATTAGAAAAACTAGAAAGATATACACAACAAACAAAGGATGTAACTTTATAAACAAGCTACCTTTTGAATGTTTTTATGAGTCTCATTCATCAACTTGCCCGTGTCACAATCCAATTTTCTGCAATAAATTTTGGTGCAAATTCAACGGTGAATGCAAGTGAATAATAAATAAACAAAAGTATGAACAAACATGTCATGAATTCCATACCTGTTTTCATCAGAAGCTGCATAATTTTCCTTGTTATTGTCAATTTCCATGACTTTGCTTTCACTTACTCTGATATTAGATGCCAAAGCATTTTCTTTGTCGTCGTCGCCCTCTGTTGCTTCAGGGATTTCCTTGTCCTTAGGACATGGTTCAATGTTCTCTTCATGGCTGCTCCTTGAGGGACCTGTTGCTTGCTCCAATATATCTGAAGGATTCTTAGAAGTACTCTCAATTGTGTCCTTTTCATCCTGTTGACGACCCAAAGCAGCTTCAGACAATGGTAACTCATTTTCGTTCTTCTTTTTCTTCAAACGATTTATAGATTTAGCTTCTTGAGTCTTCTGATTCTGGCAATGCAAAGAATCGTATACTCGGCTTTTAACCTCTCTCCCTCTTAACTGTTTCCTTGGAGCAGCTAATGGTTTATTACACCCCAATGCATTCTTCTTACTCCCATCAGTAATCTCAAGCTTCTTCATCCCTGAACATATCCTCCTTAATGAACTACTCCATTCCACAGACTTCTTCAACTTCACTGCCTTCTTTGGAGAATGAAAGACCAAAGCCTTTGCCACCACTCTATCCTTTGGCACCACGACCGTAGTCGGTTTTGGGTTCCTAACACTTCGAAAAGTACCCGGATTCGACACCCCTTTCTTGTTCCTTGGAGTAGTCAAGGCCTTAGTAGATGGTTGCTTTGCTGCTGTTGCCTTCTTCACATCTGGGGTAGTCGAACTCAGTTTAACTTTCACTTTAGCTTCACCCATCTTTGTTGAAATGGATGAGATCATAGCCAATCTTGACACTCTAGACTTTGAAGATTTAGCAGGAACCGTACGGGGACATTCCAATTTCGACCTAAAATCACAATAAAAAACAGCCTCAATCAATACCATCATCATTGCAACAAGAAGGACATGAGTTCAAGCATGCTTAAGCACGTTTAAGGGCTTGGAGGAGTTATAGGTACGAAGTAGGCATTGTATATAAAAGCAAACAATCAATGAAGAAAAAATAGAATGCAAATCTCAGTGAAGAACATTTCCATGTATATACCTTGAGTCTCTTCTGCAAAGAGCTTTTCTAAGCCCAACACTTGGACTCCTAGCCGCCATAACCTGAAAGATTCAGTTCTAAGTTCAGCAATCACTTAAAAACATGAAAAAATGAAAAGGGAAAACAAAAAAGGAAGCAAATTATGTACTAACCCTAAGCACAAAATTTTTATAAATTTCTTCAGGATCCATTTCTTCTTCATGCTTTTGATCACATCCTGAGAAACAAGAACAACAAAAAACATCATTGAGACCTAACATCGAACACTAGTTTGTTTTAAGCCAAATTAATGAAACCCAACCACAAATGTAAGCTTTTATCTTATCTACGAAATCAAATTATAGTTTCAAGCAAAATGAACCTCACCGACACGGAGGCAAAACCAGTAACGGTCATCATTTTCAGTGCGGCAACGATCAGGTGCGGCGAGGTCTACGAACTTGGGAGCCTCAATCTTTTCGTAGAATTCGTCGCCGATTACTTCTTCGTCGGCGGCACCGTTGATTTGAAATTGGTCCATTTTTCGTCCCCGGAGATCTAAGATACGATGAAGAGGAGCGTAAACTAGCCGGTAGAGAGTCAAAGGCTTTGGCAAGTAGTATTTTCCTTTTTGTTCTTGGAAGCCGTTCCCTTAGTCGTTTGTTTTAAATTTGTTGCAGGTTCCGTAACTAGCCGTTACAGGCATGGGGGTAATATAGTTTGGATCAGAAGGGTGTTTTGGTAAACTGCATATTGGATAACTGAGACAACAGCCGTTTCCGCTTGTCCATTCCTCAACTAATATTTCAAATATATTTAATTGATCCATTTCCAACTATTGTCTAAATTTTCAAAATCAACCTTTTAATTTTAAAATATTTTAATCGAGTCCTTAATATTTAATATTGTATCAATCAAGTACTTCTATCAATTTAGCTATAGAGTACATTTAAAACATGTGATTCAAACTGTAAATTATTTAGAGGATAAATATCAAAATTGTACATAAATTTTAGTTCAATGTATAATTTTTCGCATAACATTATTATATGTTGATGTATAAATTTAATATTCATTCCATCTTTTAGCATGTTAGATTCAAATCGTCCATACAATAGGATTAAATCATAATTTTATCATTCTTGAAAGTCAAAATATAATTTCACTATATTTTGAAGGGTTTAAAGGGGATTTTTCCCATTTTAGGGGTCAAGGCACTGTTTACCCCTCCTAAGTACACAAACGTTTGTAGTCGGATAAAAAGATCTGATTCATAAAATATTAATACTTTAAGGACTTAATTAAAATTTTAAAAAAATTAAGAATCTTACTTAAACTTTTAAACATATTTAAAGTAAGACATGTTTGGCAATGAGTGAGCCGCATTGATTAAAGTCGGCCAAAGAGGCAGTATTAAAATGAATCTTGTGGTTTTTAATTTTTACCTACTACAGACGTGTTTGATAAAAGAGTACACGTGGTTAAATTAGGTTTAAGTCAATTAAGTAGTAATATGGATAATTAACGTAGTCAAACCCCATAAATCTTTTATTTCCTTTAATTAGACAACAAGTCTTGGTTTAATTTAATTTATATCCTCCAATTATTAAATATTTGTCATTCATCCACGTGAAATTATTTTTTCAAGAAAGTCTTCCTTAAACTTTAAAATATTCTAATTACATCCTCAAGTTATCGATGTTAAATCAATAAAGTCCTTTCATTATTGAAACCATGAATTTAACCCTAATAACATGTGCATTCTTATGGGATATAAATTTTAAAATTAGAAAAAAAAAACCGAAAAAAATAGACTAAACATTATTCTCAGTAAAACCTTCGAAAACCTCAAAAACTTGATTTTTTTTTTTCATTTTAAATTTTGTCATATAATATTTGACGTCACATTTAACGATTAAATTGACAATTTTAATAGCAAAAAGATTTTATTGATATAACATCGATAATTTAAAGATGTGTTTAAAATATTTAAAATTTAAAGACTAATTTAGAATAAAGTTCATAGTTTCGGTATTTGTGCAATTTACTCGTATTAATTTATTAAGAATTTGAGGTCTTTTTCCATTTTATTTAAGGTTTGAATCTTTCTTCAAGAAAAACAAGCAGGGAATCCTAACAACTCAAGAAAATGTAAGGTTAAATTCCAATATTAGTACCTTTATTATATGAAAGTTGTGGATTTAGTTCTTATAATTAAATTTGATTATTTTTAGTGATTGTACTTTTTGAATTTTAAAATTTCAACCATGACCAAACAGTAATTATTAAATTCATTAAATTCTGTTATTTCTATACATATATATATATATATATATATATATATATATAATATGTGAAGAACATTAACTAAATCTACAATTTTAATTATAATACAGGACTAATAGCAAAATTTTATGTAATTACAAATTAATATAATGATAAATTTCAACCTTGACCTCTCTAAAATTTATTATTCAATTTTGGCCCTTGTTTGCCCCTGCTGTCCTTATATTAAAAAAAAAAACATTTTGTAGTAAAAAATTTTGATCCAAAATTTTGTATCAACTCCACTTTAAACTAAAATCAAGTGTCTTAAGTAATTCTATGATCCTTTACCAGAATCATAAACTGTGTACTAATTCAATAGTTAACCCACGGTTTACTTAGTTTAATAATTTAATAATCTTGATTAAGAGATTAAATGGTAAAAATACTATGAAGGCCCTTGTATTAGAAGTTGGCTTGCATTTTGTTTTCTATACTAAAAATGGACAAATTAATCTCCGTATATTAGATCAAAGACCAAACCAATCCTTCTATTAAAAGTTCCATCAACTTTTTACTGTTAAAAACTGATCTTTGTAGTTACGCCCGTTTTTAATAGTAGAAATGGATGGAATTTTTAATAGAAAGGACTATTTTACTCTTTGATCTAATGTACAGGGACTGATTTGTTTATTTTTTGAGTAAAAAGAGTAAAATGCAATCTGACTTCTAATACAAGGGCTTTTATGGTAGTTTTACCGAGATTGATTAAATATATATTATGGATACCTAGCAAACTGGAATTAAAAGGTCTCAAAGTTTGGTAGTAATAATAGCGTTCTAAAATCACAACAAAACATAAAACAGAACCTTCGTTGAACTTTAAAACACAAAAAAACTTCATAAATTCAGACAGTTTTACATTTCATTATATATATATATATATATATATATATATAAAGTACCCTCAGCTACCTTATTCCTCACCAATTAAACCATTCATTGTTCTTCCTTATCTACAGATCTTATAATATCATGGCTTACGAATATATATTTGGAATCTTTGCCTGTTTTCTTGGTTTTGTTTTGTTTTATTACAATACAAGAACCAACAAAACGGCGGCCGTGGCAGCGTCAGCGGTGGTTTCTGCCCGTAATGGTGAGGTTACTGAGGGTACTGCAACTGATATTATTATTGTTGGTGCTGGTGTTGCGGGTGCAGCTCTTGCTTATACACTTGGAAAGGTCCTTACATCACTTATTTCACCTTGTTGTAACATGTTTTCAATGTTAACATGTTTTCTTTTTTGGTTTATTGTACGATTCAGGACGGACGGCGAGTACGTGTAATCGAAAGGGACTTGAATGAACCCGATAGGATTGTTGGTGAACTTTTACAACCAGGGGGATATCTTAAATTGATTGAATTAGGCCTGGAAGGTATCCGAGAACGACATGTCGGTTGTTGTTGTGATCTTTGCGCTCTCTCTCTCTCTTTTCCCGGGTTTTTAACATTGGTCTTTGGTGTTGTAGATTGCGTAGAGGAGATCGATGCTCAACGAGTTTTCGGGTACGCTTTGTTCAAAGACGGAAAGAATACGAAGTTATCTTATCCTTTGGAAAATTTCCATTCCGATGTCGCCGGACGAAGCTTTCATAACGGACGTTTCATTCAAAGGATGCGCCACAAAGCGGCTTCTCTTCCCAAGTAATAACGCTAGCTCTTTTATGTTATTCCAACTTTTCTTTTCTTTTTTAATATTCATATACGATACACGTATTCATATACAGTGTGAGTTTAGAACAAGGGAGTGTCACATCTCTAATAGAAGAAGAAGGGACCGTTAAAGGAATTCAATACAAAACTAAGGATGGTCAAGAATTTATTGCCTATGCTCCCCTTACGATCGTATGCGACGGTGGTTTCTCAAATTTACGACGCTCTCTTTCTAACCCGAAGGTTAAGAATCTTTTGTTCGAATCTTGTTTAAATCAAGCATTTGATCGATGATGTAACGATGTTCGGTTTTTTGGTTCAGGTCGATGTACCCTCTTGTTTTGTCGGTTTGATTCTCCAGAATTGCGAGCTTCCACATGCGAATCATGGACATGTTATATTAGCAGACCCTTCGCCTATCTTATTTTACCCTATTAGCAGCACTGAGATTCGTTGCTTGGTCGACGTACCCGGCCAAAAAGTACCTTCCGTTTCCAATGGTGAGATGGCTCATTACTTAAAAACTATGGTGGCTCCCCAGGTAACTCGGAGTTAGTTTATGGTCCGGTATGTATGTTTCAAATCCCTAGGAACATTTAACTGATATTTTGGTCCAATTATGCATATCAGATTCCTCCACAACTATACACGGCGTTTATCACTGCGGTCAACAAGGGAAACATAAGAACCATGACGAATAGAAGTATGCCGGCGGCTCCACAACCAACTCCAGGTGCACTTTTACTCGGGGATGCATTCAATATGCGACATCCTTTAACTGGAGGAGGAATGACTGTTGCGTTATCCGATATTGTTCTCTTAAGGGATCTTTTAAGACCACTCCATAATCTTCATGATGCATCTGCTCTTTGTAGATATCTCGAATCGTTTTACACCTTACGAAAGGTAAACTTCAAACATGTTCTTAAAAATTCATATAATCGAAGCAAGTGAACACTTACCGGATGGTATCGGCATCGGTTTTTATGACCTGCAGCCAGTGGCATCTACAATAAACACATTGGCTGGTGCTTTATACAAGGTATTTAGTGCCTCGGCTAATAAAGCAAGGGAGGAAATGAGGGAAGCATGCTTCGATTATTTGAGCTTAGGAGGCGCATTTTCCGAGGGACCGATATCTCTACTCTCCGGTCTAAACCCGCATCCTATAAGCCTAGTGCTACATTTCTTTGCCGTGGCAATATACGGTGTTGGCCGTCTGTTACTTCCATTTCCTTCTCCCACACGTATCTGGACTGGGGCTCGATTGATTTCGGTTTGTATCTAATCTATCTTCTTGTTTCTTTTACATGACGTTTTTTGCTTATAATAATCCATATTTTCAGGATGCATCGGGCATTATCTTCCCTATTATCCGAGCTGAAGGAGTTAGACAAATGTTTTTCCCTGCAACTGTGCCTGCATATTACAGAGCTCCTCCAGTTGATTAAATTGAAGAACAATAGAAAATTTCAGAGCAAACCAAGCTTTATTTTCCTACCTACCAAACACTGAGTTGGAAAATTTGCCACATTCTTTTATTACTTTTTCTAGCTAAGAAACTAAAACAAATATCCAATAGGAATTATGTAAGCTATTATTTCAGAGAATTCACATTATATTACTTTCATAATATATCAAAATTGGCATTACCAATACCTGTGATCTAATACTGCCATCTGCTTTAACAAACAAGATTTTCATGGAAAATCATGATACTTTCATGGAAAAATCGGGATTTTTCTTGCTTTATTTGCTTGGCGAATACAGGCGGTTATTTAAATAAATAAAAAGGTCGTTTTCAGTGAATGTTACAGGAAAAATAAGAAGCATTACTAGTCTTTTCTAAGCATAAAATCTGACGAGATATTACAAGCAATATTACGGAATTGAGAACAAAAATCATAGAAGCATACGGCCTTTCGTCTCGGGTCTGAAACCGAGGTAACCGGTCAAATGCTATTAGATTCAATTGTAAAGCTGCTTGAATCTTCTGCAAGCTTCCAAGACATTCTCCCTGTGACCAAATGCGCTGACTCTGATGAAACCTTCACCGCCAGGTCCGAAACCACTTCCAGGCGTAGTAACAATGTGGGTCTTCTCGAGTATTTCGCTGAACACATCCCATGAGTTACGGCCAGGGAAGTGAACCCACACGTATGGTGCATTCTTTCCTCCATATACTTTAAACCCAAGCGAGTTGAACGTTTCTACTATAATTTTGGTGTTTTCTTTATAGAAGCCGATCACCTCTTGCATGGCCTACGAAGAAACAAAACCCAAAATCAGGAGTTTCACTCTTGCACGCTTTGACAATAAAGCGGGCAAGGACACTAACCTCGAGCCCTTCGGGTGAAAGGCAACCCAAGCCACCAGCTTGGGCAATATTAGATGCACCATTAAAGCAAGTACAAACGATACGGTTGAAGTCTTTGGCAACAGGGAATCCATCTGAGAACAGAAGCTGTTTTGGAACAACAGTCCAACCGAGACGAACCCCAGTAAACCCAGCATACTTACTAAAAGAAGCAGTTTCAATGGAAACCTACAATATCGAATAAGGAAATTTACATATCAATTGTATATTTATCCTTTAGTTCTCTAGATAACAAGCAGGGGTGAAGGGAACCTCTTTTGCTCCGGGAATTTCAAAGATAGAACGAGGGTTATCGTCTGACATATACATAGCATATGCAGAATCATAGACTATGATAGACCCATTGTCCTTCGCAAACTTAACCAATCGAGTCAATTGCTCTCGTGTTGCAGCAGCACCAGTAGGATTGTTTGGTGAACAGAAGAATATGATATCAGTTCTAGCAACTTTGGATAAATCAGGAAAGAATCCATTCTCGGGTGTACACCTCATATACTCGATATTTCCGTACTTCTCAACATCCTTTTGAAACTGTCCGGTCTGGCCCATGATAACGCTGGAATCTACGTAAGCCTGCATAGAATAGCAAAAAATATAAAGACACAACAAACTATTTCTTTTACAGCTAAATGTTTCTCTTCCCCACATTCTGTTATTATTATTTGTTTTCCACAGGTCTACCTAGGTCAAATAAACAAAAAGTCATTGTACATTAGATCAAAGAGCAAATTGACCTTTCTGTTAAAAATTCCATCCATTTCAACTATTAAAAACTGGTTACTGTTTGTCAGCATGAGGTACACATGACATACCACGTGTCAATATCTAGTTAATCTGTCAACCTCGCCAGTTTTGAATAATACAAATAGATGAAATTTTTAATAGAAAATATTAATTTTCTCTTTGATCTACCGTACAGAGACTAATTGGCCCATTTTTAGTAGAGGCAAAATGCAATCTAACTCTTAATACAGGGGCCTCTATGGTACTTTTACCATCGTTCATTGAAGCTTCATACGCCAGAGAACCAGACCAACTAAACATGACATGAAAAAATAGATTGAAAAAGATTTGACATATTAAGACAACAAAGAAAAGTTACCGGGTATGACGGGTCTTGCACTGCCATTGTGACATTAGATCCAAAAACAACCTGGCCCAAAGCAAAACCGCAACCACCAAGATTATTTCGGATGGACAAGTTAAAATACTAATAATAAAAGAAATCTCACAACTAAATCAAACCTGAAGGCGAGATATGTCACATTTAGCACCATCTGAGACAAAAATATCATCCTCCTCAATGCCAAGGTTGCGATAGAATGTTGAAGCAAGTGCAGCTCTCAATGCCTGCACAAATTAACATTAAGGTTGTGTTTTGAAACTTAATATTTCACATCTAAACATAATAAATGCCACTGTATAACACTAGTGGACTTATTTATAGTCCCAATTAAATCCAATTGGGGCCTTTAATTTGTGGCTTGAAAATAATTTATGCGTACTACTAATAAAACCAAACCATTACTTCATTAATGAGCTTCAACTTTGAAGTTTACAATTTGCGATAAAGACTCAAAACAGCATACCTTTTCACCTTGTTCAGCTCCATAACCACTGTAACCCTCCAGCGTAGACAATGCATGAGACCTCTGCCAAATAGAAAATTATTCAAATGAATATCAGGCCCTACTTGTAAATGTAATTTTCTTTAACCCTATTACATAAGCTTGAATAGATTTTGATAATAGAAGTGAGAAACCTCAGGTAGAAACCAATATTTAGCCCTAAATTGACCAAAAAAAAAAAAACAAGGAATACTTGCCTTAGCCATTGCAGACGTAATAACATCTGGAATAGGTTCAGTAGTATCACCGATTCCAAGGCTTATCACTTGAGCATTCGGGTACTTGAGCAAGTGCGCAGCCCTTCTCCTGGCAACCTATTACAAAAACATTAAAAGAGTACACTCAAGAGCAAATAAATGGAACTCGAGAAAACCGACTGAGCAATCCATGTCTTCTTATAAAAACCAATGGCAAACATAATCAGTATCTTGAGGGAAAAGTTTATTTATAACACCAATGACAACAAAGAAAAGCATTAGACACAATGAGAAATGACACGGACCTCTGGAAACAGGTAACCAGCTTGAAGCTTAGCTATGTTCGCATTGCGAGAAACTTTAGTTTTGTAAGCTTCAAAACAAACAGAAACCATAATTCAGTCATAAAATTGAAGTTTAAAAGCACTTATTGAAAATTAAGTCATTTGTGCAACTACTCATGAATTGAACAGTTTGTTCTCAGTAACATTACCAACTCAACTAGCTTTAAAACAACAAAAATTCAAGTATTAACATACCAAAAAAAGCAATAATAATGAAAAATTATAAGAATGATCACCATTTTGTTGTTCTTGAGGAATGGCAACACATTTAACTATATTGATGCTTTTCAATGGAACTGAAACACTCTGGGTTCTGCTGCATTGTACCAATAAATAAAAACCCAACAAAGGAAATTAAAAAATAAACTAAGAACCTTGTTTAATGATAAAATGAAAAAGAACTGGGCTTTTTGTTTTCTCAGAAACCAAACAGAAGAAAATCAAAAGGAAAAAAATAGTACCTTGAATTGAAACTGGTTGGAGCCAAGAAAGTAGATGAAGATGAAGAAATCATTGAAGTTGATAGATTGTTCATCAGAGACATTTTCAGATTTTTTTCCCCTTTTTTCCCTCCGAAATTAATGGAAAAAGCTGCTTCTTTTTTATGCGGCCAAATAACCACAAGTGTGATGCCTTCACGATTATAGGCCGAAGCTGATATTAAACCCTAACGGGCTAACCCTAATAATTGGGCCCTTCGAGAGTCAACGTAGTCAAAATTAATTACTTTCACGCACCTTATGCCACGTCATGTAGGGCCCAATTTTTGTCTTGTTATTATCCGACGTGGCAGACACCCTTCCCACGCGAAATAAAGGAAACTAACATTTACGCGCTAATTTTAAAATAAATATATATATACATACTATTTAGGAAAAGTGAAAAAGCCTTCACCTTCAATCCAGAATAAATTTTGGATTAGGGTTTTCGATTTCAAAGGAGAAAAGCGGTGTGGTTGCTTAAATTGATCCGGATTTTCACTTTGGATTTCGCATTAGCCGTTTAATTGATTGGGTAAGTTTTCTTATTTTATTGTTCTTGATGTTTATTTTGCTTAGAAATCTTATTGTTCAAGTTGTTTGTGAGGCAAAAAAGAAGGAGTTTTAATTTCATTTTTGGGGGTTTTTCGATGTGAACTGCTGGTTTTTAATTGGGTTTTGAGGATAATGAAAAAGGGATTTTTTTTTCCTGTGCCGATGCGTGTCGATTAGGATAAATGTATTGAACTATGGCTTGGATATTTTTGTTGTTTATATTTGGTGTTGGGGCTGTTAGTCTTCCATGCTAAAGTCTCTGGGTTTTTTTTGGAGAAATCAAGAGAGCCTAGTTTTCGTATTTGATCATAGCTTTTTAATGGGTTTTGATAGTTTTTTTTTTTTTTTTTGCGTTTATTTGTTCGAATTTGTGTTTTCAATGAGAATCTGTTTCATCTGGGTTTTAATATGCTATTGCAGCTTAAATGGATTTGGAAACTGAAAACAGAATAGCAGCCATTCTCTTAAAAGAGGCAGCTGAACTGAAACGGCAAGCGGATAAGGAAGGTGTTCATGTTTATCTTCAGCAGCCAAAAGTAAGGGGTCGGCCAAATTCGCGCTTCCTCACCGCTACTGTGCTTGGTGTACAGCAAGGTTTGTTATCCCATTCTTCTATTAAGCTTTCATTTTCTAATAGTAGAGCGAGTTTAGGTTAAGGTTAGTAACAACAGTGACTAGTTTTATGAATTTTTATAAATTCGAATATGAGTGTATGAAAGAACTGAGAGATCTTTTACGGTGGTCCTTGAAAGCACAAGTACGGTACACGTGAATCCAATAGATTAGTAGAAAATAAGATGGCAACCTTTTGGTTTCCCCTTTTGGATTTTATTGCTAATGCATGTATGCTGTGTGTGCCTGTTTCTTTCCCTTCTTTCTCAGCTAACCGAGCTGTTGAAGTGAATGAGATGTGGCGAGTTCGACAAAAGGAGCTTGAATTAAACGACAGGCTAAAAGGAAGATCAAAAAAAGATACCAGCCACAGCAGGAGTTATGGGGACACTAGCAATTCCTCCAGAAGAACCAGTGGGAAGCACGAGAGTGATTTTAGTGCTTCATGCTCATCAAGCAAGAGACCAGCCGAGAGTTCTCGTTCAAGGAAAGATGATGAAGGTCTAAGAGACGAAGAGATCGAGGAATTTCTTCAGTCAAGGTTTGTACCTTTAACCAGTTGTAATTTTATGCCCGGCATTTATACGGAAAACTGACCGACACGAACCTGTTTTATGATGACAGGGTGAAGCGCGGTCGAGGTTCTATAGGTTCAAGGATGGATGAAACAGGACCTTACCTACCCACCGACTCTCCAGGAATGCCGTCAACGGACCCCATTCGTGTCACATTAGGTCCCAAGAAACCATCTTCTTCCGATGAGGAAGTTCGAGAACATAGATGGAAGAATGAAAAAGACCATTCTAAGAGCTCAGATAAGAAGCATAGAAGGAAGCATAAATCTAAAGAAAAATATACAGATAAGAAAAAGAAGAGGAAGGAAGAAAAAAGAAGCAAACATCGGAAGTGAGTAATATAAAGGCTTTACTATTTGGTGACAATCAATAGTTTAGTTTTGTCTAATTTTATGTACCATTTGTGGTAATAATCAATGATTGATTGTAGCTTTGTAAAAAGGATCATTCCGTGTTCTACCATGAAAATATGCATAAAAGCTTGCGTTGAGGCTTTCTTTCTTTTGGCCCCCATTTTAGACCCAATTTCATGAGAGTGGGTTTGAATGGGCGGTGGATTTATCAGCGATTAGTGTAAAAATAATGCTCACGGTGAGATTAGATAATGTAGCAATATTGTAGCGTGATACAAAAAATAAATTAAATTTACAGCACTGCACTCAATCGTCCGTCTAAATTCATCCTTAATAAATTTTTTTTTTGTTATAGATGACAGTATACTTATTTAATTTTGTATTTTTTTCACTAATGGTAATTTTCAAATTTGACGAAATAACAATTTTAACTCTTAATGGTTACACATTTTATTAATTTAGTCTCTCTCTTTTTTATTTTTTTTAAATTAATCTTCAATATCACAAGAAAAGATCAATTACACACAAAGTTAACTTTTTAAAATCAAAACTAAATTAATATAATTTATAAATGTTTAGGTTAAAGTTAACTATAATGTTAATTTTAAATACTACCACTATTTGCCGCTAATAAGCAAAAATATAAATTAAATAATTAGGTAATTATTTTTTAATTTTTCACAATTAGATAATCAAAAAAATACTAATAATTAGATTATTACTAATGTAGTTTACCCAAAAAAAAAAAATATGAGAACTTAAACAAACCTATAATCGAATTAGGCTGAATCTATATATGGACAATGTTGAGCTCAACTCAAAATTATCTTGATTAAACACAAACTCAACTCAAGATATAAGCCCTATTTGGCAATTAGTTGATTGTTGATTGTAGTAATTGGTTTGATCAACTGATTCTATTAATTGTTTATTTAAAAGTGTTAAAATAAAACATGATTAGTGAATTTTTTGAATTTTAAATAAACAAATTTCTTAAGTTATATATTTGCAGATATTAATGTTGTAGAAATTGAAAAATATTAAAAGTGCTATCAATATACTTACAAACTATATTCTTAGTAATAATTATGACATGTTCTTAATATATAAATTAATGATAATTATGTCACTTTTTAATAAATTTATAGCAACATATTTCAATTAATATAAATTTTACACAAATAAATCGAAAATAAATTAAGAATATACAAATATCCAAGAAATAGATGTGGCAAAGAGTAATTTTTGAGAAGCATGCAGCTCAAGTTGCTCGAGTTCAAACTCAACTAATAATTATCAAATTACGAATAACTAGAACAAAGGAAAATAAATTCAAGTTTTTACATGACCATACATTTATAAATGGAATGCTTGCTTTTGTCCTACTTACAAAAATACATAGTTTCTATTAACTCGAATGCCTAATGCATTTAGCATACAAACAGCATGTGTCTACAATAAGCTCTAACAAACCAAAATTCTACTGCGTGCCAAACAAGAACAACAAATAATCAGTGCTGTAGGAAAACTTTGCGACGAAGTAAGGCAAATGTCATGAGTCATCGTAATGATGATCCGTCTCGTCAAAGATCTCCTCCTGAGGAAGGTCATATACAAGGCAACTGTGTGAGAAACGTTTGACGGAAATGAAATCGGAAGTTGGCTAACAATAGGAATATGTACCTGTAAAAGCTCTTCAATGACATCTTCCATTGTTATAATGCCAACAGCCTCCTCTTCTTCAGGGAGCTGTGGGAGTGGATTGCCATTTAGATGTAAGATGTCAGAATCAGTACCCTTTGACCATTTCCGGCTCCGGGAACCACTTTTAAAAGAATCATTCGAAGTGGGAAAGCTCTTCCACTTCTTCAGTGATCGTTTACGTCTTAAAGCGTTTTCTTGAGGATATTTCTCACCATCAATGTCAACCTTCACTTCCGGCAAAGGGCCTATTTCAAGAGAGGAACAAACAGATAAAGACGAATATAAAGCAATAGAGAATTATGCATTATAGACAAGTTTCCATGGACGGCTAACTGGTATAAGTGGAATTTCAGTGAGAATATTCTAATAAGAGGGTGATACTTACTCCTAGATGAGTAGCTAGAAGGCGGCTGGTCTGCCTTGTTGCACTGTCTTACAACAACGGCCATATGGCTATGACCTTTCTGAAATTCATTTAATATATCGTACAATGGTAGAGTTTCTTGAACCCTGTAACAAGCAAATATACAAATACAAATATGGAGGATCAACCAATGAGTATGGTGCAGATAGTGACATTCTTTGCAGAACGACAAGAATACAAGTAGTCCATTTCTTTTAGAGTTTATTTAATATAAGATACCTTGGAATCCTTCGTATAGTGACACTCTTCACAGGAACTTCATCTTCAGGGTGGACTGTTAATAAATTCTTGACCTGTAAGATTAAAATATAAATGGTGTTCAATAAAATACCAAAATAAAAACATTTGAAAGTAAAAGCCTAAGGAATAGGGAAACGTCAAATAAGTAACAAAATGTTAATGTTCAGAAAGGATCTCGTATACAGGTGGTGGGATGCATTAATGATTCATACAACCATTAGCATGGCTAACTATAAAGCCTGTCATATCACAGAGCATCATCCAGTTGGAAACAATTACATAATAACACTCGACAAACTGTAAATGATGTTAGTTTTAGCTGAAGAAAAATGATTACCAAAACAAGTCCAATAATGTTTGTAGAGTGCTCATAATAAACTGGAACTCTGCTATGTCCTTTCTCCAAAATTAAACTCATCAATTCCCTGTCCATAGCAAGCATGTAATGGTACCTTACAAAATCTGAGGGAAATTGAGAATGATATTAAATGTCATGTTTCTTGATAATTTACATAAAATCATACCTGTCAAGCTTGGCGTTAATATCAATTGCAAATGTTTCGGATATAGGAGTCATGGCATCTTTAGCTGTTTTCTCGGAGAGCTCAAGTGCTCCAGCTATAATTGTTGTCTCATCGTGCGTCAGTTCTCCACCTTTTCCAGCCTAATAAAGTTTCAATAGAAGGATCATAAATCTCAAAATCATCATGAAAGAAAGAATATCCCCCAAAAGGCATTGCACTTACAATGGCATTGATTTGATAAATGGAAACAACCAAGTAAATAATAACTAGAAGAAAGCAATGTAAACAACTATAGATAAAAATAAAAAGCTTGTATGCAAACCAAGAAGTTGTAGACCAAACCTCGTTCCCGTGCAAATTTACTAGGGTTTTCAGCTCGGCTCTTCGAAAAAGTGCTACATGTCCATGGCCTAGTAAAAAGTCTAAAAGCTGAAGAATAGATAAGATCAGTCAAGAGAGCAATTTGCAGAATTCAAAGTGAGTATCTATAGCAACATTCATTACCTTGCTTATTGGGTATGCAACAGGAAAACAGACCCAAACAAGAACTTGAACGAATGGAGCTACAGTTGCACCAATTGCCAAACCGTATCGAGAACAGACGGATTGCGGTATTATCTGCACAAACAATTAAATTGCAATTAGGACTTAGGACATGCATAGAACTTCTTGCCTTTTTCTACTATAGTTACTCAGCCAAAACGTTAGTAAACGATATCGAGTAACACACATCAAAATAGTCGAAACACAAAATGTCATGTTCAGGGTGTAACGAGGATTTCTATTTTCTATCTCTGCCGAGTTTGAAAGCGCATCCGCTAATACGATCTAAGGTAGATCCTCACCTCACCAAACAGAAGAATCAAGGTCACTGAAATCAAGATAGCACCCCAAGCAGTGACCAAACTATCAAGGAAAATGGGAAGTGCCTGAAAAAAAATAACAAAACAAGTTCCATACATTAATTAAAAATTTCCAAACAAAACCATATCGCAGGTCAGGCTGAAGCTGTATCTATAATATATATATACATATACCTCCATCGCAGCAGCATTGCATATAAGTAGTGTACAAAGCAACAAATGCTGTTTTTTGACAACCGGCAATATTTTTGCTGTTTCAAAATGGGGGGATAAAATTAGCTTGTGTACCCTTTTATCTGACTATAATTTCACTAACCATCACTTAACTAGATGATCAAAATTCAATTTTATCATCTAATTTTTCAGTCCAACATTCCAAATTCAAACCTCGCTCAAAAAAAGGTAAATTATTCCAATCATTCAGTTAAAGAAGAAACAAAAGAAAAAAAGTACCAGCATGTTTACGATCCTTGGGAGTACCGGACTTGGCAAGAACCTCAAGATCGACGAGACTCATCGACATAAGGCCCAAAGTAAGCCCCGACATCAAACCCGCGAACAATACCAACAACACTACTATCAATATGTGAATAAAGAACTCCAATTCACAACAACTGTACTCCACCGCCATTCAAAGTTCTCCCTTTATATAAAAAACAACCTCACAAATCAAGCAAAAATAAAAATAAAAACTTAGGGTTTCGTTAGAGAAACGAAGAACAAAGATGATAAAGCTCTTCCATTACGAAAGCAACATTAGCTAATAGCAAAAAAAAACAAAAGAGTAAAGCGAAATCCCGTCGAAACGGATTCGCTGTAGATTATTATGGCTTTTGTGGATGAAATTGAAAGCTGAAGCTAATCTGTGGGGTTATAATCTATACAGCTGTGAGTTCTTCGGTTTTCGAGCTCTATGATTAATTATTTATAGTGATGTTGAGGATGATCTTCATCTACGTTACTGTTTACTTACAGTTTTGTGTTTAATTAAGCTGTAGTTTAACTCGATATTCAAATTTAAACTCAATTAAATTTTTAATTTATTTAAATTTAATTAAATTAAACGAAAAATCAATTCATTTTTTATTAAATTTTTGCCGTCAATCTTTATTTTTTTATTAAATTAAACTCGACTCATTATTAACTCTAACTCTATTTTTCACTATGAGACAAATGAGTTAAAATTAGTAACCAAATGACAAATAACTTTGTTATGGAAAAGTTAAACCAGAAGATTGCTTATCTTTGACATCGTATCTACCAACCACATTTAATATTGTCGATATTACCACAAATCTATTTTTGGTAATATTATTTTATAAGAGAAGATATTTCTATCTTTCACAAAATATTAATTAATTGAGTTTTAATTCGATTGGGATAAATATTATTATTAATATAAGAAGATATATAGGGGTATGCAAAATTTGAGTAAAGTCGAAAAAATTGATTAATCGATCGAATTGATTAATCGATCGATTAATGAATTTTTTAATCGAGGTTCGATTAATTATTTTATAATTTTTCGATTAACGGTTAATTCGGTTTAAAACAGGTCGGTTAACCAAATTTTTTTGGTTAACCGAAAAAATTAATAAATAAAATTATAATATATAAATAGGCCTACTATTCACCTAAACCCAATTCAAACCTAAATGTCCAACACAATTGAATTACTCAATCATAAAAATTACAAATAATTTAATAAATAAAAATAAAATTCTAAAATTCTAAAACTAAAATTATGTAATGATTTATTTTGGGTAATTCGGGTAATTCGGTTAATTCGGGTAATTAGGTAATTCGATTAATTCGGTTAATTTTTAACCAAAAATAAAAAATATATAATTTTTGGTTAATTCGGTTAACCAACCGAATTAACCGAAAAAATTTTGGTTCGGTTAATTTTTTTGAAAAAATTTCGGTTCGGTTAATGGTTAAAAATTTTGAAAGGTCGATTCAGTTAATGTTATTTCGGGTCGGTTAACCGATTGAACACCCTTAAAGATATGAATTTGAAGGAATTATAAATAATTTTAACATTATATTAAAATAGATATAATCAAAATTTATAAAAAAATTATATTAATACCGGTGTAATTCGTGATATTATTTTGTATTCCCAATTAAAGATAAGATTTGAATTTAGTCTTATTAAATTAATAAAGATAATAGATACATCAAAATGAGGGTTGGACCTTATCGGAAAAATAAATAAATGTTGGACAGCTACCATTGATGTCATATTATGTCTTGACAATCAAAGGTTATAACTTTTCATTTACGTACTTGTATAGAGATATGTCATGACATTGGCATTGACAAATGTAATGCATGCATACATTTTTGTCTACACTACCAAATTTAAAAAAATTGGTTGATGTTTATGTTGAATTATTGTTTAAAAATTAAAAATTTTTATAATTTATTCTCAATTTAACGGTCCGACCAATCAATTTAATCATGTTTTAAAAACATTGTTGGGATCTTAATTTCAAATCAGAGTTTGAAACAGATTTGATGTATTGTTACCAAATAACATCAATTAGGTAAGCTGTCACCATTTCAGCACTGTCGAGCTTGCGGACCAACTCACATGATGTTTCAATACGACAACTACATCAGCATTGCGTTATAATTTTCGCCTCGTTGCTTTTCATAGTACTAATATATGTTTTCTAATCCTTACATAATTCTTTTCTTATGATCTCAATCAAACTAATTTTTATTATTAAAGTTGCAAGAAAGGACTTGCCGTTATTACAATAAAAATATTATCATCGAATATTTTATTATGGTGTTTTCAGTAAGGTTAAATTGGATCGGATTTTAGAATTTTTGTTGTACAAAACTTACATAAGTTTGAGTTCTCTTTGGGTGATTTAAATATATAATTTATATTCGAGATTTGTGATTATTTTTATTAATAATATTTTTTTAAAATTTAAATCTAAATTATCTTTTTTAAGAGTGAATCTAACAAAGCCTAAATATGCTAGCAAAAAACAATTGCACGTGGTATTCGGGAGAACCGCCTCTTTTTAGCGAAAGAAGCTTCTAGGTAGCTCAAAGGCAATGTGCAAAGCATGTGTAGCCAACGGCCCTAACAAATAGATTTCGCTAAGGGCTAGATTTGGTTAGTCAATAAGCAGCCCAAAGCTCCATATATATATATATATATATATATATATTGCGTACCACATTTGACTTGTAACCTTAGATATGACTGAGAATGTTTAGAGTGTGTTTGAATGAACGATTAGGTGTGATATATATTTATTTTAAGTGTTCAAGTGACTCAAATATTGACTTAAAAATTGAAAAGCGTTCAAGCGAGGTAAAGTCAGGATAATTTTTTAGGGGAGCAGGATGAAATTTTATTTTTTTATAGTTTATATTTTTTAATTTGTAAATGATTAAATTGAATTTTTATAATTTTAGGGGGGCCAAAATAGTTATTGAATTACTTGAAAGTTTTCATTTAAATCATTAAACTTTTCGAATGTTTTTTACTTACATCATTCGGCTATTAAGTTTTTTTTTTTTTAAGTTCAGTTAGCGAGCTTCAAGTGATGATTCAATAATCGATACGCTAGATCAGTACCCATTGATGAGTAAAATAACATACTATAGATCTAAGTCAATTTGACGAGTAGTGTTGGAGATCGGAGGAGAAAACTGACTGGGTTTTGGTTCACATATTTATGACGTTCAAAATTGTTTCATAAAAAAAAATTATAAAAAAGAATGAAAATAAGAGCTTTTGATTAGTGTAGGTAATACTAACAAAGAAGATAATTCAATAACAATTTTAACAGCCTATTGATTTAGGGTGCGTTTACCTGCGGTTAGTGTAAAAACAGCAGTGGCGGTGAGATTTGATACTGTAGCGATACTGTAGCATGAGACAAAAAGTAAACTAAACGCACCGCACTACACTCAATCACCATTCCAAACCCACCCTTAAATGAAAGCTTGTAACTTTTTAAACTTATTAAATTTTTAACTGATGATGTGGCACAATATCAAACTGTCATGCCATCAAAAATTATATTGTCATTGTTAATAAAGATAACCACGAACTTCGAAAATGATTAATCAAAGACCAAGGGAGAGTGCGGAATGGGAAAACTTTGTTCTAAATTCTCAAAATTTATAAAATTATAATTTGACCCTCAAAATAATAAAATTTGGATTTAATCATTCTAAAAACTTTAAAACTATAAATCAATATAATAATAACTTTCTAAAAATACAAAATTTTGCCCAAAAAAATTCATAACTGCACTCCTGAATAGAGGTATGCATGGGTCGGGCCGGGCCGGACTCAAAAAATGGGCCTAAAATTTTGCCCAAGCCCGACCAATATAAAAATGCTAAAACATGGGCCCGACCTGGCCCGCCCGTATTAATTTTTTTATAATATTTTATATACTTTTAAATAAATATAATACATCAAAATATTAAAAATTAAAATAAATATTTTTCAACAAATTAAAAATAATTTTTAAAAAATATGTAGACTTAAATAACACTAAAATAGATGCAACTTAATAAGGAAATGCCTCTAAAATAATAATAAAATTAATAATAAAATAAGTTTTATATAATCTCTAAACAATAACAACAAAATAATAGAAACATAATAGTAAAATGGTAATAAAATAAGGAGAAAAAAATAAAAAATATTATTAAAAAATAATTTTTTTCATTTAATGAATTCGGGCCGAGTCGGGCCCGGGCAAAAAATGCTTTACCCGCCCTGCCCATTTTTTAAACGGGCTTCATTTTTTTGTCTAAGCTCATTTTTCGGGCCTATATTTTTGTCCAAATCCTCCCACATTTTGGACGAGCTTTCGGGCCGAGCCGAGCCGCCCAGCCCATGCACACCTCTTAACTCCTTAAGTTCATATTTATGGATTGTGGGGCAGAGAATCTCAAACAAAATGTCATTTTGGATTAATCCAAACTATATTTTTGGACCCTCATTAAATTCATTTGAATGCATCCCCAACACCATGTTATGTGTGGGATCTTCGGCCACTGTTATTACGTCCATAAGATCCTTGCCCCAAGGGACAATGAGGCCCATTCACTAACCAACCTTTGTTTTTTTATAGCTTCCAAAGGTTATAATTTTGGAAAAGAAGTTGTTGAGAGGAATAATCTTGAATCTCGAATATAAATCATAAAACGAATATATAGAATATTAAAAAAAATATGTAATTTTATAATGGTTTAATATTTGATAAATTACCTCTAGAAAAATCTAATTATATAAGAAAATTTTAAATGTAGTTATATATAGGCTAATTTATCAAAAATACTAATTTTAAAAATTTATGGAAAATAATCGAAAAAATAATTATTTACGGAAAGGGTCATTTCTCGAAAACGCGCCCACGTCGTCAAGCGTTTTCGAGGATGAAGAAAAACGCGTCCACGAGGGGCGTTTTCTACCACATCGACAAAAAAGCTTCCTTGAGGGCGCGCTTTGCTGATGTGGCAAAAACGCTCCCCAAAGACGCGTTTTAGTTCGTGTTTTTTTCTTTAAAAAAAACTATTTTCGAATTAAAATTTCAAAAAATGTAATTTTTTAGATATTATAAAAATAGACTAGAATTTTTAAAAATTTACGAGAATAGGCCTTTATAAAAACTCAAAGTGACAACACTATTTTTTTAAAGGTGTCATCAATTAATATGGAAATAAAACTTACAAATAAAATCTTTATATGAACTCAAAGTCTTATTTCCCTTATTTTCTTGTGCAATGTGGGATATGAAATATGTGTATATATAGACTCATAAATAGTTTTGCAGCTTGTTCCCTCGTATACACGTTTTCTTGTTGCATCTCCTGAAAACGCGCTAACGTGGACGCGTTTTCGGGAGAAATGGCCCTTTCCGGTAAATAATTATTTTTTCGATCCTTTTCCGTAATTTTTTAAATTGGTATTTTCTGATAAATTACCCTTATATATATATATTTTTGGATAAATAATGAAATCCATTAATTCAAAAAGCAGTTAAATTGCTATAAAAGAGCATTGTACAATAACTACACTTTAAGCTATCGACAATTTAACCAATGATACTCCAAGAAGCACAGTAGCATTTAATTTTGTTTGGTTAAATTCAATTACTAATCCATTTTCTTGAGTTGGATCATTCTAAGTCCTATACTTTTTTTTTTTAATTTAAAAATTTTAGCCTTAACATAAAGCGGCGAAGTTACTCTATTAACTTGATTTTAGTGAATAATACGTGGAAATAATAAACTAACATGACAATATACATATGATAATATGTTTGGCAAGTCGATTTGAAAATAAGCGAACTATATTTAATAAATTTAACCATTATTATTTAGTGAGCACTGAAAAAATTTTAAAAAAACAGAGACTAATAGTAGAATTTAACTAAAATAAAATATATAATTATACCTATATTTTCAAATTTAGGGACTAAAATAAACTTAATTATTAAATTTAAATGTTAATTACGAATTTCAATAATTTTATTATCAATCCTTAATATAATACACAATGGATGGAATAAGGAAAGCAACATTCGCGTTGAACGGAAAGATGGCTTTTCAGTTTAGCTTAATTTTGCACGAAATTATTAGCACAATTATATAATAATCAAGTATTATATTCTGATCCGGTTCTAGTTTTTCTTTTAAATAAATATGGTCAAATATTGGTTTTAGTCCTCCATCATGCTTAAATTTAATATTTAATATTTTTAAACTCACATTAATTTGACGTAATTTAACCATCAATTTTATAATATTATTAATTAATCTAAATAAATAACACCGTTAGCTATTGATGTTAAAAATGTAAATATTTTCCTAAAAACACCAAAAATGAAATGAATTTTATAATATTATTAAAATATTTTTTATGATTTTGATAAAATTTCAAGACATTAAATAATTAAAAAAATAAGGATAACGTTTTTGTCTTAAAAAAAATACACGAGCAAAATTAATATGAAATTAAAATATTTTTAGCTTAAGTTACAAACTTACCCTAAAACATTTTTATTATTATTATTATTTTGATATTCCCATTTTATTACATTTTCATCCACAACTAACTTTTTTAATTTAAGATAAACGTTTTAATTTAGTAATTAAATAATGTTAAATTATGTTATTAATCATTGTACTTTGTGAAAGTTGTGATTTGAATAATTTTAGTTTATGTAGTTTTCGAATTGATCAATTTTAGTCCTTGTACTTTTTCAAAATTTGAAAATTTAGTCCTAATCCAAATAGTATCATTTAAATCTAATTGGTTAAATTCAATTAGTAGTCATATACTATGCATACAATTGTAGATTTAGTCTATATTCTCCATCGATCTTTCAAAGTCTTTAGTGTGTAATATGTGGACACATGATTTTGGAAATAATATAACATAATGAATTTAATTTAGAAAGTACGAGAATAAAATTGACCAAATTAAAGTATAATGATTAAATTTAATACTTTCGTAAAGTACAAGGACTAATAGCAAATTTAATTGATTAAATAAGGGTAAACTACATTCAAGATCACTGAACTATTAGTAAGTTTTTCATTTAAGTCATTAGACTGTTAAAATTGCTATTGTGTGGCCTCCTCTATTTGCACCATTTGCACTAATCAAAAACTCTTCTTCCTCTTTGCTTCTAAAGTTCATTTTTTTCATGGAATAGTTTTGAACGTCGTAAACTTGCAAACCAAAATCCACTATACTGATAATTGTATGGTCTCTTGGAATTCACTAGCCAAACTTATAAAAAACTTAATAGCCTTGTGACTTAAATAAAAACAATCGAATAGTTCAATGACTTAAATAAATTTTTTCGAATAATTCAGTGATCGTTTTGTAACTTTTTAAAGTTAAGTGACCAAAACATAAATTGACTAACAGTTTAATGACCACGGGTATAGTTTACCCATTAAATAATGAGTTAAACCATTTTTTTTTTTTTTTTTGAGGGGTTGAGGGACCAAAAGGGAAATCTTGGCGGCGAGAAGAATAGTACTGACTAGTGGGTGTAAGGGAAGTTTTGAGGGGTTCGTCTTGGATCCAGAAGAAGAGGGGGTAGTGAGAAAACTGTGAAAGACTTTCCCTTTTACCTCATCTCTCTCTCTCACACACACACACACACACACTTGAAACCATTTTTTTGTGTTACACAGTTGACTGCTTTCATCTTTTTTATCTGCAAGTCTCTTTTTTTCTCCAGGTATTTATTTATTTTGGCTTCATCATCCAGTTTTGTTTGGATCTTGTGTACTTTTCTTCATCAGCTTTAGCAAGTTCTTTTGTTGTAGTTACAAGCTTACAGCATGATTTTTTTCTTCATATTTTGATTCTTTGTTTTGGTTGATATTTTTTTTTTTTGGGGGAATGGGTATTTGTTTATGAATATCTAAATTTGTTGGGTGTTTTTGTTGTTGCTTCACTGTGCTGTTATTTAGGGCTTCCATGGAGGGGTTTCCTTTCATTTGAGCGAATATCCCTTTTTTTCACTTAAAAGATAAATCTTTATAATTTTTTTAATAGCTTGTGATGTGGATTTGAACTTGGTTCATTCTTCATTAATGGAGTTGAACCAAGGGGTTTTGCTTAATTTGCAGAGGAACTGCTATTTCCTTTGATATATTTCATATATCCAAAGTTCTTTCATATGCTAAAGCGTTCTTTATACCATATGAGACTGTAAATATCACTATAATTCAATGTCATGCATGGTTTCAATATGGATTAGTTTGGATTCTTTGATTTTTAAATGAGATGGCTTGGTTCTAGCAGTTTAGTACTATGAAATAACATTGAAACCTATTTGTTAATGCTAGTATTGAAAATATTATGAGAGATAGTATGATGGAAATGGTTTAATGCATCCATAGGTCTCAGAAGAAGTGGAGTGAACTTCTTCCCGGGTCATTTGGACTGAGTTCGATTCTTAGAGTCATTACTCATTACTATTGGGAGGACTTCACCCAAACACCACCCCGGCTTGAACAAGATTAGTCTCAGCTCGTAAAACAGAGGAGGACACCAATAGGTGGTTGGAAGAATTGGAGTGGATTTTTTCCCGAGTCATTTGGACTGAGTTTGATTCTTGTAGTCGTTAATATTGGGAGGGCTTTACCTGAACACCACCCTAGCTTGAACAGGATTGGTCTCAGCCCGTAAAACGGACCTGAGATAAATAAAGAGAAATGATTTAAAGCAAAATTTCCTGATGTCCCTTCTTTCCACTTCATTCAAATCGGTCTGTGTTTTTATCATTTATAGGTGGCTAGTAATGAACTTAGAAAACAACCAGTTTATGTGACAGGTTTCAAAAAAGGTCATAAAATTTGCCTGTTCTTTTGATTTTTCACATGTTCTTGAAAAGGACACTTAATCCTTAAGAAATCATATCGAAATCTTAAACAAGACATGTGATATTGTTTGTTTGTTTGACATCACTTTTTTGATACTTAGTTTCACAAGTTATACAAGAACAAGTACACTTTTTCCTGTAAGAATTTGAAAGTTGCCTCTTGTTCTGTTATTTTAATGCTTTACTACCAGCCCATTTTTTAAACGGGCATTATTTTTTTGTCAAAGCTCATTTTTCGAGCCTATATTTTTGTCCAAACCCTCTCACATTTTGGGCGAGCTTTCGGGCCGAGCCGAGCCGCTCAGCCCATGCACACCTCTTAACTCCTTAAGTTGATATTTATGGATTGTGGGGCAGAGAATCTCAAACAAAATGTCATTTTGGATTAATCCAAACTATATTTTTGGACCTTCATTAAATTCATTTGAATGCATCCCCAACATCATGTTATGTGTGGGATCTTCGGCCACTGCTATTACGTCCATAAGATCCTTGCCCCAAGGGACAATGAGGCCCATTCACTAACCAACCTTTGAGTTTTTTTATAGCTTCCAAAGGTTATAATTTTGGAAAAGAAGTTGTTGAGAGGAATAATCTTGAATCTTGAATATAAATTATAAAACGAATATATAGAATATTAAAAAAATTATGTAATTTTATAATGGTTTAATATTTGATATATTACCTCTAGAAAAATCTAATTATATAAGAAAATTTTAAATGTAGTTATATATAGGTTAATTTATCAAAAATATCAATTTTAAAAATTTTATGGAAAATTATCGAAAAAATAATTATTTACCGAAAGGGTCATTTCTCTCGAAAATGCGCCCACGTCGGTAGCGTTTTGGGTGCGAAGAAAACGCGTCCACGAGGCGTTTACATCACATCGACAAAAATGCTTCCTTGAGGCGCTTTGTTGATGTGGCAAAAACGCCCCAAAGACGCATTTTAGTCCGTGTTTTTTTCTTTAAAAAAACTATTTTCGAATTAAAATTTTAAAAAAGGTAATTTTTTAGATATTATAAAAATATACTAGAATTTTTAAAAATTTACGAGAATAGACCTTTATAAAAACTCAAAGTGACAACACTATTTTTTTAAAGGTGTCATCAATTAATATGGAAATATAACTTACAAAGAAAATCTTTATATGAACTCAAAGTCTCATTTCCCTTATTTTCTTGTGCAATGTGGGATATGAAATATGTGTATATATAGACTCATGAATAGTTTTGCAGCTTGTTCTCTCGTGGACACGTTTTCCTGTTGCATCTCCTGAAAACGCGCTAATGTGGACGCGTTTTCGGGAAAAATAGCCCTTTCTGGCAAATAATTATTTTTTCGATACTTTTCCGTAATTTTTTTTAAATTGGTATTTTCTTATAAATTACCCTTATATATATATATATATTTGGATAAATAATGAAATCCATTAATTCAAAAAAGCAGTTAAATTGCTATAAAAGAGCATTGTACAGTAACGACACTTTAAGCTATACGACAATTTAACCAATGATACTCCAAGAAGCACACAGTAGCATTTAATTTTGTTTGGTTAAATTCAATTACTAATCCATTTTCTTCAGTTGGATCATTCTAAGTCCTTATACTTTTTTTTTTTTTTAATTTTAAAAATTTTAGCCTTAACACAAACGGCAGAAGTTACTCTATTAACTTGATTTTTAGTGAATAATACGTGGAAATAATAAGCTAACATGACAATACGCATATGATAATATGTATGGCACGTCGATTTGAAAATAGCAGAACTATATTTAATTAATTTAACCATTATTATTTAGTGAGGACTGAAATTTTAAATTTTAAAAAATACAGAGACTAATAGTAGAATTTAACTAAAATAAAATCTATAATTATACCTATATTTTCAAATTTAGGGACTGAAATGAACTTAATTATTAAATTTAAATATTAATTACGAATTTCAATAATTTTATTATCAATCCTTAATATAATACACAATGGATGGAATAAGGAAAGCAACATTCGCGTTGAACAGAAAGATGGCTTATCAGTTTAGCTTAATTTTGCACGAAATTATTAGCACAATTATATAATAATCAAGTATTATATTCTGATCCGGTTCTAGTTTTTCTTTTAAATAAATATGGTCAAATTTTGGTTTTAGTCCCTCCATCATGCTTAAATTTAATATTTAGTATTTTAAACTCACATTAATTTGACGTAATTTAGCCATCAAAATAAATAACACCGTTAGCTATTGATGTTAAAATGTAAATATTTTCCTAAAACACCAAAAATGAAATGAATTTTATAATATTATTAAAAATATTTTTTATGATTTTGATAAAATTTCAAGACATTAAATAATTAAAAAAATAAGGATAACGTTTTTGTCTTAAAAAAATACACGAGAAAATTAACATGAAATTAAAATATTTTTTAGCTTAAGTTACAAACTTACCCTAAAACATTTATTATTATTATTATTTTGATATTCCCATTTTATTACATTTTCATCCAGAACTAACTTTTTTAATTTAAGATAAACGTTTTTAATTTAGTAATTAAATAATGTTAAATTATGTTATTAATCATTGTACTTTGTGAAAGTTGTGATTTGAATAATTTTAGTTTATGTAGTTTTGAATTGATCAATTTTAGTCCTTGTACTTTTTCAAAATTTGAAAATTTAGTCCTAATCCAAATAGTATCATTTAAATCTAATTGGTTAAATTCAATTAGTAGTCATATACTATGCATACAATTGTAGATTTAGTTTATATTCTCCATCGATCTTTCAAAGTCTTTAGTGTGTAATATGTGGACACATCGATTTTGGAAATAATATAACATAATGAATTTAATTTAGGAAAGTACGAGGATAAAATTGACCAAATTAAAGTATAAGGATTAAATTTAATACTTTCATAAAGTACAAGGATTAATAGCTAATTTAATTAATTAAATAAGGGTAAACTACATTTAAGATCACTAAACTATTAGTAAGTTTTTCATTTAAGTCATTGGGCTGTTAAAATTGCTATTGTGTGGCCTCCTCTATTTGCACCATTTGCACTAATCAAAAACTCTTCTTCCTCTTTACTTCTAAAGTTCATTTTTTTCATGGAATAGTTTTGAACGTCGTAAACTTGCGAACCAAAATCCACTATACTGATAATTGTATCGTCTCTTGAAATTCACTAGCCAAACTTATAAAAAACTTAATAGCCTTGTGACTTAAATAAAAACAATTGAATAGTTCAATGACTTAAATAAATTTTTTCGAATAATTCAGTGATCGTTTTGTAACTTTTTAAAGTTGAGTGACCAAAACATAAATTAACTAACAGTTTGATGACCACGGGTATAGTTTACCCATTAAATAATGAGTTAAACCAGTTTTTATTTTTATTTTTTTTGAGGGGTTGAGGGACCAAAAGGGAAATCTTGGCGGCGAGAAGAATAGTACTGACTAGTGGGTGCAAGGGAAGTTTTGAGGGGTTCGTCTTGGATCCAGAAGAAGAGGGGGCAGTGAGAAAACTGTGAAAGACTTTCCCTTTTACCTCATCTCTCTCTCTCTCTCTCTCTCTCTCACACACACACACACACTTGAAACCATTTTTTTGTGTTACACAGTTGACTGCTTTCATCTTTTTTATCTGCAAGTCTCTTTTTTTTTCTCCAGGTATTTATTTATTTTGGCTTCATCATCCAGTTTTGTTTGGATCTTGTGTACTTTTCTTCATCAGCTTTAGCAAGTTCTTTTGTTGTAGTTACAAGCTTACAGCATGATTTTTTTTCTTCATATTTTGATTCTTTGTTTTGGTTGCTATTTTTTTTGGGGGAGGAATGGGTTTTTGTTTATGAATATCTAAATTTGTTGGGTGTTTTGTTGTTGCTTCACTGTGCTGTTATTTAGGGCTTCCATGGGGGGTTTCCTTTCATTTGAGCGAGTATCCCTTTTTTCACTTAAAAGATAAATCTTTATAATTTTTTAATAGCTTGTGATGTGGATTTGAACTTGGTTCATTCTTCATTAATGGAGTTGAACCAAGGGTTTTGCTTAATTTGCAGAGGAACTGCTATTTCCTTTGATATATTTCATATATCCAAAGTTCTTTCATATGCTAAAGCGTTCTTTATACCATATGAGACTGTAAATATCACTATAATTCAATGTCATGCATGGTTTCAATATGGATTAGTTTGGATTCTTTGATTTTTAAATGAGATGGCTTGGTTCTAGCAGTTTAGTACTATGAAATAACATTGAAACCTATTTGTTAATGCTAGTATTGAAAATATTATGAGAGATAGTATGATGGAAATGGTTTAATGCATCCATAGGTCTCAGAAGAAGTGGAGTGAACTTCTTCCCGGGTCATTTGGACTGAGTTCGATTCTTAGAGTCATTACTCATTACCATTGGGAGGACTTCACCCAAACACCACCCCGGCTTGAACAAGATTAGTCTCAGCTCGTAAAACATATGAGGACACCAATAGGTGGTTGGAAGAATTGGAGTGGATTTTTTCCCGAGTCATTTGGACTGAGTTTGATTCTTGTAGTCGTTAATATTGGGAGGGCTTTACCTGAACACCGCCCTAGCTTGAACAGGATTGGTCTCAGCCCGTAAAACGGACCTGAGATAAATAAAAGAGAAATGATTTAAAGCAAAATTTCCTGATGTCCCTTCTTTCCCACTTCATTCAAATCGGTCTGTGTTTTTATCATTTATAGGTGGCTAGTAATGAACTTAGAAAACAACCAGTTTATGTGACAGGTTTCAAAAAAAAGGTCATAAAATTTGCCTGTTCTTTTGATTTTTTCACATGTTCTTGAAAAGGACACTTAATCCTTAAGAAATCATATCGAAATCTTAAACAAGACATGTGATCTTGTTTGTTCGTTTGACATCACTTTTTTTGATACTTAGTTTCACAAGTTATACAAGAACAAGTACACTTTTTCCTGTAAGAATTTGAAAGTTGCCTCTTGTTCTGTTATTTTTGCTGAATGAAAGTTGAGCATATTGATTTCAACTAGTCGTGGTATTGCGGTTCCATGTCCGTATAGGCATAGATTGCAGTGTTTCTGAATTGGTTTTATGTCAAAGATATTGCCGAGAATTTGGGTACTTCATAATTTAGCATTCGGATATGATTTTGGTCACTCAAGTATACATGCAATTTGATTTTTCAAATGGTTAATCAGTCCTTTTAATCAATTTTCAGTCAATATATATAAAGGAAGGAAATCAGTGTAGGGGGGTCTTTGGATTTCCATCATGTTCAAGAAGACATCAAGTAGAAACCAAAGATCGAAAGGAATCAGGATAAAACATGTCCTTCAGATTTGTCTGTTACTCGGGGTTTGCTTCTGGTTAATCTACCAAGTCAAGCGCTCGCATGATAAGAGAAAAGAATTTGATGCAAAAGATGCTAAAGTCTCTGTGAAAGAACAAGCCGATGATTTGATCTTAAAATTCGGGAGGAAAGACCTACCTCGCATGCAGGAAGCATCTAAGAACTTCAAACACGAAGAAGAAGATGAAGAAGAAAATGTGATAGAGGATGAAAATAAACACGATGAAGAACAGGAAGAAAAAACTAAGAGGCTAGAAGAAGAGGAGCATGAAGGAGCAATAAAACACGAAGAAGAGGAACGGGTAGAAGGAAGCAAACACGAAGAAGAGGAGCAGGAAGAAGGAAGTAAACACGAAGAAGAGGAGGAAGAAGAAACAAACAAACATGATGAAGAAGAAGAGGCTGAAGAAGTGCGGAGCAAGCATGAGGATGAAGAGCAAGAAGCTGAAATTAAGGATGAAGAAGCGGAAGATGAAGGAAAAGTAGTTGGAGATGATGAGGTCGATGAAAACGAGCAAGAAAGAGCAGATGCTGAAGTTGGTAATGAAGAAGAATTAATGGACGAGGAGAAAGAGAGAGAAGCCGAGGGTGATGATAAAGAGAACGAGGAAAAAGAGGGTCATGAAGAAAATGAGGAGTTTTCAAATGATCAGAATGTCGATGGAGGGGATAGGGATACACACGAGGCAAGAGAGGAGCAATACAAGGGAGATGATGCTTCCAGTGCCGTGTCCCATGACACACAAATTACTACCTCTGAAACTGATAAATTAGAAATGGAAGATCCTAATGACAACTTAACAACGAATGTTTTGGAGCAGGAGAGCAAAGCCAATGCAACTGAGAAAACCAATGGTGATGAAAACAAGTCCGAAGGTAAACAATCTGAAGGTGGTAGCTTGTCTACTGGTGATGAAAACAAGTCAGATTTGAAGGCCGATGAAGGTAAACATTCCGAAACTGGTAGTTCCTTGAACATGACAGACAGTAAAGCAAATGATCACGACACTGGATCATCAAACTCTGAGCATATCTCTCTTCAAAACACAACAGACACAACCGAGCTCGTTGTCCAAGCAAGCGATAACTCTACCGAAGAGAGTAAAGAAACCAACAACGAGGCTGCAAAAGAACTTCCGGGTTCACTGCAAAACGGGACTTCAGCTCTAGATACAACAGGAGGTGGTAGGGTTATTGAAGAAATATATAAAGAAAAAGCCAATGAGACCGTAGTAGATGCAAGCAAGATCGAGAACGTAGTAGATGATACCCCAAGGATAAATGTGACAACCCAAGGTAACGGTTTTGAATCTTCCACGACTAAGGAGACTTCTGATAATGAGAAACAAGAAGGTCACGATGAATCAGATGGAAAAGATGAAAACGAAGACACTTCTTCCTCTAGTGAGACTGTGGACGGAAATCATAACGACCCCATTGATACTTCTGACAATTCGGTTTCACAAGAAGAGAAAGGTACTGAAATAGATTTGAGTACATTGCCAGATACTACAACAGAGGGGGTGAACAATGAAGATAGTGTAGCTGAATAAAAATTCTGGTTATATAAATGGTTTGTTCAGTTTTTGTGAACTGCTTTATAACTGGTAATGTTTTTTTAGAGAGCTTTGTTTCTACTTTATTTAAATATCAAACTATGTTTAGAGAATACGGTTTCTTCTTTAAAAATCAAAATGTGTAGACTATTATATTATGTTGTTAGTGGATGCAATCTGTATAATTTGTGGCAAGTTCTTTTATGTGAATATTATTTTTCTCTTAAATCTTTCATTTTCCATTTGTTTGACATGGCTTAATGCATGAGTGTGGTGTAGTGGCTAAAAGACATGGCTTAGTGCATGACAGCATGAGTGGTGAGAACAATGCAGGCTGTAATTAGATGTCAAGGTGGTGGTGTAGTGGCAAAGACATGGAGTCAAAAATTAGTGTAGTGGCTTAGTAAGTTGGGACTTGCTGTAAAAACGAAAAAGCTGTCAGAAGTGGGATTTGAACCCACGCCTTCTCACGAAGACCAGAACTTGAGTCTGGCGCCTTAGACCACTCGGCCATCCTGACTTGATGAGCAGCCTCTCTAAGTTATTTTTAAACATAATTTCATAGTTTTTTTTTTCTTTGTTTGCTCCTATCTGTGATCTCATTTTTATATTCATTAATAAAAATTTAGGAATAAATTACATTAGTAGTCATCCAACTATTAATAAATTTTGTTTTGGCCATTAAATTATAAAAGGTTACAAAATATTCATTCAACTATTCGATTTTGTCGTTTTTGGTCGTCAACCGGCTAACGGTGATATTTTTAAAATTGACATAATAACAACTTTAACTCTCAACATTTATAATTTACATCAGTTTAGTCTTGATTCTTATAAAAAATCAGCCCTAAACGTTTACATGTTCTGTAATTTGATTTATTGGTTGCATTTTTGCTTCTTTGTGACATTGGGGGTTAAATTGTTTTTGTTAGCTTTTTTAGTGAAAGGGTGACGTAGAAAAACAAAAACTATAAATCGAGATCAAATTACTAATAAGTAAGTCGCTATTAATTTCTATGTCATTTGAGGGGAAAAAAGAATCAGACAGTATCCAAAGCCTGAGATCCCTGTCATGTTGCAAGAAATCTTGAAAGAAAAAACACAGCCTCAAATTGTTAAAGACAGGCTGTTTAGTAGGGCAGTGTATGAGAATTTTAATGATGACAGAGAAAGAAAACTTTTCACACCATTTATCCACATGATCCCTTTTCTGCTACTAATTGAGGCCACAAATCCAGGCCTCTATACATGCTTGGCAGCAGATTTAACCCCAAACTAATTGTGGGTTACCAAATGCCAACCTGCTTACATGACATTCTCTATTTAGTCACATTAACAGCCTTACACCCTTTTGCTGAGAAGTAAAGCATATATGGATGGCTAGAAAAGTAAACTAGTGTAGAAAATAGTTGAATTTGTATTCAGCTTTGAAGGTTCTTTTCAAGTTGATGTGAATTGGACTTCAACACCATCCATATTGTCAATGTGCATGATCAACATAATGCGAGAGGTCTACTCTTTTACCAAAAATCTTATTACAGGTCCAATAATTGCAGTATGTCTAGCTGTTAAAGGCAGTATTAGGTGCAGGATTCAGGTGTATCATATACACCAGAAAACAAGGCTCACTAAATTTTCAAAATCAACTGAGATATAGAGTAGAAAGAGGTGAAAGTATCGTGGAGGCTTTTGTATTAAGAGTTGATTCTTGTACGTTAAAATTTCATCTATTTGTACTGTTAAAAACTTGGCTAACGAAATAACAAGACAATAACATGTGACATGCTATATATATCTTATATTGACATATAGAGACCAATTTTTTATACTAAAATGAACAAAAGTTTTAATAAAATAATTAATTTACTCTTTAATCTAAAGGGATTAATTTACTCATGCTAAAGGATTAGTTTGCTCTTTTCTTGTAGCTCCGAAAGAAGGTAACGGCTGAAAGATTCTTGATGGTCATGGTACTAAGAAATGACGTAAAAGTAACTAAGTAGAGGCATTTTTTTCAAAGATTAAATGGACACAAATAGCGTAAGTGAACCCACCAGTATCAGCTGCCAACTTAAAGCCTTCATATAGGGGTGAAAGAGATGTTGTATGTTTTCACCTCATTTGGAAGACCTCACCATATCACACATGGAGACTTCACCCATCTCACTTTATCAAATGCTGTATGGCTATAGATACATGGTCCTCACACGCGCCACACATGTTTCACGGCGCTTGGAGAGCTATATTAGCCTTTCCCCATATCTTATGGGGGTTCCTCATTCTTTCAACACGAGAAAACCATATGTGAAAGCACCTATGACTCTCGGCCTCGGGGTGAACCGCCATCAACGATCGAATATGAATTTGGTGTAATTTGAGCCCTTTTTATTCCTCCCTTGGCCGTCCTATTGGTCACAGATAAAAACTTTTAGCATAATCAATGAGATATGCAAGGGAGTAAGGACACAAGTCATAGGGACTGTGATGCATATCCCCAATAAATTTTTAGATTCCAATATGCCAAAAATTTAGCTACTTTTTAAGATTTGGTACACCAAAAAAGTGCTTCTGAAATATCCAAAAACTTAAGCATTCGCATGCTTTCTTTTTCGGTTTGATCAAAATAGTCCTTGGCCTTTCACCATCCAATAAATGCTAGTCCTATTATTAGCCTCATCTTACATTCATATCTGCACCCACTAATATGAAAACTCCATTGAAGTTGATGAACATTTACTTGATTTTGCTTATAGTTGCAGCAAGAAAGTTCAACAAATATTTACCCAAGTAATAAATGTTGCATTATGAAAAAAATTTAAGTCTTTGGAGGACTAAATCTGCTTCTACATTAATCCTTGCAACTTGGCATGTGGATTTTCTTCAATCCAACACTTCCACATGTCCAACATAGGATTCCCAGTCACAACAAGTCTCGGTTAATATAATATTTGGTATCTAAATTTAACTTCAATGTTCAATTCGGTACTTAAGGTTTTTCTAATTTGATACTTTTTTTTAACAGTTAAACACCTAAATTTGACTTCAATATTTAATTGGGCACCTGAGCTTTTTTTTTTTGTTCCAATTAAGTACTTATGATTTAATTTAGGTGTCAAATTAAACATTGAAGCCAGACTCAAATATTAAACCATGATAAAGAAAACTCAAGTTTCAAATTGAAAAAACTCAGATACCTACAAAGGCGAATGCAAATGGAAAATTACATTTCAGCTCCCGTAAAATTCATTAAATTATAAATTTATATAAGATACACTCTGACCATCAAAATGGAAAAAAAAATATTTATTTTTAAAAATTATAAAATCATAAATTAATACATAATAAAATTATATTTTACCCTTCTATTTTTTTTTCCTAAATTCACGGTTGAAGACAAAATTAAACATTTAAGTTAAACTCAAATACTTACACTATGTTTGGTTGGGGGAATAGGAATGCATTCCCCCAATTCAATGGGCCCACCACCATACATTTGTTTGGTTGGTGTAATGACATTACACTGATTCCATTCGATCCTTATTACGACCATTGGTCATAATAGCCATTCCCCGCCTTCAAAGACTGATTAGGTATTCCATCCACCGCTTTCCTATTTTCTTTTCCTATTTTCCATTTTCCGCCTCACTTCATCTTCTCTTACGTTTCCCTTTCCCTTTCTTTTTCATGCTTCTTCCTTCTAATGTATTAACACATTCTCAACTTATGAATTTAAACCCTTTTTAATCCCATTTCCTCCGAACCCAATCTACATTTTCTCTTCTTCTTCAACTCTTTTTCTCTTCAATATATTGACAAAGTTGGAAATTCTTGATAGCTTAATCCATTGAAAAAAGAAGTGAAGCGTTTTTCGGGTCGTGTTACAGGATAAAAGAACTGGTAAGTTTTAATTCACACCCAAATTTCAAATGCCCTAGATCTGTATAGGTTTTAAGAGGAAAATGAAAAGGGGATTTCGGATAAAACTCTCTTTCGCGTTCTATGCATTCCTTATCTAATTAATTTCCAGGAAGTGTTTCTATTTTGCATTTTTGGGTTTGCTTCGTTTCGGTATTTTATTTATTTTCTTGGATTTGGATTTAATGCCCTTTGGCTTGCTTAGAAACTCCGTTTGGTGTCTGCTAACTTAAACTTACTATCATTTTGGATTGATTATCTTCGTTTTAGTTTAGTGTATGTTATGGCGTCAATTATGTAATTTTAGTTGAAGCTGTTAATGCTTTAATGGGCTTTGTGTGCTTAAAACAGTAATTTATTCGATGTAAATTATTGATTCTAAACTCTGTTGATCTTTCTAAGGTTTGATATGTATAATATTTTTTTACTATATGTTTCATTTATACCATTGATTACATCTATAGAATTGATGTTTCATAGTATACATGCTTCCTGGTGTTAGAATCTTGGATGTTAATTTATACTATTGATTGCATCTGATTTTTTTTCTTCATTTCCACTGGTTCAGTTAATTTCTTGTGAGAATGGCTGCAGCCAAAATGCAGAGAACAGAATATTAAAACAAGGGTATTTAGTTGCTTTTATTTTTACACTAATATTTCTTATGTTATGGTTGGAACTGTTAACTATCTCTATAGGTTTGGTTTAGTGTAGCACTTTTGAGAAATTAAATGCCATACGGTGTTATGGTTAGATCATTGTCTGCTATTTGTGTATTTGGTTTATGTAACAGGTTAGAACAGTTTGTGGAATGTAGTGGGTTTGATAGGCTTTGTTACGGCTGATTTTTTTGTTTAAGCTATAAAGTCAGTGACTTTTAGCTTAATTTAGGCAGTTTGCAGTGCATAGTGAAAAGGGTTGAATGTTGATTATGGAACTGTTAATAATTTTATTGTTTCTCGGCTGTGATATTATTTAGAAAAGCAGCTAGTTAGTAGTTATTGGGAAAGGTATGATTTTGGTGTTGGTATTTGATATAGTTAAGGTAATCATGCTTGTTTGTTTTAGCTGTTGGTCTTTAGTAGTCTGAAAGTTTGCTTCGTGTTGCTTGTTTTGAAATTTTCTTTTCTTTTCATCTAAGTGTGTGTATCTCATTTTAACCGTCATAAGCCCTTTCCGATCTGTTTTCACTTTTCACCTCTCTCTCGAGAATATATGGTATGGTGTTTATTTACTCGTGTTTTGCTTTGTTGCATTTGCTTGATTAGTCTAATTTTAAATAGAAACTAATATCTTGGAAAAAGAAAGAAGATCGGCAAGGAGGTGGCGAGGGGAGACAGAGGAAGCTATTAGGCAAGAAGGGAAAGGTTTTGAGGAGAAAAAGGAGGGAGAGAGCGAGTCAAAATGATGGCTTTCAAGAATTTGAGAAGATTAGGCCGAGGGTTTCGGGGAATTGTCGCCAGAGGCTTTGAAGTATATTAAAAACCGCAAGTTGGAGTTATCGATGCGTGGAGGTAAGGATTTTTATTTTATATCGGTGAAATGAGGCTTGATATAATTATATGAAGTATTCTTAGGTAATGGTATCTTTGAGAAAATTAATTGTAGGCTTTTTCGCTTCTAAAAATACTATTCAAGATTTAGATTATGGTTTCTTCATTGAGTAGTGATTGAATTCCTTCATCCTGACGTGTCTCTGGTTTTAGAGGGCTTCACTACATTTAGACCTAACAATTCATATATTTGTGCCATTTCTTGTTTATGTTGTTGGTCACTTTTGCCTTGTGTTTATATTTAGTTTGATATTGCCAAGTCTAGCCACAATCATGTTTTCACAATCGATTTTATATCGCCTTTTCTTTCCTTGTTATGTGCTAATAAGAATGCTTATATTGATGATGTCGTCTTGGTTTTTCAAGTTGACATTGGCTAGCGATTATTTTAGGGTGATCACTGTGGTGCTTGTCAATAGTTTGGCATTTAAGTGTACATACATGTCTCTTTGTAGATAATGTGCTTTCCGTGTATTCTCTCTGTATAAGCTAATTGTTTTATTTTGTTTGAGAACCGAATGTGGAGAAGGAGAATGTGCAAATAGAATGTGAAAAGGAAAACAGAATGATTTGTTGGATATGGTCATGCTCTTGCATTTATTAGTGTCTTTTTTACAGAACTAGAGGGTGTGTATGGTGTTCTCATTTATATAGATGTGGACTTTAAACATAGAAGTTTTCTCCATAATATGTATGAAGAGCATAACAAGGTTATTTTACTCTGTTGTTTTGATGATTGTTGCAATTAAGTGGCCGAGATGTCTTTTCCTTGGGCCCTTGGCTTTTCAACCGATTTTTCTTGTGTAGTGCTAATCTTAGCATCTCACTCTATATCTGATCAATTTGTGGGATGCATTGGGAAATTAGATTATTGGTTCCCTTTTATAAGGTCATAACTGTTCGATTCTAGGAAAAATAAAGGCTTATGGTTCATGGTTCATATGCGAGATTCGGTTTTCTAGAAATTGAATTGAAACTAAAGACTACAGATAACAAATAAAATTTTTATTAAAAAAAGTATTTTCTTAAAGTTTTTTTCACTAATATATTTGGGTCATTCGAATAATTGCGACTTCTAAACTTATGAATTGAAAAATTGAATCAAACCAAATATATTTAACTATTTAGAAATTGAATTGAACCAAACTGGCTGGATACAATTCGAATTGATTTTAGATTTTAAAACATATGTATTATGACATATAAACTAATGAAATAATGTAACTTTTGCTAATATATAAAATATAATTCTCAAGTTATTTATTACTTTTAATATTTAATTATTTTTATTGTAGAATAGTTAAATTATTTGTTTCAATAATATATTTTAGTACATTAAATATGTATTGCAGTTTAAAAATAATAAAGTAGATTATATATATTTTTATAGTATTATATATTTTGATTTTTAATTCATATAATAATAATTATATTAAGTATGTTATTAAATTATATTTTATTAAATTATATTTAATAATAATTATGTTAAAATATGATTAAATTATTTATTATTTTTATTAAATTATTTTCAATAATAATCTTATTAAAATTTAATAACAATAACAATAATCATCTACCTAATAAAAATCATTAAGGGTATTCGGTCATTTTAGTTCTTTTCATTACGCTATTACAACATCATTCCATTCAACCAAACAAGAATTTATTACGTTTATTACATTCCATTCAACCAAACAAATAATTACTTATTACAATTTCTATTCCATTACATCTCTATTCTATTACACCTCTATTCAATTGTTCTATTCCATTACAATAACCAAACGTGGCCTTAAGTATCAAATCGAAAAAATAAAATTTTATTAAATTAAAAAAAAAAAGAGGGAAAAAGTATGAATGCCATGTCCGCACTGTACAAATAATAATTAAAAAAATTCCAGCTCAAGGGATTTGCGGTTAGTTTATCTGCTGAAACAATCATCCCCCAAAAAGAACAGCTCATATCAGTTTTAGTTTAACCACAAAAACCAAAACCTAGAAACGACAAAAAAATTCCGACCACCACTAGCTTAAACGACAAAGTTCTGAGTTTGCTGTTGTCTCAGTTCTTTCCTTAGCTTGTGATTAAAAGACCGACAAGCATCCATACTTAGATCCATAGCCGCTGCTAATGCCACGAAAGCTGCTGCATCCTCCGTGCATGTCACGTGATGTACCCCTACTTCCACTTCCGGTTTACTACATTTCCCCGTCCCTTCCACCGTTGATGACATCACGAACCCTCCCCTGAATTGATTTTGCGGCGAAAACCCGAAATCTGATCCTGATCCGGATCCTGGTCTTGACCCGGAACGTGATCCTGACCCGAAATCACCACTGCTTTGTGGACTTATTGATGGGGTTGCTAAACTTGTCATATCCATGGTGAATTTCCCGCCAAGTTTGGTGTTGATGGTGGAGCTGGCGACGGTGGATGTTACACTTGCGGCGGTAGTGATATCGTCGTGGAAGAGGTCGAATCTGTATCCAATGGCGTCGGTGAAACTAGGTTCACGCCAAGCTTCGAGACGACCCCAAGGTTTCCATGTTCCACAACCTGGTCGGAGAATTAACCATGCGCCGGGGTTGGATTTTGTGACCCTGTCTGAACCAGGAGATGGTACGAAGGGTGTCACCATTGACGCCATTGCTACCGGTGAACCAGTAAGGTTATGGATTGTAATTGACCACCCTTTTCGTTCTTTAGAAGGCTGGTCTTTATCTGTTTTTAATGAAGGTAGCCATTTCCTTGGAGCTTTTAATTCAGACAAAGAGGATCTGTACAATAACATAACCAAAATCAAAACTTTATAATGTAAAAGAAGATCCTTTGAACTTTACATAATAAAAAAAAGCTAACCTTGATCCTAGGTTTCGGTCGCTTGTGTTTCTAAAACCAAACTTGCAAGTAAAAACAGCTTGTTTAACACTTCCTTGAACTTGAAAAACCTGTGGACTACATTCAGGTTCACCACCGAACTGGAACACGAATCTTGGGTCTCGCTCGGTTCTAACCGTTAAACACAACTGTAAAGATGACCCATTTTTGCCTACAGTAACCCATCCATTGTGAGCCACACACGGCCTTGATTCAGCTCCGCGTAGATCCAACGGCACCGAGACCTTCCCTAGTAATTTCCCGGACGACAACCCACACGTACTGCCGCTTCCGCTGCCACCGGCGTAAACCTCGATGGAAACTTTATACGACGAACCCCATTTCGAGACGATGTTATCGATCTGAGACTTGCTAAGACTAAAACAAGCAGCCAACGGTTTCTGAGAAGAACAGCTGTTGGTTTCTATGTCTTGTTGTGGGATTGTAGCAACTTGGTGTGGGAAGTTCTTGAGTTTAATCTTGCAATAACATGAAGAAGATGACTGTGTTGATGGGAATTTTAGGGCTAAATTACCCACCAGGATCCTTACAAAATGGCAGGGATCCATTTAAAAGTTTGGGTTTTTTTTCTTCCCCTTCTTCTTTGGGATGAGGATTTTTTTGGACCTATGGGGGAGGGATTCAAAATAAAGAGATTTTAAGAGCAAAACGTAAGCAAAAAGAAAATGAGAAACCAGGCTGTAATATTAGCTGGGGGGTTACTGCAGACAAGGGAAGGGGACAAGGATGTGGAGCCAGCCAAGAACCAGGTGAGGTCAAGCTCAGCATCACGCCTTTGGGATTAAACCGCCCCTCCACTGAGATTTTCAGTTTTTTGAAGTGTCCATTTTAGTGTTCCTTTTATGATAAAAAGTTAAATTTTTTTGGGTAAATTCAATCTAAGGCCACTAAACTATTATAAGATTACTTTTTGTTCACACAATTTCAAAATATTACAAAATGATCATTGAACTTAAGTCATTAGGTTGTTAAGTTTTTTCTTTAAAAAAGTCTAACTAACATGCTTCAAGCAAGTAGATCAGTACCCATTAACAAGTAAAATAACATACTTTAAATTTTAGCTGATACTTTTGGTTTTTGTAGGTGACGCAAATTGAAAAAGGTATATAAAATGACTATTTTGTAATTTCTTAAAGTTGAGTGACTAAAACGTAAATTTATTAATATTTTAGTTACCTTAGATGAAAATTTCCCAAAAGTTTTTAATGACTTTTGTGGAACTGCTAAGCTAACGTTGTCTTTTTTTTTTTTTTTTGCTTAGTCAAAAAGAAAGTTTTAATTAACTAATTAATACTGAAACTTTCCTGCTTTAAAACGATAAACAAAAAAGTCTAATGTGATTAATGGATATAATTAATATGCACATAACCATCATAAAGAAAAAAAAAATAAAAACTAGTTGGCAACATCTTACTGCCTTGTGTATAGCATTAGCAGCCATATGTGCTGTTCGTGGTAAATGTCGAATCTTCACTTGTTAATCTCTTGACATCGAGTTGTAAATCTTCGATGTTAATCTCGACGATTAAGTCTATTATTTTATTTTTTTAGTAATATATGAAAATATTAATGTGACATACATTATACTTTTACATCGTATAATTTATTCGCTGCCACATAAGATTTTGAATTTTAAAAAAATAAAAATTTAATAAATTTAACATCAACCTTTTGGTTAGTCTTGAAATTTTAAATTTTGAAAAGTTATAAATTTAGTTCATGTTCTCCGATTTGATTTTTTATTTTTATATTTTTTGAATATTTTGAAATTTTAATCTTACATAAACGATAACTATTTATCCCATTAATAGACTTTTTGTGAAGGGTAAATTACCAAAATGCTCACTTTTATTTATCTCGAGTTACATTTAGGATCACTTATGTTTAAAATGTTACGTTTTAATCACTTACGTTAATATGTTGTAATATTTTAGTCATTGAGTCGTTAATTATCGTTAACAAAAAATTAGTCCTTATATTTTTTTGTTTTGAGCACTTCAATTTTTTATTTTATGATATTTTAACTTTTTTTTTTTTTTTCATTCTCTTCGCTTATTCCTCTATTTTCTTCCCTTTTCCATCATTTTAATTAGTTTTTTATGTTTTTTATTTGTTAAAATTAAACGGAAGACGAAAAGGAAAATAAAAAAATAAAAAGAAAAATAAATTATTCAAAAAAAAAAGTATAGAGACTAATTTTAACAAATGGAAAATATATAAAAAAAAAAGTAGGTTAAAAGAGATGGAGAATAAAATGGGAAATAAAGAAAAAATGGTAGAATTTACCCCTAAAATTTCACCATACATGGGGAATGGATAGACTCTGAGGAATTGATTACAAATACAAAGAAATGAGCTGGCTCATAATGCAAACGACAAGTAGATACATACAATAAACAAGAAGCCAGACAGCAAAGAAGAGCATCAATGTTCAAAACCTATGCTACTCTTCTGTCGTTTCCCTTTTGTCTATCTTTTGTCGTTTCCAATTTTGATTGATATGGTGTAATAATTTATGTAAAACAATACAAAAACTCATTTAATATTTGACATAAACTAACAGAGAGGATGATCCTATAGAGAGTGGGAAAGTGGGATATGGGTTGGAGACATGGGGGGTGTGGGGGCAATGACTAAAGTACCGAACTGAAAGTGGTTAACAGGTCGGAAACATTGCATGGAGCCGTAGAACAGTGGATGATGATGATGATGATGATGAATGTAACGCAACATAACCGCGGCTGCCTGAGTTACAGACAGAGAGTCCCAGTCCATGCAAATACGAGGTCCCCACGATAATAGAGCCTTCTTCACTTCGTTTCTTTTGATTCACACTCATCTCTATGACCAGGACTCTCGTCTTCATCTTCACTTATACGAATCTCTTTCATGAATTGATAGTAGATTAAGAATTAATGGTCTGATTAATTCAATCATTGATTCGATTATAAAAACATTAATGCCATCATTCGAGTTGATTGAGTCGAAAAAAAAAAAAACCTTCTATACAAACGATTTCTCCCAAAACAATGTGTATGATTAGGGAAAAGGGTTAAAACATATTTAATCAATTACACGTGCAGGTGATATGCTAATTAGTAAATTCTAGAAGACAAGACAAAACAAAACTAAGATTGTTCCAACAGAAATTGAGGTATGTTTTTAGTGAGTGGATATTTTGGGCCTTAAACCAGCATGACATTCGGTCTTTTATGGCCTATTGGGACATGTCATAGGGCCTTAACATGCTCTAATAAACCCTAACAAAATGCATGCAGTTACTTGTTTCCTCTTTAGGGACGGATGTGGAAAATCAGAAAACTTGTTTCCGACGTATGTTACAATTCAAGTTAATTATTGTCTTAAACTATCATTATTATACTAATTAAAAATTACTTTGTATGATTTTGTAGGTTACCCAAATCTTTATTCTTTATGTAGAATCACTGTACAACTAAATATACAAACGTTTGATCTTTGAAAGCAAATACAGTTCCTTTAAAAGATATCACTGAAATTAAATTAGTGATTGCAATTTACATTAATCTTAAGCTATGTTTTAAATGATTAATTTCTCCCAACACTTGGAAGTTACAAAATCTTATTACATTGAATTGATGATTGATGCAAGAAACTTCAAAAAATATAAGTTAATATAATTATTAGGGTATGTTTGTTTGCATGTAAAATATTTTTTGTTTGGTGGAAAATGAATTACTAGAGAAATTTATTCTCCAAAAAAGAGGGTAAAATCAGGGCTTTTTTTAAGAAAATTCTTACCAAATTTTTTTTCTGTAAGACATTTTTCAAACTGATAAGACTTTGTTCATTATCTTCAATATCAAAGAAACAAAAAGGAGAAGATTTCGTAGCAATAGAGGGGAAGCAAACAATGGATTTAGTGAAAACAGTCTGAACTTTGACAATCAAGTTTACTTATGTATCTCTATATGTTTTTTTGTCTGCTTTATAGTATTGGACTTTGGATTCCATCAGAATTTGATGACATGGCACATATTAATACCATGTCATTAAACTTTTTTTTTCAAGGATTAAAAATGACATAGTTGTCAAGTTTAAGTATTGAAACGGATAAAAAAATATAGGTATCAAAGTAAGCGAGGACTAAATGTTATATTAACCCCAAAAAATCATATCCACGAAATTCAACATTTGTAAATCAATATAGCATGTAAGGCAAGTTTATCATTATGGATTTATGCACATCGTATGGAGACAGTTTAGAGTATGTCTCAAAACGATCCCTCCCACCAACCTTTCTTGGCATTATCATTTCATACCATATTTGGATTCAAAGTTCATGGCTGAATTTACATTTAGATTATCAAATGACAAACAAATAAAGAAAACATATAAGGAAAATTAAAAAAATGCCAGTTACTATAACATGGTGACAATCTTGTCTGTAATTCCGACATAAAAGAAAACTGGGTTTCATTTTCCAATGGTGATCCAAGAACAGTAACGAGAAAAATGGTTGAAATTGATATTAAAGCATAAAACAAAGTTTACATACATAAAAAAACCATACACACTGTGTCGGTGGACTGTAATTCTTTGTTTATTAGATAAAGAAAGTAAATAACTTAATTAATTAATTTAAAAAAACGCATGTCCGAATCCAGGAGGACAAGGATTGTATAGTTCAGGATTAGGGTTGAATCCAGGAGGTATCATGTTGGGAACATTGTTGTATCCTTGAGACATCGTGTTCGGGTCGAACTCGACGTTGTTGGGGAACATCCCGGCACTTGAACTCCCGACGAAAAACGGCTGCGAATTCGTTGTATGAATAAGAAGCTTGTCCACTTGCTTTGCCACATTCTTTTTCAACTCTTCTAATGCAGATTTCAACTGCTGGAGTTGTTGAGGGTTCTGTTCCTCGATCGGTGATTCCCACCAGTACTGGCTTTGGCTTACTCTTCTCATTTGGCTAAGCTCTTCGCCCCGCCGTTTCTCGATTTCGATCTGATTCACCAACTGAATGCAAAACAACACCGACTAATATCATTTCATCAACGATAAACAAACAAACAAACCAATATATTAGTCAAATCCGAACCTCGGTGAGCTGCATGTTGAGTTCACGAACATTAGCATTACGGTGAGCCTCGATGAGATGCAACGTACCCGAATTATCAGGAGGGTTACCGTTGACATACCGATCGATGATGTTCCCGATTTCAGGGTGGCCGAAAGAGAAGACTTTGTTGCCCGGAGAGAAGACGATGATGCCGATTTCAACACCGCAAAGGGTGCAAAGTTCACTAGCCTTTTTAAAAAGACCGGAACGACGTTTCGAGAAAGTCACTTGAAGATTGCTATTGTTCTTCATTTTCACCATCTCAACCTTTTGACGGCCTAAGCTTTTCTTCCCCATGGCAATGGCAATGGCAATAGAGAAAGGGGAAGGTTAGTATTTATATGGGGATGGGATATTAGGATATTCAACACTTTGAGCTGTCTAAATTTACTATGTTTTTTTTTTATGTCCAAAAAATTCCCTGCTGTGCTTTGCTTGAATTAAATTACATACTGATTTAGGATGCTTTGTAATCTTATTTTGGGTTTACATATATGGGAATAAATACCCAATTTTTTTTAAATAAAATGTATTTGTAACTCTTCAACTTTGTATTAAACACTTTCCCATTTTATCATAATAAAAATATTATATATACAACTCAGATATTTCTGGGAAAATTTTTTTTTTTTGTCATTATTTCATGTTTCAATGAGTAGGGAGTAGTTTGGTAATTCATAATCATATGAAACAGATCATTTCCCCATGTTGGTGAGGTAAATTGTAGTAAAAACACAAGATGACCATTAAGGATGTCGAGTGAAGTCTTGACCATGCTGAAACATGCAACCCAAACATATTGTTGTGGTGTGATTTAGCTAAAAGGCAAGGGCGACCCCGAGGGACAGGCATTGGCTTTGGTCATTTTGTTTGGTGATGTTGTCTTTTAAAAAATGTTACTTGCTTGATGGATCGAGAATTGATTGAGATACTGAATTGGAGAGTGGTTTTAAAGCGGTAGTTAAATCAAGAGTCGATACAAATCGGTTGAACCGACTAAAAAATCGTTCGAATTGGTTGAACCGTGTTTTTATTTTTATTGGTTAGACTAATCGAATCGACGAGCTGGTGACCTGAACGATTTGGCATCCAATTCTCTTTAAAAAACATTACTTTTAGACCTTTAAAGTTTATAATGTTATAATTAATAAAATGGTAAAATTTTTGTTTGGACCCTTAAAATTTCACAATTCAATTTCGACTCACTATAAAATTCCTTCTTTGAATAGTGCATTTTCAAACTTATAGGTTAAATTATGCTATTAATCTCTATACTTTTATTTTGGTTATTTTTAGCCGCTATACTTTTCAAATTTTAATTTTTTTGTCCCGACCAAACAATAACTGTTAAATTTATTATGTTCAACTATTTCCAAAATCTGATGCGACAAACGTATTATCTTATGTGTAATGTAATTTTAATTTGTTATTTCCACGTTTTGCTTCAAAAAAAGAGAGCTAGTTAATGGATTTAATAACTTTTTTTTTGCATTAAAATTTAAATTTTGAAATTCCAAAAGTATAAGGACTATAAATAATTCAAATAAAGAATATGGATTAAATCTATATGTGTTTGGCTCACAAAGTATCGTAATTCCCTATACATATTTTGTACTACAAATTGTAATTGCACAGTTACATAATTTATATATATATTTAAAAATATTGATTACTATAAAAAAATATTAGTATGAAGCAAGTAACAAAAGTTAAAATCAATTCATCATATGTATTATGTTCAGAGCCATCCCTGAATTTTCTTTGGCCCGGGACGAACTGAAAAAAATAAGCCCCTAACGCATTTCTTCTTTGGGCCCTAAATTTTTTTTAAAAAAAGGGCCCCTAACGATTTTTACTGAAATTTTTTTTTAAAAATGAACCCTAACGCATTTTTTTCTTCAAAAAATAGGCCCCGAACTGAATTTTTTTTAATGAGATTTAAAAATTTTTCTGTTGGGCCCTGGGTAGGGGCCCCACCTGCCCTGCCCCAGGGCCAGTCCTGATTATGTTAGTCTAAAATATAGTTGATAATATGATTACTAATAAAAATAGCAAGAAAAATAAATCGTATGAATTTTATGTAATTGTTCTAGCGCATATTTTTGGGTTATTCTCTTTTTAATATTTAACATATCCCCCTTATTCTCTTTTTAAGAAATATGCAACATACTAATACGATTCAACTTTATTTTTTTACGTTAAACTGATGTGATGTTAACATGAGAAAAATATTTTTTTAGAACAACAAATGTCTTCTCAACTATATTTCGAAACCTTAACTGTCTCGAATTTAAGAGTTCGGGAGACATCATTATCTCAAATGGTATCATACCACACGATTTGGTGCACAAAAACTCTTTTTATTTACATAATTAGTATCAACATTATAATATTTGAATTTACAGTTCAAATAATAATTTTAAAATTCTTCAATAATATTTGACTTTGAAAAAAATAATTGTGTACTTACAAATTTGACTAATTCTTCCAATAAAAAAATATGAAAAATGAGATATCTATTGAAAAAAAATTATTATCTGATTTGTTAACAGAAGATAATACTATATCTTATCAATACATCACTTTTTAATTCAAATAAAAATATTTAATTATAAAATTATCTCCAATTTATATTATATTTCACATTTAGAAATTAAATATTTATATATATATTTTTAAATTATCAATTTTATTGTATAATGTCTAATTTAGCAATGCTTCTAAAGAACACTTTGACGGGGTGTAGTTAAATAAGTTGGTAGGGGCTTCGGTACCTTTAAAATGAGAATTTTCTAATTTTGATCGTTTAAAATTTTAAATTAATAAAAATAAAAATATACTTTGACTTCTTTTAAAAATGATTAAAATTTAATTTAATCTTTTAAAATTATATAAATATAAATTATTAAAATAATAAAATTATACCGTTATTTTAACAAAATTTTCTGAATTTACCCTTAAATTTTAGAATAAAAATACTTTTAAAATAAAACGATTTTGAGATGAAAAGTAATTTTCAAAAATAAAAATATCCTAACAATTTTTGAGATAATATATTTTAATATTAGGCGTTGGGTTATTTGAAAATATCTCAACACTTCAGCGTAAAATAAGGAAGTTGAATACAAACAAAAATTCTTATTTATTTATTTGATAAAATATTTTCACGCGAAATAAAAATAAAAAAACACAATTTTATTGGTCGTATAATAATAAGTAATAACTTGTCACTTACAAAGGAAAGCAAGTCTTTTCTTCTTCTCTACTATTTTTTGCCGGCAAAGCAAAAAAAAGTAAACTTTAGCCGGAAACGAGGGTTTTTTTTCCCCACTCATGGATTAAAAGCTTCGATAAATTCATCCTTATAAATATTTGTTCATGAACGTTTTGTTAAATTCGCTTCTAAAAAGTTTCTGTTTTTAGAGAGATTATAACAAGAACAATCACAATTATTGTGTGAATTTGATTTGCTTTGGTTTGATCGGACGATGGAGGATTTTTCGAGCAGCGACGAGGATTATTACTATTCGTCCGATCGAGATTCCCTTGACGGTTTCGAGAATGACCAGTCCGATTCTCAGTGGGTCACTTCCAAGAGTCCCAATACAAAGGTCAATTTTTGTTTTTATTTCCCTTTTTTTTTCTGGGTTTCTTTGAAAATTTTCAATTTCTTGTTCGAATTATCGTTTTGATTTTTGTTTCAATTTTCAGTGAAAAGGGTTTTTTTTTTTTTTATTGTTTGCTTTCTGGGTTTTTGGGTTTTCGGTGAATAGAGAAATGTTGTTGATCATCAAATTAGTGATTTTTTTTTCTTATTTTGTGTGTTAAACTGCATTGTGTTCATTGTATTTTAATGGGGAAAAAATCAAGCTGTACTTTTAATTTGAAAAACATGACAGGATACCCAGTTTCTATGTTGTTTTGTATTTTTATATCTTCTTTTTGGACTCTTATGTACTAAATTTCGAAGAACCAATTTGGCATTTATACAGGTTATTACAAAAGAATCACTTTTAGCTGCACAGGTAAATTTTTTTTTTTTTTTTTGGGGTTTTGTTTTTTTTATTGTTTGAGGACTGAATTGCTTTTTGTTTTTGGTTATGGCTAGAGGGAGGATTTAAGGAGAGTAATGGACATGTTATCTATAAGGGAACACCATGCTCGAACTTTACTAATACATTACCGATGGGATGTTGAGAAATTGCTTGCCGTGCTCGTGGAGAATGGAAAATCATACTTGTTCGCCTCGGCAGGTGTTTCTGTTGTTGAGGGTGAGCATACAGGAACCTCTGTATTGTCCATGTCATCTACATCCATGTGTGAGATATGCATTGAGGAGTTACCGGTTGATAAGATGACGAAAATGGAATGCGGGCACGGGTTTTGCAATGACTGTAAGCATCCTCTTTAATTGTTTCATTGTTATTGAATCATGTTTCTGTAACATCACGATATAGCATCAGCATGTTAAGTGTCAACAAGGCCGAGATATTGTCAAAATGACCCTTTAGAATTAACATGGAGATGCATATTGGTTTTGTTGTTGCGTGCATAATGTTATTGAATTTGTATCAGCTTGCCCGCAGGGGCGAAGCTAGAAATTTTTGTAAGGGGCTAAGATTAAGTTATGTATTTTAATGAGAGCTAAAATGCAATTTCACTTTTATATTGGCTTATATCTTGATAGTTTTCAAAAGGACTAAATTTAAGGGGGGGTGCAAACTATAATTTTACCATATATTAACTTGAGATTTTATAAATTTTGGGTGACTAAAGTAGCAATTTTCAATTTTGGAGGGGACAAGGGCCCCTGTCTCCCCCCTTCCCTTTGCCTCTGCTTGTATGTCTGTCTTTCGAATTGATATTTAAGCTCTTTGTTTACCAGGTTGGACTGAACATTTCATTGTGAAAATAAATGAAGGACAAAGTAGGCGAATTAGGTGCATGGCGCACAAATGCAATGCTGTTTGTGATGAATCTGTTGTGAGAAATCTAGTCAGTAAAAGGCATCCCGATTTAGCCAAGAAATTTGATCGATTTCTTCTCGAGTCCTACATAGAAGATAATAGGATGGTTAAATGGTGTCCTAGTACTCCACATTGTGGAAATGCAATACGTGTCGAGGATGATGAATTTTGTGAGGTAGAGTGTTCTTGTGGTCTGCAGTTTTGTTTTAGTTGCTTATCCAAAGCACATTCGCCATGTTCGTGTATGATGTGGGAGCTTTGGACCAAGAAATGTCGAGATGAGTCAGAAACAGTAAATTGGATCACTGTTCATACAAAGCCATGCCCGCAGTGTCACAAACCCGTGGAGAAGAATGGTGGTTGTAATCTTGTGAGCTGCATCTGCGGACAAGCATTTTGGTGAGTTTTGCTTTTATTTTACTTTCCAAGAATAAACGGTCTTGTTAAAAGCTTTTGAACTTGCACAATGCAGTTGGCTATGTGGGGGAGCTACGGGGCGGGATCACACTTGGTCAACAATTGCAGGTCATAGCTGTGGTCGCTACAAAGAAGATCAAGCGAAAAAGACTGAACGAGCGAAGCGAGATCTTTATCGATACATGCACTATCTCAACCGTTATAAAGCTCATACAGATTCTTTTAAGCTCGAGAGTAAACTCAAGGAGACTATTTTGGAGAAGATATCGATTTCAGAAGAAAGGGAGTCAATTCTTAGAGATTTCAGTTGGGTAACTAACGGACTTAATAGGCTTTTCAGATCGAGGCGGGTTCTTTCATATTCATACCCATTTGCATTCTACATGTTCGGAGAAGAAATATTCGTTGACGAGATGACAAATAAGGAAAGGGAAATAAAACAGCATTTATTCGAGGATCAACAGCAGCAACTCGAGGCAAATGTCGAGAAACTCTCTAAGATTTTAGAAGAGCCCTTTGATCAATACAGTGATGATAAAGTAACGGAGATGAGAATGCAAATTATCAATCTCACCGTGATCACTGATACCCTTTGCAAGAAAATGTAAGTATACATAGCCATGTTTGTATTAATCGATGTTTTAAGATAGTTTTTAGAAATCATGTGCTGAGACAATGACTTGCAGGTATGAATGCATCGAGAATGATCTATTGGGATCTCTCCAATGTAATACACATAACATAGCTCCATACAAATCTAAGGGCATCGAGAAAGCATCCGAGCTTGCCGTTTGTTGGAACAGTAAACCGAGTACTACCGAGAAATGTGTTGCATCTGATTCTGGCACTAGCGGTAAGCAGACTTTACATTTTGGAGACCAACATGCACTTTCACTCGCACATACACATATAGTTTGAAGATTACTAAAGCTCAATACTGAGAAATGTGTTCCATCCGATTCTGGCGCTAACGGTAAGTAAACCAAATGCACTCACTTACACATGCACCTACTAAAACTCAATATACATTTGTTGACACATTGCGGTTCAGGCAAACGGGATCGGCCTTTTGGTTTTGGGAGTTCGGAAGACAGTGGTTGCCCGTCCCATAGACGACCTAAAAAGGAGACTTATGGCGGTGTATTCTTCGATATAAGTATGCCAGCTGAAGTTCTTCATAGGAATTGATTTTTTTTTTTCCTGTTTTATTTTTAGATAATGTACAGATCTAACTGGAGACTAATATTTTACTTAATGGGATTTGCCTGTTCATATTTTCTGGTACTTTTTCTATACATAGATTTTCCTGGAAAATTGAATTCTGGATTTCAATGGGTCTTTTATCTTTCAAGGGACTTTGAACTGTACATAAGCCATATGTTTGGGCTTTTTTTTTTTCCATATGGTGCCTTTTTAACATAATATGCAAATTAATCCTTTTATATTTGATAAAATGCAAATCAATCCTTTTATATTTAATAAAATTTATTATTTTAATGTCAAAATTGATTTCTATAGGTTAACATGAGCTATAGGTGGTCCGTTAAATGGATGAAATTTTTAATTTTTAATAAAAATAAACAATTTGCTTTTTAATCCGACAAACAAAGTTTATTATTATTATTATTTAAATAGAAAGAGTTATATCAATGATTTCAGACATGGAGGTTATTTACCATAGTAATCTTAAATTTATATGATTCCAATGGGATGATGTTTCACAACATTTTTAATGAGTTGCAGCTGCAATAAACTAGATATGCACACTTCTTTGTGAGAATAAGCCTCATTCAAACGTGATAATGCAGCACCAGCTTTAATGGCGAGCGAACATAATTCTTCAAGTGAAAGTGGTGCTTGAGACATTGACAGTGGCATTAGAAAATAGATTTGGTCCAGCTGAAGTTGTTCGTCACCGGGTACCTGAGGCAGGCACGAGTTCACATACATGAGCTCCGAGTTGCAAAGGAAACAACTCGGGTTCTGGGACAGAACAACGCTGGCTTTGATGGGTTGACTTAGTTGTTGAAGGTTTCCATCTGGGTATATTATTTTGGAGGTGGTGGGCGGCAAACAGGTCAGGCGATTGTCGGCCTTTGTCGTGTATTGCGAAGATAAACAAATACCCATTGTTGTAATAACTTTTTTCTCCGAGATAAGGAAAAAAAAAAAACACAGATATGGAGCTTTGAATGATGATTTGAGAGACGAAAGGGGAAGCTGAGCTATTGCTGGGCTGGTGTGGATGAAAGATGGCGTTGAGCTTTATATAGACGAAGACGTGCAATGGCAAAGTGTGCTATGTTTTAATCTATGGGATAATTGCTCCGGACGTCCTGAACTATGATCTAAATTCTAATTTGGTTTTAAATTTCCAAATGTTTTTTAAAATCACCATGGAGGCCCCTGTACTAGGACTCAAATTGCATTTTGCTCTCTCTACTCAAAACATGAAAATTAGTCATTGTACCTTAGATCAAATAGGAAACTGAATAAAAATTCCATCTACTTCTACTATTAAAAATTGGTTCCTTTTTAACAATACAAATGAATATAATTTTTAATTGGAATGATCAATTTACTCTTTGATCTAATGTATAGGGACTAATTTATTCATTTCTTGAATAATAGGGCACAATGTAATATGACTACTAGTACTTTTACCAAATGTTTTTGTTGAGACTCAAAGTATGAGTATCGTATTGATTTGGCCTTTTGTCATCTTAGTCATTGGTTTGAACCATAAATGCAAGCTTATATTTGATATGAGAGATACTTAAAAACACGTGGATTAAATTTTAAACACGTGTACTTACTATATAGATTGTTCGAATGTGACAACTTAACCCATATTTGGCGGATATTAAATGAAATTAACTCGTTTTGTCTCACGACATTAGTTAATAGTATTTCGGGTCGGGTAGATATCTCTCACTAGAAACGTACACGTTTTTCGGACCTCTACCATATAATTTTACATATATAATCTTTAAAATAATTTTTTTTTTTAAAAAATGGCTAAAACCCAAGATTCACATTGGAATATGGGTTTGGGATTATAGGATTTTATATCTCTTACCTCTCATATGCTTGACCCTTCTTTATTATTTGATTTTAGGTTATTCGAGTTTAATGTTTGGATTTTTTAAGTGATATTTATTCGCAAACAGATAACAGGTAAAAGCATGAGCTTTAGCTACCCAAAAGCTAAACATCCTACTCTCTTCATGTTCTTTTTTCTTACACAAACACCCACATGAACTTGAACTAAACCAGGCAAGACAACAAACAGTTAGAAACCCCCATAGTTTACAACCAACCTCACGACATCAATGTTCCAATAACTCCAGCCACTACAGCAAAACAGACTTTTAGCGGCGTTTTTTTGGACATTTAGCGTTATAAGCCATAAAAAGTATTTATGCGCTTTTCCAAGCGCCACAAAAACGCCGCTAATACTATCACGGAAAATTTTGCGGCGTTTATGCAAAAACGCCGCTAAAGATCTCGATCTTTAGCGTTTGTTATAAAAGCCATTAAAAGTCAGGTCATTAAGGCCACTTAAAACGCCATTAAAAGTCGGGAATTTTTTAATGGCTTTCCCAAAAACGCCATTAAAAGTCAGAACCTTTATGGCGCTTTCCCAAAAAACGCCGCTAAAGTCGGGTCTAGCGGCGCTTTCCCAAAACGCCATTAAAGTCGGGGCCTTTAACGCCGCTAAAGTCGGAACTTTTAGCTGGCGCTTTCAAAAACGCGCATTAAAGTAGGGATTTTAAGCGTGCTTTTTCCTAAAAAGCCGCTAAAATTTCTTGAGATTTTGGTGCTTTTCTACAAACGCCGCTAATTTGTACAGATTTAAAAAAATAAAATTTTTTCAATATTATACCCCTCCTGCACTAAAAACCAACCAATAACAGTATATAATTTCAACGCAAAACAGCAAATTTAACATAAAAATCACACGAATTACATTAATTCTAAATGATACTTGAAATTTAATAAATTAAATGAATGATAACTGAAAATATTGTTTAAATGTAATAAATTAAATGAATGATAACTGAAAATATTGTTTAAATGTAATAAAAAACTTCTTACAACGAAAAACTAAATGTCTAAGATGGCGGTTTCACATTCTTTGAAACATCTGCATCATATCTGTCAAGTGGTCTTGGAGCTCTTCAGATTTTCTGTTTTGCTCGCTAGCATCGATGTGCCTCTTCCTCGCATTGCTTGCAGTACGCTCTCTCATTCTTCTTCTTGCCTCCCTTCTTGTGCTGCTCAGCATCCGCTCTAAGTATTCTTTGGAGTTCTTCATATTTTCTTTGAACATCGGCAATTTGCTCCTCTCGCTCAACCGTGCTCTCTTGCATCCGAGCTATCTGGTTTTGTAGCCTTTGAACTTCAAAGACGAGATTGTCCCCTAAGGCATGTATCACTGGAGGCGGATCAAAATATTGGGTGGGGTAACTCGGATCCTTTAATTGAACCCGACCATACCTTTCAAGACCAAAAACATCGGTGATAATTCTATTAATAATACAAGAAAGATTAATGAACTATCGGTTGAAGCGATCGTACCTTTCGGGACCCAAAACATCGTAATAATTACATTATCAATCTCTTCAAGATTACATGAACTATCGATCAAGCAACCGCTTCATACTCCGCCTTTTTCTCCTTTAGTTTATCCTAATAAATCAATGAAAGAGTTAGAAACGAAATATATAAATAAGAAAGAATGCAACATAATTTAACATTATAAATTTAAAACTATAAACGATGAATTAAACTATTATAATTAAACGGTAGAAATATTTATAAAAATAAAATATTTGATGCATACGCATCCGGACCTTTATATCCTTCAACACCGCATGAATACTTCTTTCTCCGTCTTCGACATTGAAAAAATAGCGGTGGCAATCGATATTTCATATTCGGAAGTGCTGGGGATGAAGCTCATAAATTCCATGTGGACTAAATCAAGTCTACTCAGAAGATTATCTTTCGATTTTCCATCGACATTCAAAATAGTCCCAATGATGTTCTCGCAGACATTTTCTCTATATGCATGACATCAAGGTTATGGCGTAAAGTTGATGCTCCCAATAAGGCAACTCGAAAAAATACTTCTTTTTTCCACAAGTCACCTCATTAGGATCATCCTCTTCATCGATTCATCATCGATTCATCATTAGATCCTCTTTTCTATGCGGGTTTGCTTGGTTGATTCATCTTCCCATAAATGAAATTCATATCTTTCAACATTAACAATATTTCGGATCCACAATTCTGCGAAGGAGTGATCTAAACTCTTGATACCATCAAATTGAGCACTCTGAAATCTAAATGTATGATTTTCCAGTAACCACCGACGATGCCCCATGTAAGAAAACTTCTTCCCATTATATAACCATTGCGAACATGTTCAAGAAAGACAACACGGACAAGCATAACGTCCTTGGTACTCCAACCGGATAAATTAGCATAAGCCGGAAAGTCGTTAATAGTCCACATTAATGCCGCACGTAAATTAAAGTTCTCTTTTCTCATTGCATCGAATGTCCGAACACCAACCCATAGTTGTTTTAACTCGTCAACAAGTGGCGCAAATAGACGTCAATATCATTCCCTACCCTTTCTCTCCGGTATAATCATAGACAATATAAAAGAAGATTGTTTCATGCAAACCCATGGAGGCAAATTTAGGAACAAGCACCACGAGCCAAGTAATCGCACGTTGTGCTCATAAGTTTGTGAGGTTAAATCCATCGGATGCTAGCCCAAGCCTCACACTCGCGAGGATCGCTTGCAAAGCTTGGAAATTTAGAGTCAAAACATTTCCAAGCTAAAGAATCTGCAGGATGCCTTAACAACCCATCATCGGTTCGTCCATCACGGTGCCACGTCATTGATTGGTGTCTTGGGCGACATGAAAAGTCATTGAAGCCTCGGTATTAGGGAAAATATCGCAAAATCTTAACTGGCCGCTTTTTGATTGTGTACCATGTTCGTCCTCGTTCATCTCTCGTATTCCTATGAATCCAACGGATTGGCGCATACATGACCTTTGTTGGTTTATGCGGTCGCCTAATACAACATGCGCATCATTTGGGCAACTGTGAATTTTATTGTATCCAAGGCCCAAATCCTTTATCAATTTCTTCATGTCTTTGGAAGATCGAGGATTTTTGCAAGCGGAACATTTCTTGCAAGAATTCTAACAACATTGTGAACGAGTTTCCGGTCCACCCACCCAAACATTTCAAGTGAAAAAGACGAATCTGAATGACAGTTTGGAAAATTTTGATCCTTCATACGATTCTTCATTCATTTCATCAAGTAACGCGTAGAACCTCATGACTTCTTCATTTGGTCGTTCATCCGTACACTTCTTTCCCTTCGGTGAAAGTATTTCCTCCAAAATTGTGATCATCGGTTGCACCCAAGTCGTGGAAATGACGAAACCATCACTGCGCATATTAAAAGCATCCCGCAACATGTTTTGCATGTTATCGTCACTAACATTCTGGTTGAAAGCAGTATGAGAATACCCCAGATTCGTCGATGAAGATGCTCCCCTAGATGTAGACTCGCCATGAAAAAACCATATTTTGTACCCCCGGACAAAACCATCAACAACTAAATGTTCGTAGACCACTTCACGATAATGCCAGTTAATATTGCAACACTTCTTACACGGGCAAAGAATCATATTCTCTTGGCTTGCATTTTGAAATGCGAAATTCAGAAAAGTTTCTACTCCATTTCGATAGCCGTTGCTTACCCTTGACAATTTCATCCAACTCCTATCCATTTCGTAGTTGTTGAAGTCTAAAGTTGACAATAAATTATCTACTAACTTGTTAATTAATAATTTATATAAGTAATTTATGCAATTTGATATTAAAATTAGGTAAGTTAAGTATTCTTTAAGATCCATCGACGTGGCATTGTTACACCTAGGGAGGATCCGTTATATCGACATGGTGAGATATAAGGCAACCCGTCGAGTTTCCACCTATATACTTTGAATCTTTTCTTAAGTTTTATGTAAGTTATGAAGTTTGATATTAAGGAAATTTATGTAAGTCATTAAATTTAATCGTCAACTTATGTATTTTATTAAATTTATGTAAGTTATTAAATTTATGTAAGTTAAGTATTCTTTAAGATCCATCGACGTGGCATTGTTACACCTAGGAGGATCCGTTATATCGACGATGAGATATAAGGCAACCCGTCAGTTTCAAACCTATATACTTTGAATCTTTTTCTTAAGTTTTATGTAAGTTATGAAGTTTGATATTAAGGGAAATTTATGTAAGTCATTAAATTTAATCGTCAACTTATGTATTTTATTAAATTTATGTAAGTTATTAAATTTATGTAAGTTAAGTATTCTTTAAGATCCATCGTACGTGGCATTGTTACACCTAGGGAGGATCCGTTATATCTGACAGTGAGATATAAGGCAACCCGTCAGGTTTCCAGCCTATATACTTTGAATCTTTTTCTTAGGTTTTATGAAGTTTGATATTAACTTAAAATTTTAGTGGTTACACGTTATAAGTTAGTGGTTAGGGGTTAGGGGTTTAAGGTTTAAGGGTTAGGGGTTTAAGGTTTAAGGGTTAAGGGTTAAGGGTTTAGGGTTAATCTAATAAACAAATATAATCGAGTTTAGTTTTATGAGTTACGGATTAATCATAAATCTAGTATATTAATCTTTTGACGATTGGATTGAGTCAAATTTTGCAATTAATCCATTTACTATGAGTAAGCTATGTATTAGTTTTTATACTTTAATTTCATCTATTTTGTTTTATACTTTTAAATTACTTATTTTCCATCTCTTTACTTTTAAATTTTAAATTTTGTCTCCTAACTCAACTAGTACAACTTAAATCCCTTTGATTAAATTTTGCTATTAGTCTTGTGTTATGCTTAAAATCATAGATTTAGTTTTATCTTTTTAATTTATCTATTCTAACTTTTTAACATTCATTAAATTCATTAACGAGCTCTTTTTTAAATAATATGCATAAATAATAAGTTAAATGACACTACATATGTTTGTAGAATGAAATTTTGGAATTAACTTAATTAATTTAATAGTTATGATTTTATCAAAATTAAAATTTTAAAATTATTATTTTCAATAATGATCTATATTATTATTTTCTTTTAAAAATTATTTTGTCATTTTGTTTGTAGTTGTATGACCCCACCTTTTACCACTCCGATTCTGAGCTTGCTTTAATAGAAATCAACGATGATGAGACAAAGTTTCTCGACAATAAAACAATGGAAGTTAAATTCGATCGGTCTAGCTCAGGACGTTAGGAACGACGGCTAAAAAGAAGAAAAAATCAAAGACTTGGTTTTTTCAGCCATTTAGGAAGAAATTAACGAATAACGATTGTGTTAAGTCATGCCCAAAAAAGAAAAGGAAAAGAAGAGTTACATATACAAGATTTATTAAAAAAAAAAGAGGCTAATCTTACCAGCTATTCAAAAACCATTAAATTTGTATATAGAAGCAGATTATGAGTGAATGAAAGAAAGATAAAATACCCACGCCATCAAGGATTAAAAAAAGAAGAAAATGAGAAATTAAAAATAAAAACAATCAAGTTTACCTGTTCTAAATTGAATAGATTGAGGAAGGTGCTGCTGCAGGTCTTGAGTCTTGGTCTTCTTCAGTTCACCTACAAGAAATATGACTATAACAATAATAGGTGAAACATGGTTTTAGGAAAACTATAATTCAACTATCTATAAGTGAAACTGTATCATATATAAGTTATATACCAAATGTACCAACCTTTTGCTTACTACTCCAAGATACATTGGTTATCAATACATCTAAGTATATAAGCCATACATATATAATCATTCACTTATTATTAAAGTAGCACAATGATCATCACAAGATAATTAATCTATTAATTAACTTAAGATTCATTTATTTTTGATCTAGTTGGATGTAATTTTAATTTAACCAATCAAATATGTCTTTTATCTTAAGATTCAATTCTATTATAATAGATAAGACGAATTATCTCTTTCCTTAATTTGACTCACAAAACACGTTTTTGTAAGAAGAAACATCAATTCCATATAACTCTCCTTCTTAGCAAAGGGAAAATAAATACCATAATAAAACCTATGGCAACATCTTTCTAAAACGGAAGAGATTCTTCATTAATTTTCAAAGAGCCCATGCATCACAAATGAAGCTCAATAAAGATGACATCAAATCTACTAAATTCATAGATGTTATCAAAGTATCACAATTGCTATGTTTCTTATTAGGACACAATCCTAATGATGAGACCATAAAACAATGTGAAAAACTTTATCAATGGTAGTACTATAAAATTTAACTTTATCAATGCGAATTCAAATCTAATTCTACTCGATTTGATTATAAAAGTTAATATCTATATTCAAAATGATCTAAACTTAAAATGATACGAACCCATTTTGATCCAACTCAAAAACACAAATGACATTAATTTGGAATTGCTTAAACCGAAATAATCCAAACTGTAATTGATTCAAAATTAGAAGTAGCCAAAACAGTAGTAACAAAAAATATGTTTTAAACCCAAATGACTCGATTTCAATTAATTAAATCTATGACCAACCCAAAATAATTTGAATATGGAAAACTCCAACCTCGAGCACCAATAGTACAGTGGTAAAATAAAACCAAAACAATCTAAAATATATAAAATGGACCCAAACCATAATCATCTGGATTAACCCAATCTTACTTATCTCCATCCAAAACTAATCGACTCACTTGGTGTAAACATTAATGTTTGGTTTTCGACTTCGACATATTTTTCTGCGAAGTTTTCCAACATAGGTGGTGTTGTTGCCATTTTCTTGGCCCCAAACGGCTTTACTTTGAAGAGATGACAACCAAAATAATTGTTTTTTATGCCTCTAAGATCAAGAGGTTGTTGGCATGGAAAAGCACTATTTTTGTTTTGTCTTGGGAAGGTCCCAAATGCATGTTAATTTCAACTTCTATATACACAAGATTACACAAAGATGAAGCTTAAAGTGAACTATATATTAGCGACCACCGTTGATGCTTCTTTTCATAGTCAATATGGAAATTTTGGGTAGGAAAAAGGAAAAATTGTCTAAGAAATTCGCATGGAGAATTTTGTTCAATGAATCATAGTAGTGAGAAAACTAAAAGAAATGAATAAACATGCTGCACAACTAAGAATTTTCCTACCATATTCAACGCAGCAGAGCAAATCGGCTTCATCGGAAGACACGAAAGATCTATTCACTAAGTAAAATTACAATGCTAAAGCTACAAAGTTAACACATTACACGAAGACACGAAAATACAATATACCTTGACAAGCATTGAATTGATTAATGAGAATACACGAGGTAAGAAACGTAAGAGAAACAAAAACAAAGGGCAAAAATATCTCTTGACCATTCCAATTTAGTGTATTATAACAACCAACCTCATGGTTTTAGGAAAACTATAATGCCGTGGAAAACAAATGGAAAACAAATTCCATACCTCTATTGAGAAATTCCTTGTCGGGTTTCACAAATCCGCAACTAATCTTGATGGATTGGGGCGACGGGTAAAACAGACGGTCTTTGGCCGGTGGGTGTTGGATGGAGAAGGGAGAAAGGGAGAAAGGGAGAAAGAACTGGCTAATTAAAGAGGGAATCGATATCAAAGAGGGAAAGAGGGAATCGTTTGGGGGAATCAGATTTGGGGGAATCGATTGTTGTTGAAGGGGAAAAGAAAAGAAGGCAGTGGCTAATTAAAACAGTGACGTTTAGGCTATATAAATTTTGTGGCGTTTATTCAAGCGCCACTAATAAAAATGGCAGCGTTTTACATACTCATGTTATAAAACGGCAGTGTTTTTGTGATATATTTGCGGCGTTTTTAGGCACAAACGCCACTAAAACGATATAACATTATTAGCGGCGTTTTATAAACAAGCGCCACTAAATCTACAAATAAGTAAAACAGCGGTGTTTTGTGACATATTTGCGGCGTTTTATATCCAAACGCCACTAACCACGATATAAAATTATATGCGGCGTTTAAGAACAAACGCCACTAAAACTACAATAAGTAAAGCAGCGGTGTTTTGCAACATTTTGCGGCGTTTTATGGAACAAACGCCACTAAAATATACAAAATTATTTGCGGCGTTTTTGACAAAACGCCACTAAAATGGGACAACATAAAACAGCAGGTGTTTTGTAACCATTTTGCGGCGTTTGTTGGAACAAACGCCACTAAAACTATACAAAATTATTTGCGGCGTTTTTGACAAAACGCCACTAAAACTGGGACAAGATAAAACGACAGTGTTTTGTAACATTTTGCGGCGTTTTTTGGAACAAACGCCACTAAAACTATACAAAATTATTTGCGGCATTTTTGACAAAACGCCACTAAAACTGCGATATGATATATCGACAGTGTTTTGTAACATGTTTGTGTATATATACACAAATTATACACTATAAACCCTTATTCATACACCTTAAACCCTAAACCGCAACTCATACATATATTGCAAGGTGTAAAAGTAATTAAAAAATAATCTTATTGCAAACCTTAAACCCTAAAAGAATTTGATTTTTACCTCTTTTATCAAATTACTGAACACTTAATCTCTAAACACTAACACTCTAACTCTGTTGTTCGATATGGTTTAAGCACTAAACCCTAAACCCAATATATAGATCTAAAAACTAAAAATTAAACTATAAACCTGGCTTAAACCATAACCTAACCCGTACTTTTAAACCCGTACTTTTAAACACCGAAACCATCAACAACAAAGATTATAATACACTAATTTAATCTAAACTCATAACCCTATCCTCTATTCGGCCATAAACCCTAAACCTTGAACCATAAAGCCCAAACCATAAACCATAAATCTTTAACCCTAAACCCTAAACCCTAAACCCTAAACCCTAAACCCTAAACCCTAAACCCTAAACCCTAAACCATGAACCTTTAACCTTAAACCCTAATACCCTAAACCATAATCCCTAAACATTAAAATAGTAACTCGTAAACCTTACAGCTTAAATTATATATGCTAAACCATAAACCCTAAACAATCATGAGAATTAATTCAACATTTTAAAATTAATATAAGAAATTATTTAATATTTTTTTCTTAAACTAGAATCAAAATTATATAAGAAATTATTTAATATATAAATTTAAAACAATCATCAAATGTATCCAAAAAACTTTAGACTTTTAAGCGCTTTTATAAAAGCGTATTAAAGACTCATACTTTTTATGGCGTTTTGTAAAAGCGCCGCTAAAGATCAGACTTTAATGGCGTTTTTGTAAAAGCGCCGCTAAAGATCAGATTTTTAATGGCGTTTTGTAAAAGCGCATTAAAATCAACTTTTAGCGTTTTTGTAAAAAAGCCGCTAAAGATCGAACTTTAGCGTTTTTAGAAAACGCGCTAAAATCGATTTTTCGGCGTTTACAAGTAAACGCCGCTATATATCATTATTAGCGGCGCTTTGTAGATAAACGCCGCTATTTCTCTTTTTTTTGCGGCGTTTTTTTCCAAACGCCGCTAATGTATAATATTTGTGGCGTTTTTGTTTAAAACGCCACGAGAAACGCCGCTAAAAGTCTGTTTTGCTGTAGTGAGCAATAAGACTTGTGGGATCCCCAAGCACAGCTGATATCACAAATTGTAAAGCCAAACCAGCCATTTCACAACATTTCTTTACTTTCCCTTTCCTTCTCTTATGTGGTGTTTGCAATGTGTTTTTCAAACTCGGGATTCTGTTTTCCACTTTCTTAATACCCTTTCCATATCCAAAATACAATTCATGCCAATTTTCCACTAACATTTCCCTAACACATGCAACATGCAAGTTATATTTCTTACAGCTAGACCTATAACTCCAGCTCCTCCCTTTACGTCCACATTTATGACATGGTGCCCTCACTTTCCTATACAAATACAAATTCGTTTCTCCATCGTCTAATACCATCGGTAACTTCGCGCAACATGGGTGAAGATCGAACCCGCATGACTTACAATGGTAAACGAACCCGGTAACGTCTTTTTCACAAGCGTTGCAATAACGAGGTGTGTCGCCGGGTGGTCTCGAGAAGAATTGGAAGGAACATTTGGTGTAAAAAGGGTGGTGGATTGAAAGTGAAGGTATGGCGCAGTGTGTGTGGAGATCGAAATCACAAAAGGAACATCGGTAATGTGAGCCGATGCCGACTTCTTTGCACCCGTCGCACTTGAATGGAGTTTCGGTGTAGTCTAATGTTAGTGTGTGTTGAGGGTGGCTGAAATGGGATATCTCATTGTATTTCATGGCTTTTTTTGTGTGTGTGTGGGTAAAGAAACAATGTGGATGGTGATTTATAATTAGGGAGATGTAGTTTATGGCTTGAAGTTGAAGCTGAAAGAGGAATTATGCTTTAAAAATGGTAGTGATGGACCAATGGTGGTAAGTGATATATGTACATAGAAGAATCCTGATGTTTTAGAAGAGAGACACAAGGCATTTATGTTTATGCTCCATTGAAGAATACGAATTTTCACTTTGTAACGTTGAAAACGGCTCTCATTTCGTTTATGTCATCATGTCTTTATTAGAGGTGTGTATGGATCGGGTCGGGTTTAGGCCGGACTCAACTAAAAATTCAAGTCCATTTGTTAGGCTTGGACCCGGCCCCAAAAATAGACTTAAAATTTTGTCCAAACTCGACCCGGATAAAAATACTAAAACCCGGGCTCGACCCGACCCGTTCATATTTATTTTGTTATATTTTAAAATATATATAATACATCAAAAATACTAAAAATATCAAAATAAATATTTCCCAACAAATTGAAAATAAATTTTTAAAAATATATATACTTAGATAACACTAAGATAGATGCAACTTAACAAGCAAATGACTCTAGAATAAATAACAAACAATAAAATAAGTTTTATAAAATATCCAAACAATAATAACATAATAGTAAAATGGTAGCAAAATAGGGAGAAAATAACATTAAAAATAAAAGCAGATTTTTTTTGTCTTTTAGTTAATTCGGGCCGGACCGAGCTCGGGCCAAAATGCCTTACCCGAGGCCCGGCCTATTTTTTAAACGGACCTTATTTTTTTGTCCTAACCCATTTTTCGGGCCTATATTTTTATCCAAACCCTCCCACATTTCGGGCGAACCGAGTGGCCTGACCCATGAACAGGTCTAGTCTCTACTAACCAATATCATCATAATAACTACTATTATTTTCGTATAATAACAAATTTTGCCCTCAAATTTTACATATTTATTCAATTTGACCCTATTTTTTTATTAAAAGTAAATTGAAAATTTAGCCCTCAATAACAAATTTTAAGAAATAAATTAAACCTTTTAAAATTTAAAATTTATAAACAAAATTTATAAAAAATTATAAAATTTTAAATTTATAAATTTTTATTAAAATAACAACATTAACCCAATAAAAGATTAGGGTAAATTTTTTAAGATTTTATAACCATTAGATTTTAATGGGTTGGTATTGTTATATTTTATAATTTTTAAATAATTTTTAAATTTTATAAAGGTTTAGTTGATTTTTTTAAAAAAATTTACTAAGGCCTTTTTGACCATTTAGCTTTATTAGTTTTCAAAATTTTCTAATTTACTTCTAATAAAAGAGTAGGGATCAAATTGAATAAATGTGTAAATATTGTAGGTTAATTTTGTTATTATACTTTATATATAAATACCAAATTTTAACGAACTCATTATTTTGCTCACTCATCTAATGTACAATAATTAATTTACTAATGTTTTTAGTAAAATGGCTAAAATGCACTCCAAAATATAGTACGGACGATTTTGTGGTACTTTTACTCTACTATTCTCCATATAATTTTGAATTTCATATCTAAAATTAAAAAGTTAGTCCATTTAGTTTAGTTTTTAAAAATTCAGTCCTTATATACAGGAACTTTGATCCAATATGTAATTTCAATGTAATTCCGACCCTACTTAATTTCAATGTAATTTCCTTTTCTTTGTTTTTTAGGTTATGACAAAGGCTAAAAGTGTTTGGTTAGCAAAATAGGAAAAAAGAGATTAAAGGATAGGATTTATGTGAAGGGATCAAATACTTGGTGTAAATTTAAGGATCCAATGAGCAAAACAAGAATCTTAGCATCTTTAAAAGATGATTTTAGTAAAGCATCCAACACCAACACCATTACATTCAACAAACCTAGCTAAGCCAAGAATGTTTTCATCCTAAGTGGTCAACTATATCTTATAAATATATACATTTTTCATTTTTAAGGATACAAATGGTATATATAATGCTAGAAGGAATAGAATCATCATTGCGAGACTCGAGACCAAAACATGGTTTCGAGAGATAACACTTTTCTGATAATAGTAAGGGTTATTGTTTAAATTTGAAGGGTTGCTCGAAATATAAAAAAAATTTGAAAAAAATTAAGATTGTTTTAAAAATGGGTCGAACTTTAGTTCTAATATTTCAAATTCAACCCAATTTGACCATTTTATATATTATACATGCTATATAAACATTAGAAAATATTTGGAATAAATTTGAATTAATTATTTATAAATATGAATAAATTTAATAATATTTTAAATAAATATTTTAAATTTGATTCGATTTGAAAAAATAAAAATATATTAATATGATAAGGGTGGATAGAAGGATGACATATGAGAGAACAAATTCCTACCCAAATAGACCAACATCTCCAATATTCTCTCAGATGATATGATGTTATATGCTCCTTAGTTTATGCTAAAAGGATTGATATTATCCATTTGCATGCTTATATCTTCAACTTGAGTCATTAATTTCTATGATTTGGCATCTGTCCCCATGCTGATGTGGCAGCATGTGATTGATTACCTGGAATTTATTCTTTTCTTAATTAATGATTTAAAAAAAAAAGAAAAAAGAAAGTATTGATTTAGATGTTATATGATAGGTTTAATATAATATATTTGGTATTTAAATTTGACAATTTTTTTTAATTTGGTACTTAGACTTTTTGGGGTTTAATTTGGTAATTGAGTTTGACTTTTCACTAATTTAGTACCTAAGCTCTTTTAAAAAAACTCAATTTGATACTTAAATTTGTTAAATGATATACAAATTACCCCAAAATAGTAACGGTGTTAAAAAGTTCGTGTTATGCTACAAAATATCACTGATATTAGAAGAAATTCATGTTTAAAAATTATGCATTGAGCTATACTTAGTGAATTAATATTGAATAAGAAAACAATAGTTTTAGAAACCCAAAATAAAAGATATTCATTATTTTAATTTAAAAAAAAACTAAACTAAACTAAAGAAATACCTTGCAATTTGTCACGTGTCGATCATACATTGATTATTTTTGCAACTAGTAAAAATTAAACACTATCAAGATATTGGAGTAATTTGTACCAAATTAGGAAAAAAAATTAAGTACAAGTATTAAATTGAATAAAAAAAGATTTAAGTACTAAATTAAAAAAAAATCAAATCTAAGAATCAAATTAGAAAGAAATGTAAAGTTTAGGTACAAAAGTTATATGAAATTAGCTACAATTTCTTGATGGTTCCTTTTGGGCTAATAGAAGATTAAGTTGAAAAGCGTTGACTGTTAGGGTATTAGGTTATCCCTCTGCCACTTGCTGACCCTAGCTTCATAATCAATGTTCATAGCAGTGAAGATAGAAGAACCAGATAATACCAGAGACCAGACCAGCAAACATCATTGTGGCGTGTTCTGTTCCTTTTTGGAACAAAAGAGAAAAATATCTGGAATATTCGAATAACTGGTAAAGATTAGTGAAGTAATCGTCTACATCGCGGCTATTGCAGTCTTGTACTTGCAACAATGGAGGAACATATGAGGAACATATGGCAGATGGTTTTTGAAACATGTTACTTATGCAGCGGTTTTGTGAAAAAAGGAAAATGGAACTTAAACCGACTTGAAGGTCTCATTGTCGTGTTTGGAAAGACAAAATATAATAAAAAATGATCCTTGTAACTTATCTCAGAGCACAATGATACAATCATTACTACAAAGAACGTGTGCCGCCGCTGACAACCGACCGGAAAACCACCCATCAACTTCCATATATATACCCCTTAGTGACAGCTAGCCACTTCACATCCCAAATTATCAGAAAAGAAAATCTTCCAATTGCTTGCCCGTTTTGTTGTCTGATTTTGAGTTAGCTATGTCTGCGCTTGTGGATATATGGAGCGATGAGCTTGCTAAGCTGCGAGAGAAGGGTCAAACCCTTTTCTCTACTGGTTCAACCCCTACTACTGCTGAGTCTGGTCAAGTGGTTCGATCACTAAAGAAATGCTCAACTGAGTCAGCTGGAGCTTTTGTTTGCAGAGTGACGCGAGTCAAGTCTCCTGTTGTGCTGTGCGCCGAGGGTTCCATTTCCATGCTTGTTGAATGCTTTAGCCCTTGAAATAAGAGTGTAACATGATCGAATTTTCTGTTTATGGATTTCAAGTATCCATTCCTTGTTGTAAAATATATGACGTATTAAAATCTACGGTACTTTTGATTGAAACCAAGGACTTAGTTGATTGTGTGATTCCGACTACGACATGAACATTTAATTAACATAACATCTTTGCACTTGCTGATACGTTCTTGCAAATTTTGAAGCTCACTAAACATAATTAACCAAAGCAGGCCAGACAAGCTAGGCAGCCATATTTGGTATTTTCTTAGTGATGATTTGGGAACTTTTTCTTGCATTTAAACACTTTATATATATATATATATATATATGCTTGGTTTATAATGCAAGGAAAAGTAGGCAGCGGTTTTGAAGTCATTGTAAAGACCCCAAGAAATGAAGATAACCTTAACCGACCTGAACGTCTGCTTGTCTCTTATCTCAAAGCTCATACTCAGAACCACTAACACAAACAACGTGTGCCGCCGGAAAACCCATCCGTTAACTTCCATATATATATATATATATATATACCCCTTCACATCCCAAAATATCAGAAAATTTTAAAATCTTTCAATTGCTTTACCTGTCTTTTTATTGTCTGCTTTTGAGTTAGCTATGTCTGCGCTTGTGGATATATGGAGATTTGAGCTTGTCAAACCCTTTTCTCTACTGGTTCAACCTCTACTGCTGCCGAGTCTGAAAAGAAGAGCTCAACTGAGTTAGCTCGAGCTTTTGTTAACAGAGTTACCCTATTCAAAATCAAATCTCCTGTAGTGCTGTGCTCTGAGGATTCTATTTCCATGCTGGTTGAATGCTTCAGCCCTTGATTAAAAGAAAAAGAAGAAGAAGAAATAACAGTGTAGCATGATTACCAATGTTTGTGTAAATTATATAATGTAAGAAAAAGTTTCAATTTTGATATAGCATTTTGTGTGGGATGATGCTTTATGCTCCGAACAGGGGATGTGACATCCCTCTGCTGTAGTTTCAATTCAGGATGCTGCCTTTGCACTTGAATAAAAAAGTTGCTTACATTCATATTATTGTTATGGTTAATTAAATAGTTCAAGTTTCTTACCACCATGGAATCATGTAGTTTCAGCTCTCAGATTTGGCAAAAACCTCCTAAAATAAACTCGGTTTTGGGTAGAAGAATCTACGACTTTAGAACCCATCTTTTTTTACCTATTTCTTATTGATTACTACATAAATATTAGCATTTAATATGCAAGATTGCATTTTTTGCATTAAGTTTATCCATATATTAAAGCACACAGATTAAGTTAATACAGTGAATATATTTATATATATATATATATATATATTCCACTGAAGAAGGTGTGCGCCGTGGGCTAACAATAAAAAAATCCATATATTTTTTGCATTCCTATAAAATCCAACCAAAGGAAGCCTAAATATCTGAAAAGCACTTTCAAACAAGATTATTAACCATGTCTGGCGTTGTGGATAAGTGGCGGAGGGAGCTCACGAAGCTACGCGAAAAGGGTCAATCCATTTTTTCTACTGGTTCGAGCCCTGGCAGTGTGGAGTCCGACCAGGTAGTTCAGTCACAAGAAAAAAGCTCAAATGGGTTGATACAAGGTTTTGTTACCCAAGTCATGCCTGGTAAATCAACCATGGTGCCATGCTCTGAGGGCTCTATTTCCATGCTTGTTGATTGCTTTAGCCCTTAGTTTCCTTTATTCCACTGTGGGTGTGTTTATGTGAGTTGTATAGACTACATTAACTTTAATTCACGTGTATCTGTATGGTATTCTGTCAATTACATCAATTTTTAAGAGACCATGAATTTGGTGTTTGATCTGATCTAATAGAACCACTTGCTCATTGGCCTGCTGGTGTTCTATCGGAACTTTCCAACCTTGAGAACTATTTTGTGCTTAGCTCCCAGGCCACGTGAAGTAGCCGAAGATACTTTTAACTTTTCTACAGAAACAAAACAACAGTTCCCTTCTATCAATAAACAAAAGGGTTAATTAATATTTGGTACCTAAATTTGATTATATTATTCAATTTGATACTTAATTTTTTTCTTTTGTCTCAATTTGATACCTGAATTTAGTTTCAATATTCAATTTAATACCTGTGTTTGTCCTTATTAAAGTACTCGAATTTGACTTTAATATTCAATTTGATTTTTGAGTGTTTGTGTTTTTATCCCAATTAAGTACCTAAATAGACGGAAATAATAATGGAGCTTATGCAAACCTTTAAAATTTTTACTTAGACCTACCAAAATTTTTAAATTTTCTCATTAAGTCCTAAATTTTTTTTTGAAATTTTTAGTTAACCCCCCTCCCCTCAAAAAGAAAATTAATCCCAAGATTGGCATTGTACCTATACATATATTTACTAGGGCAAACATGTCAATTATTAATTGAGCCATATGATATCATTTAGTCTTGATAACAAATTGAACACTTAAAGTGAAATTAGGACAGGAAAACTTCAAGTACAAATCAAACATCAAAGTGAAATTCATGTACTAAATTATGTATTAACCCTAAAGAAAAGATACCACCATTGAGGAATATGCAAAACTATATCCTTTTCTCCCAATTTAACAGAATCTAGGGGCCAACCACACACGGATTTTATTTTTTCTTTTTCTTTTAATTTTTGCTGCCGAAGAGTCAAATTTGACAGCCTTAACGTCGCTAATAATAGACACTAAACTGGTTTCTTCGAGACCACAACTCGATTATATAAACACCTTTGTGCAGAGCAAAAGCATGTAAACACAACACATTCAAAAGCAAAAAAGGGTTTTATTTAGCTTCAAGTTTTAGTAAGAAAAAAAAAAAACATGTCGACAATAGTAGGGGTGTGGATGGATGAAATTGAAAAGCTCAAAGAGAGAGTTCAAGCTAAAAGGTCGTTCATGTTGAAGGCTAAAAAGGATCAGCAGCTTGGTAAGGAAAGACATGTTGAAGAAGAAAAAGAAGCTGGTAAAGAAACTACAATGTCGGAAGCTACACTTTGTATGCTTATGGACAGGTTTGTACCGTGTTGATTGCAGAGAACAGAAAGGAAAACATATGAGAAGAAGTTCCAGTGTGTACTATGTTTGATGGAGCTTTGAGTGTTGTATGTAAAAGAACAAGGTTTGTTTATAGTTATGGTTGTGTAATATTTATTGTTTTTTTATGTGGAGACATGGCTCATTGTTAAGTTAAAATTAAGCTGAAATAACTTGAAATGGATCTAATAAGTTGAACTTAAAGTGACTACCACTTGAATTCTTCAATAACCTAAGCCCAACACAATTTTAAACTTGAATTCACCCAAAGTTGAACCCAAATTTGGCTCAACCGGGTGCAAAAATTCCAAGATCTTTGGATAACTTGTGATTGGGAAAAGAAATAGATAATTTGTCCTATGAAACCCTTAATCAACTTGTGGTTAAAAAGACTAATAATCGGGCTTAAACACTTACGAAACCCTCAGAATGATAAGGTTCTTCGCTTTGCATCGAATTAAACCACATGCTCCACCGCTTGTGCGGGCCCCTCAATTCCTTTGAGTTTCATTCTTGCGAACGTACTCCCTAAAAAAATCAATAATTGGACTTGAAGTTTGAAAATTCCATAAGTTCAGAAGAAGAAAAAACGAGAGTTGAATCACTAAGAAAAAAACAATCTTTTACTCAAACAATTAAAACTTGACTCCTCACATTCTGATTAACATGTTTTAAAGTGCATTGTGAAACTAAGAGAAAGATAGTCAATCTATTGGAAATCATCCATACTTTAGAAAGTCAAAGGTATGGGTATCAAAATGTTGGCACTAGAAATCTAGGATTTAAGGCACCAAAAATGGGATTGAGATTTGGTATGAGATATTTGTAATTTTTTTGTCCCTGATTATATAGAGACTTTGCAAGTTAATCCCTGAACATCAACTATAAATAAGCCTAACCATTTCTCATTTTCATCAACCCACACATTTGCCATTCTCTACTTAAGGCATTGTTTTCTCTCTTTGTAAATCTTCACTGGAGTAAAATATATTTGGTAGTGCCCGAGGACGTAGGCAAAATTTACTGAACCTCGTTAAAATTCTAGTGTTCTTTATTGTATTATTTTGCGTATTTTGTGAGTGTGATTGTAGTGATTTATTGTGCTATTAAATTACGATAGAGGGATATTCTGTCTAGGAAAGATCTGGTACTTAAGCAATCCTTGTGATCTACCTCTCTTTCTTGAGAATTGAATTTAATGTGATTTTTCAGTACAATAATTTTATTCTTTTACACGCTTCCGCACAACACAATCCATAAACAAATAACTCAATCTAAAAATATTCGGATACTATCTAAAAATACGTTAACCTAGCCGAATTATAGGGTATTATTTGTCGAGCTGGTAAAAGGTTGGTTCATAGTTTGAATATGATGGCGAGCAGCCCAGTTCCAGTTTTTCATTTGAAAATAGAATAATGCACTACGTCGTGGTAATTAATCATATGGTTGAGTAGCCAGTCGAGGTCAATCCATGATTTTAATGTGGATTAAAAGCTCGGAAAATAATATGCCTATGGTGTGATACATATGCACATGTTATTAGCTATGATTTTACCCAACATTAAAGTATATTTTTAGCAAGGACACATCAGAATATTAATAAAATTAAATATTAACAGTTAAACACGATAAAATGATATATTTTATGAGAGCTAAAATATAATTTTATCATCGAAGTCTCAATTTATATATGCGAGGTCTTCTTTTATTTCAGAGTGTCTCGTGTTGTTTTGTGATTGAGACGTAGATAAATAAGTAGCTTGTTATAATTGGTTTAAGTAGGATGGTGCTATAATGTATATTAAGACTTCTCAAATTTAATTATAAGAGTGTGCTTGATGTGGACAGATTGCAAGGATCTGTTAGACAAAATGTCTGCTCGTCAATCGAAAAGTTAACTCTGTGAGGTATCTTAGAAAGAAGAATCACCGTTGAAAGTTCTAATTAAAGACTTTAATCATTCTATTGGTAGAGATTGGTAGAATGAAGCCCTTAGTCAGGCAGGAATGTTTGAGTGCTTTTGGATTATTTGAGCTCTCTCATCAAGGTCGAGGTCTTCTTTTATCTCGAAGTGTCGCATGTTGTTTTGTGATTAATTAAGACATTGATAAATAAGTAGCTTGTTTTAATTGATTTTGGTAGAAAGACGTTATAATGTATATAAAAATTTCTCAAATCAGACAAGACGATTAACTATTGGATAAGATGTATGGTTGTCAATGGAAAAATTAAGCCTATAACGTATCTTAGAACGAAGAATCACCATTAAGTGAGTTAATGTCACGTGATTATAGATAGTATATTAAGCATGAGATCATGCAATTGTATAATTGTGATGAGTTGGGACTAAGACAACAAACATGTGCCTTCACCTTAGTATTTTACAAAGTAAAAACAGCTTTAATTAAATTAAAAATTACAGAAATGAAACAGTAAATATGTTCACACCAATGGATCCACCTTGGTCCCGGTTACAATTAACGTTCCCAAAAAAAGGAGAGGAAAAAAGTCAACTTGCTCAATAAATTTTGTCAACCTTGAGTTACAAGTTACATTTTATGTTTGAAAAAGATATTTCATGGAGGCTAACCATGTGCCTTTTTTAATACAACATTAAATTACAAAAATTAAACAATGGAACAAACTGCGAAATTTTAACTTTTCACTGACCTGGCACTCTGACATGTGGTTAAAAAACTCCATTTTTTACACGTGGCACCGACCAGACCTACCAAATAGTTGCCTTCATCGTTAAGGGATCGGACCACCAAACAACGACGCGCCTACCGCGCTTCCGTGTCTGCGCATGTTAATCTTCCTTCGCTTTTTCTGTGACCTTTTTGACTTTGACATTGGAAAAAAGAATGTAGGGGAATCAACTCACTTGCTTAATCTCTTTCATATCTGGCGCGTTTTCAGACACGCGCCACACCTTGACGGATTTATCGAGGCTACCACTGTAAACGATCGATTTCCGGTCAGTTTTCCTCGACGTCCGATCATCTTCCTCGACCGCTAAGCATTTGACTGGACCGATATGACCGGTTAAGACCGAGAGACATTTATGGATACCACCTTTTTCTCGTCTCCATACACATATGCTCCCATCGGCTGACCCGCTGAAAACCAAGTTCCCCGCCGTGGCTAAGCAGAGGACCGCCATTTTATGTCCCCGTAAAATCCCACCATGGGAAAGATGCTTGTCGCGTTCCCAGAAGTTAACGAGCCCGTCCGACGAACCACAGTACAACACCGCCGATTCTCGGCTCACGGCCAATGATGTAACCGCGTTTTCTTGTTTTAACAACACTTGGACCAGGAAATGCTTAGTTCCTTTCCCTTGTAATTCCCTTTTCCATACCTTGACCGTACCGTCAGCTGATCCCGTAAACACCAAGCTATCAAATCCGGCCACCACTGAATTAATGGCATCGTCATGAGCGTCGATGGATTCCAAGCATTTCGAATCGGCTAATCGCCAAACTTTCAGGGTTTTATCCCAAGACCCTGAATATAACAGCCCGACCTCTTCGTTCACACTCATGCAAGAAACGGCATCGAAGTGTTTGATCCGAAGAACATTTCGGTTCCTCCGAACTTCAACATAGTTCTTCGGGTTAACAGAGCTTTTTATTATATCTTTGAACGTCGGCAAACTGCCTAATCTTTTGTGAACGCTAGGACTCGTCGTCGATGAGACTTTCCACACACGGATTTTACCGTCTTGGTGACCGGTGAATACCTTATCACCCAATACAATAATGGCTTTAACCAATCCACTTTTAGTTTTAAAACCTGAAAATTCCTTCAAATCTTTCCACACACGGATGTTCTTGCTATCGGAACCCGTATAAACCAAATCCCCAGCTGCAGCCAATGAGTAAATATGACCTTCTTCTCTTACAATGGAAGCAATAAGCCCATCTTGGCCATAATCAGCTTCGAGCATAGATGGGTTAATAACCCATGGTGATTTGATATAAGGAGAAGCTTGTATCCACGGTGACATTATATACGGCGAACCCTCACCGCTCGTCGTCGTACTGTTGGAACACCTCGGGCTCGCCATTGATGCACTGCTTTTACGGTTGGGGACTTCGTCGTCTTCGGCACCGATAGGAAACAAAGAAGGTTCAGATTTGAAGAGAGTTCCTAGTTTTGGTCGGCTATGGAGGTTATTGCTTTGCTCCACAACCATCGTACCACCCTTATCGTTTCCCATTAACAATGAGAATCAAAACTGTATAAAGATATAGACTTTTCTGTACTAACGTGAAGAGAGAAAAATATGTGGATGGCTTTTTAAGAAAACGAAGAGGTAATTTGAGATGGAAAATTTTGGAGCGTTACTATCTGGTTTTTTGTTTGCGAGGAAAAGACTAAACGAGGGTGTTGGATATAAGGGGTATATATGGAGAAGGGACGAATAGTGGTAGGTGATGTGAGGCTCTGGGTCTTTGACACGTGTTTTGATGAGACGTAATCATTACGAATGGGTACCGGTAACTAGGAATTAGTAAAACTTATAATAAAGTTTGATTATGAAAATATTTTTGTAATACAAACATTAAAATAATTTATTTATTAATAAACGGATTAATTTAATTCAATCTCGAATAATACATTAAATATTTTTATCAAAATTAAGATATTTATTACCGATAATAATGTTTTTATATAAATGAAAGATAGATTCATAGTAAACATTTTATGAAGATGTTAATTGTGAACATGGATATGATAAACATGATGGTATGAGACAAAAAATTTGACCGTATATTCCATAATTAGGAAGATATTGACCAATGCAACAACATGCTATATATATAAAATAGCTAGGGTTTTGATTTGTGAACCTTCGTTACCGTAAAAAGAAAGAAGTGTTCTAAAACGATTCTCGTTTTGGCTTTGAACTTTTCTTGCTAGCTACTTCAACATCGTTTTATTTATGATGAAAGTCTTAATAATCGTGCATATTTTCGGGGGTAAACTATGTATAAAGTCGTTAAATTATTAATAATTTTTTAAATGATTAACCTAAAAAATTAATTAAAGATAATGAAATTGAAAACCCAGAAAAACTTGAATTTAATTTAGATTTGAAAAGCCAGAAATTTGAAATTTGAAAAAAAAAAAAGCATTGGGAAGTACTTGAAAATGAAGCAAATTAGGAATATTCATTATATTAGTTGAAAATAAAGAAAATAATTAATGGTAGGCAAAGCATTGTTATCCCTAATATTTTCTTTCGGCCACCTTTTGAAGTTTGGTTATTCTAGTGTCACATGGCTAACTTTATTCTTGAGCAATCTTTTATACTATTAAAATCTTGTATTAAAGCTTAAGCTAGCATTACAAGAAATGAGAGAAAGAAGAATAGTTAGTATTCTTATTATAAAGTTTTTGGACTGTATTATAATTTAAGTAACATTTATTCATTGGTTCAACAATTAACCCTTATTTATAGATACCTAGATGGCTACATGGAATCAACCCTAAATTTTATACTCTAATTTTGGTGGAATGGGGTCTAGAAATTCAATTTCATAATTAATGAAGCACCTAAATATTATTACATGTTCAAATATCATAAAACTACCATCAAACTTTTATCCCTTTTATAAAAAAAGAAGAAGAGTAAATTAGTTCTTTCTGTTAAAAGTTTCATCTATTTCTGTTGTTAAAATCGACGTGGCTAATGAAATAATCAAACAGTTACGCATGACGTGCCACGTGTACCTTATGTTGATGTACAATGACCAGTTTTTAATAGTAAAATTTGAGAGATTTTTAATCTAACATACAGGGACTAATTTGTTTATTTTTTTAGTAGAAGGCGCAAAATACAATCCGACTTCTAATAAGAGTTTTACCTCAATTATTATGTACATATATATAATAAGAGTTTGTGTTTGATGTGTTGAAAATACATGAAGGGGTTAGTATTTGGTACACTAGTAGTGCACTTTTTTTATTCCACAAGCAACCTTAAAAAAATTAACATGTGTGTGTGTTTTTTTTAATATTTTACTATACCTTAATAGAATATTTATTTTTAAAAAAATTGAAAAGAGATCACTTTTATCGGGTTAGACTTCGAGTTAGATTATAAATATTATTATATAATGTACAGAAATTGTGATCCAATAACAAATATTTTTAAGAAAAAAACTCAGATTCAAATTCTTAAAAAAATATTATCGAAAAGATCAGTTTTTATCCTCAAGATACAGTAAAAACATCAATTTCACATGAAAAAAATAAGATGAAGAAAAACGTCGTGGCAGTTAAGTTTGGTGAACCGAAAAGACAAGGTTTGGGTTGTCGAAATTAAAGTCCATTGCCCCAAAAAACCGAAACCCCTATGGAATTTCACATACAAAATCGTTTTGGAGCAGCTAAAATATTTGTCAACGGTTTTTAAATTGCTGCCACCTGCATGTTTGGTAGATAAAAATTACGACCTCCATGAACGGCGCTAGCCGCCACGAAACAGGAACATGTTGGATTGGGTATGTTTCTTCTCGCCACGTTATCCCCCCTCAGAAAACATATACAGCATACAAGGTTGCCATATTGGGTCTACAGTTTTTCTACACTTCATCTATTAATTTGGACCAACGTTTTCTTAATGCCTTGAGATCAACCAAGCTCTAAAATATCTATTTTTTTATAATTTTTAAAATTTTCATAATTTCTTTAAATTATTTTAATAACGATTATATTAAAAAGGTATTTCATAAAAAAAAAAATTGTAATGTAGTGTTGATTGAATAACAGTTCACATGATTGTGTGTGGAGTTATATAAGTGTGATTTTCTTAATTTAGGATCTTAACACGTGTACAATGTATGTTTCCTTATAGTTTATCACTTAGAAAACACAATAACTTTCTATGTGGGCATCACGGTGAGATCCACGTATGAGCCATGCAAGAAAAAGCGTAACATCTATTTTTGTCAAAGTGTTATGCATTTGCACATTCATGGAGCCTGACTTAATTTAATTTGATACATGAATTATATATATAAAATTTGATTAATTCATATATATATATATATAAAACTTTGATTTTAATTAATAATTTAATAATTTAATATGAAGAAAATCCTAGAAGAGATGATGCATATTGATTCAATACGTGTCCATTAAAAGGTTTATATTAATCAAATTTTAAATGTGTCCTAACCCTACTGTGGGGACTATATAATGTTTTATTCTTCAAGTGAAATTTGTACATAACTTGAATCATGTCGGAACACTTGTCTCCTGTTGCAAGAACTATAAAATGTAAACCCTTTCTTTAATAAAAATTAATAAATATTAAATATTAAGCATAAATATTTTTTATGTTAGATTTTTTTTTTGTTTCCATATGAAAAATGGAAAGTGAAAATTTTGAAAATGTATCTAAACATACAAGTGTCACTATAAAAGCTGTTTTAGATTATAAAAATGTAAGAAATATTAAATTAATTATTATTATTATTATTACCTCATTGAATCCTTGTTAATTTTTTAGTACTTTCCGGTCTTGTCCACTAATCAAACAAACATTAATTAATTTAATTAAAACACGAGTAAGAGAATAGCAAACGACAAATTTACGCCATTTAAATAATTTTTAATATATGATGAGATCATATAAGCATGAAGTATTCGTCGGACCAAAATAAAAATCAGCAATTATAAATTAAGAAAATGTAAGATGTTGGCATGTGTCATTCATGGATTCTATTTACTGTATATAGAATATCACTTTTGGATTTTTTTTTTTATTTATATGGGGTTGATGTTCCCGTATGATGAACAAATTAGGTCTAGAAGTTATGTTGGAGGGGATTTTATTGCATAAGCAAGATACGTAGAGAAGATTATTTAGTATGCAGTGTAATGTGTCAAATAATGGTGTGGAATGGTAATAAGAAAAATGGTGGCACGTTGATACTTGAGGATTTGTCTAACTATATTATATATGTGCAAAATTGATTACAGATGCATGCACGTTGATGGCAAAAAAGTTCAGATCACATGGAATTGGATCTAGAGGTGATCATAGGTCGGGTTGGACCTAGACAAAATTTTAGACCTATTTTTTAGGCTCGAGTCTGGTCCGAAAGACAATTGATAAATTCGAGCTCGGCCCGGTTCGGCCCATATTAATTTCTTTTAGCTTTTTTTATTAAATAAAAAATTTTAAAACAAATATTAAAACAAAAAAATAAATAAAAATATGTAAATTTAAAAAGTATATTTGATTAAAAATAAAATATATATTTAATATATAATTTGGGCCGGGCCAAACCTGGGCCAAAAAAGTTTTACCTGAGGTCAGGCCCGTTTTCTAAACAGGCCTCATTTTTTGCCCAAGCCCATATTTTGGGCCTATATTTTACTCGAACCCTCCCATTTTCGGGCGGGCCATCGGGCCGGGCCAGTAGCCCAATCCATGATCACCTCTAGTTGGATCCCACCTGATTTGATAGAGGCGAATTTTCTTATTTTAAAATCGAGATAAATTTGATGTATTTTAGGATAAATTTTTTTAATATAAATATTTTTTATTGTTATTTTGTTCTATCCCTTCATTCGGAGATTAGTTTTAAAATATATTCACTGTAATGGATTTCATATTGAAATTGTGAATGAGAAAAAGATTGATTATATTTGGTATGAATCACTCTTATAATGAATATCTGCTTGTTTTGATTTTGAAAAGGATAAAGAATATTTGGTTATTTAATGCATGATACTTACGCTTAAAGACATCAATATCTATTAAATTAATTGTGAGTATCTCTATCATCTTCCTTCATCTTCATCCCCATGAAGAGTTGAAAGCAGAACATTTGAATATGAAAGATCCACTTAAACTGTGGAAAGATATGACCATCAGATTATGATAATTCTATCTAAATCCTTTTATCCTGAAGTTGCAATATTTTGAAATTTTGATCGAGGATAACTTAACAGCATTTAAGATAAATACTATGATAAAATTATACTGGAATAATATTACTAATGAGAACTTGTTAGAGAAAACTTTTTCAATGTTCCATGCTTCAAATGTACTATTAAACAACGAGCTATTAAATGAAAAACTATAAAGTCCGTTGTATTAGATTTTCTCCATTCCCCCGAAACGAATGTAACAATAGATAAAAATGTAATTTTTTTATGTGGATTTAGTAAGTGGCTATATAATAATCGTAAAAGAGATTATCATATTAATAAACATCGATTTTCATAAGGGCTTTCGTAGCAACCTAAATTTGATTCATTAACATATTATAATTAAGTATTGAACCTAATGGTGTGTGTAAATTTTTTATTTGATATGCAAATAAAGTTGTAGTTGCTTTGGCAACAAATGTGATATCTTACACCTTGAATCTGACGATCGGGTCGGGTGTGAGGTGTTACACAACCTGTAATTTGTAAGGTTACTTGTTTGATGATTTGTTTAAGAACAAAACTTTCAGATTATGCAATTGAGACAATTCTTGCTAATGTTGGTGAGTTTATTTCTTAGGCTTTAAATGATTATTGTATGCCAAATTGTTAGTGCGAATAACTATCGCAAAACCTATTGCTTATACATGTATAAAATGGTTTATTTATTAGCAAGATTAATGATTAAATGTCTCTAGTTAGCAGTTAAACCATTTCTTCTGAGAACAAAACTTTTTGTATATGTATAAAGATATCATATTGTACATGCATCATCACTTGTACGAATCATATTAATAAGTTGGGATAAGTACTCCCAAATTACAAGTTGCTTTTGGTCAGGAGCTAAATACAACCCATCTTAGAATTTTTGAATGTTCGACACATGTTTAAGTTGTTCCGCCACAATACGCAAAATGGGTATTGAAAAAGAATGTTGGAAATATATGTTAATTATAAATCTCTTGGTATTATTAGATGTTTCGTATGAATTAGAGATTCAATTATGACATGATTTGTATTTTCGATTTGAATAATTTTCCTAACATTAGGGGGAGAGAAATAATAGCTGAATAAATAAATTACTTTGAACGAATTATCATTATCTAGATCCTCGAAGAAAATAATTTGAACTAGAAGTTCAAGAAGATAATTCACATTATTACAACTTAATTGCCATATGCATTTTCTAACTTAATAAGAAAAATCAAACCTTATATACCAGTTGATGTGTTGAAGTCCGAGTAGGATAACCTATTAAAGTAATAGTCGTATAATAATGGAGACGGGTGCTCTTAAATACACTCAAGACAACCGTACCATACGAATAATGACAACTGTAGAATTCTTTCAAACTGAGCTGACAAATCCAAAAACTTAACTCAACTACTAAACTAACCTTCCTCAAGCCATTGTGTCTTTGTGGTTGAAATGGTGATGATGCGTAATCAAGTAGATATGCGATTGGATAAAATATTTTCCAAACCTTAAAATGAAACATTCCACAATGGGTTTATGGGTATGGGCGAATGCAAGCCACATGTTGGCAATGATGTTGTTTCGGCATTGATAGCTTAAAATCTAGGAAGATGTGTGTACTTCAATCATTGTAACATTATGCTTTCTTTGAACACTCTAGTACCACCCCAACCCATCATTATCCACTAAACTTTTCGCCCATTGTCACTCATTTTCCATTTCATTTTTAAAATAAAAGTAATATTTTAAAAGTTGCAATATTGCTTTTAGGGTTTGAATTTAACCTTTATTCTAATACAAGGTGTCTTTGCATTGTATGACTACTCACTGATTTTTCCAATTTTCTTAACAAAGGAAAATGGTGCAAATTTTTTGGAGGTCAACCCATCACAATTATTTCCTTTTGTCCCCATGGCTTGCTCGCGAGTCTTCCCTTACTCCCACTTATTTTGATTATAAAGATTTATTAATATATTGGATCAATAGATGTAAAGATAAAAACGAGAGAATTTTAGTTTAGAAGTAGACAAGAAGGTCCTCCTTTTGAGATGTCTGTCATCTTTTATTATATAGGGTCAGACCTCGAATCAAAATTCGGGTCGGATTATTTTTATTATAAGTATATAACAAGACTTATTTCTGGCCTCTTAAGTCTTTGTTTTGTATTCCTACTAGATCTTGATTTTCAATTACTTGTAAACTCTTAATTATGTTCATTTTTTTCGGAAATAATCTAAGTTCGAATTTTCATTCATTATATTTGTTTTTAGAACAAAATATTTCATTTCTTTTTCCTTTGAAAGGAGATATTTCAATTTTAAATACAAATAATTTTCAACTTATTCTAATACATTGCATTTGTATGGAAATACTACTATATAAAGAAATAATAATAATGGACATGTTGTAATAATAATGGTTTCTATGTCCAAAAAAGAAATAATGGTTACATGAAAGAGACAAATCAACATCAAACAACACAAAGCTAGCCCTACAATCTTTTTCCACTCTTTGAAACTCAAATGAAGTGACAGAAAAAAGGGCCCATCCCCAATAATGTCTCAGTGTTGTTGAACCCTTATTATTGTTTCAAAATATTTTTTTGTCAAAACCCCATTATCAAACATATTTTTATTTAGCAAATGGAAACAAGGGGCCCAACACCCATCCTCCATCACTGATCACTGACTTTCTTCCATTATATTAGAGGTTGATGAGATCAGCTCTAGAATTTCTACAACATATAACCAAAAAAAAGGACAAAATGGAATAATCCAAGTATCTATTAGTGCTGTACACATGGCTATCTTCTGCATGCTAATTGGACCATGTTCATAATATCAAAGATGAACAGTTTCCACCAGCCACGGTTAGTGCTGTACACATGGCTTGGTATTCTCTCTGCAGATAACATGATGAGACAGACAAGTTATCCCAAGCTAACATTATCAGTACCAAATCAAAAACATTCTCTCTTAAAATGTTTAACAAAAATGAAGGTGCTGGTATCCATGCATTATCTGGTCTGCTAGCTTTGGATAATTATAAGCAAGTGTAGTGTTTTCTTTTCTTGTATGGTGGTTAATGCTTGGGAAGTGATAAGGGGATTTGACTTTAATCAAAGGGATTATGCATTGTATCTGTTTACGTGTCAACAACCTGTTAACACCCATTGGATTAAACAGGTTGAACAAGATAACAAGGGAAGGTGATATATTGACCAAATCATCAATAATATTGTTATCTTCATGAAACATGAATTAAAGAGCGTGGCCCAACTTGCAGTCTAGCAGATATATTTTTATAGTGAGCTAAGCTTTTAGGGTTTAAGTGGAAATATTGTTCAGTCTGAATGAAATGTGTGTGTGTTGGGTTTTTTTCTTGATTTGGTTATCTAATCTTTAGAATGTGGCCTTAATGATTAGGTCATACACCATCATGTATCTAGAACCCTAATCCCTACAAAACTTTGCTAATTTTATCCTATATTTTAATGAGATTAAGAGGAAAAGTAAAGAAAGGGAGACTGGTTCCTTTGATTCTTTTCAAAGATCAAAAGAAAAACTATTAAGATAAATCCTAAAATAAGTGTTAATTATATGCTTAATTTTTGCTATCTTTTGTAAGTGAATTTAGTTTTGTATTTTAATATGGACTTTGTTAGTTCATGTATTTTTTTTTTTAATTTTAGTTTTGATCAAATATTAAATTCATTAAGGTATGTTATTTTCAAATTTTTAAGCAGTAGACATATTATTTCACGTGTAATATCAAGTCAATTTGTTGTTTTAACATATTATTACAAAAAATCAATTGATGGATCTAATGATAGTCATTTGTATCAATATTAAAATTTTAAAATTAAAAAAAGTATAAGGACTAAGAGTGATCAAATTGGAGCACATGAGCTAAATATATAACTTTATTCATGACACGAGACTGATAACAAAATTTAATCAAACAAATTTAATTGTCTCGTTTGAAATAAAAAGTTTAAATTTTAAAATTTAAAATTACAGAAATTACAATTAATTCGAAAATAGGAAAGGCCAAAATTGACCGATTTGAAAAAGTACATAAACTAAAAATGAATAAATTAAAAGTATACATCTTACTATAAGGCAAAATTTGATGTACTATGTATCGTGTAAAGACTGCTCTCAGCAAGAAAGGATAGGGATTAGCCGCCCATAGCCACTGGTTATTTGCATCTGGGCTAGCATTTGGCCCATTTAATCCCCAAATGAAAGCCCAACTTTGCAAACCTAGGAATATCCCAAATTCAGTGGCCCAAAAGGAACCTCCGCCGCCCATCTATTGGCCCCTTCAGGCCCAAAAAGTTATCTTGTTCTTCAAGCTCAAAAAGCAGCAACTAGGACCAGCGGGAAGAGTAGTAGCACAGGCAAAGATCAAATCGTTGCATCAAAAAGAAAAACAGAGCTTTTTCGAAGGAGCGGAACTTCATAAATCAATACAAAAATCCTCAATTTTCTCAAAAAAATGGAATTCGTCATTGAACAAGGCAAACAACCACACCAAGAATGCTCTACTTTGCTTCTGGTTCGTTCACTTCTATTCCTTTTCCCCCTTTCAATTCCGTCCCTTAGGGTTCTTTTTAATTTTGTTTTTAATAAAGTTTTAATTTTTTTTTTGTTTTAGCCTGCTTTGTCGATTGGGAATGTGGGGCAACTAGCGGTGGATTTATTAGTATCATCAATGAAAGCAGAGAGAATTGGGTACTTAGATGATCCCTTTGTGCTTCCTTGTGTTGGAAATGATGCTTATGGCCCTATTCCTTGTGGTGACCTTGCACTTTCTCTTGAAGGTGCTCTCTTTACTCCTATTTTTCCTTCTTTTTTTTTTTTTTTTTTTTTTTCATATTCTTTGTTTTTATGAAGCTTGGACTAAATATATTGGAGCTTGAATACATTGTTTCTTGATCTTGCAGCTTACGAGTCAGCTTTTAGTCGAGTTGCTCTCCTTCAACAGCGGTCTCCCGTCGTTAAGGTATTGCTTCAATTATAGCTATATTGATTCAATAACATTTTGTTAGTGCAACTAAGTGCTGGATAATATGCAATGAACTGTTTTGTGTTTAAAGTATAATTTGATGCTTTGGAACTAAGATGCTTGCTATTGTGACCAAACTAATTCCGGATCTCGATGAATGATGATTTTCCAAGCCAGTTTTACTGCTTAAACTGAACTAGATGGATACGAGGCATTGAATTCAAACCTTGGGTTTCTCCAATTTTGAGAACGTGTTGCATGTAATAGGATTTACTCAGAACATAACTGACTTAATCTAGTGTTTTCTGACAACTTTCGTCTTTCTTGCCAGTTATAGCTTTGTACTTGTAAACTGCTCTTTGTTCCTTTTGTTATATGACCATTGTTAGAAAGAAGATGTATATAACTAAATAATTAATCACTCCAACACAAGGAACCCGAATAATAAATATTTCAGAATGTAGATAGTTAAGTGCCTGAATTGCTGTCCTATTTTGAAGGCTAGAGGATTTTACTACTTTTAATTGCCTTCAGGAAACATTGAATGACTACTTTTACATGGAGTCCTATGTCATTTCTGATTATCACGAGTGAGGGATTACCATGCCATTTGAAATTCATTAATGAACTAACTGTATCTTTTTACCTTGTGTTGATGTGAGTTTGTTTCCCCAATAATATTTTTCCTATTTTTCATCATTTTCAATGCTATAGTGATACTTGAATACAGATAGAATTATTTGATATTTGAAATGGCCATCCAAATAGGGACAAATGGTTGAATTTGCCAAAAACTTGGCAAATTTTGCTGCTGCAAGTGGAAAGAAGCATGTTGTTCTGCTTTCCAGCTTGGATTTTGGAAAGTGGCAGAAAATTGACATGTCAAGGTATTTCAATCTGAAATTGTTTACATTTAGTATATTATATTCTACGAGGTTCTTCTATTCCCAGTTTTGGTGCAACCAATCAGTTTACTTGTGTATCTTTGGAAATATAGAACATTGTGTAACTTTTCTGGGAGATCGCCTTGATAACTAGAAATGCCTATTGTTCGTGAGAAATGCTGATCTTGTGGCTGTTTTTTCAGTGGTCCACAGATTTATTACCTATCCACCTTAAATCCCGATGGAAGAGATGATAGCTGTGAACAACTTGGATGGAAAAGGCTGCAAGAATACAATCCTGCTCAAAGATGTTGGAAGTATCTTAGTACCTTAGCTGAAGGAAATACTATGCTGGAAAGCGATTTACCTTTTGAAGATGAGCTGGAAGATGAAGATTATTACCCTAGTTTGCCATTTGCAGCACTTTTTTCTTGTTTGAAGGTACCCGTATTTTTTAGGTTTGCATCTTTCCAGATCTATTTGATGAACCTTTTATTTCTGTGGCTTACTTTGTAATTTCTATGTAGGCCAAAGGCTTGAAGGTTACATGTTTACTATGCTACTGTTCGGAAGGGGATAATATACAGGATGCTTTTCATTTGGCTGAGGCAGCATGCAGACTTTTAGGCCTAAATCCTGGTACTTTTCCTGGTAAGGCTCCTTTATTTTTAAGATATCAATATTGCTTGCTACAGCTACTCTGTGATGTCTTTTTATACCAATGATGTATAAATCTTGAATATTGCACTTAGTTTTACGGTTTTTAATATGGTTGCCTTGAAGATTTAAACTTTAGAAATAAAACATAATTTTATGCATTATTGAAGTTTTGCAGATGCTAGTGAACACATACCCCAACAACGTTTCCTCGGTAGTTTGGGATGAGTTTAATGGTGGAGGAATATGTTATTCTATTGCTAATACTGTATCAATTTTCTTCAAATTTTTATTATTTTTGTGGTGTTTGCTTCATAACTAATCTCCAAACTTGTTTCATTAGAAAGACAAATTTATCTATGAGTTAAAAGAGCTTTTAACTATGACTGTATTATTAATTGCCATCCTTTTTTGGTCTGTTAGCAATTTCATTGAGAATTTCAAGTACTTACAAGTTTTGTTTTCCATTTCAGGTAATGAAAGTGGTGGTTGGGTCATTCCTTTCTCATGGCAGACTGTTTATGGACCGCCACCGGATATGTCTATCTTTTAGGCTTAGATCTGACCATGCTTAGTGAAGTTGACAAAGCTAAATCTGTAATTTATTGTTTGAAACTTGAGATTTTATGTTTTTATTACAAGAAAAGTAGAATGTATTGGCACTGATGGAAGCAGGCAGCAAAAGTGCTCAACTAAATACATTCATTGTAAAATGTTGGAACTTCTTTTTCCATATTTTGAAAACTTGCTCAACTATTTACTTTTGAATTAAACTCGGTGATAGAAACCTTCATTCGTTTTTTGACGATGAAATAAAATCAAGCGCATGAGCTTATTATTCTAGGTCATAACTAGTTAGTTGGATTCCTTCCCTAGGTCCCTTGCGCATGGTGTCATGATTATATTGGCTCTTAAAGCCCTCGGAGAATTGGATACAAGTCACTTTCTCATGCACAAATTGGTAAATGACTTATACGTCATTGGCTGATTTGCTTCTGTTGCATATTGCATTATTGCCTAATATGCAATGGAGACTTGAGAGAAAATCATATTATTTGACATTAATCTGCATGAGTTCTACAAGGAACATGCATGATAAAAGTTCACGATGGTAGTAAGGTTTCATTATTGCAGGTCATATGATTGCTTGTAACCTTTTAATGGACCTGCTGGACCAATAGAAGCTCATCTCTTGCATGTCGCTACAATGTCATGTAATATACTTGGAATCTTAATCAACTTTTGTCTTGTCCTTACTTGTTAGTTAGTGATGTTCCGTAAAAAAATGCATTTGTTTGGGCTGAGTGGAACTTCTTTTTTGCAGTAATGGGTTATTATAGTTTTCCACTAGTAAGTGATTGGGAGAAAAGTTATGGCCCTCATCAACTTGAAAGGCCATGCTTTTTCTACCTTTGGATGAAAAGAAGAATTGGTTTCTTTGGTGGTTTTTACAGGTACAACAAAGGTGAATTTGTGGCCGTCTGATCATCGGATTCCACGGTTTATCAAATTCAGACAGCTTGAAGTGAAGCAGCAGTTAGTGTCTTCTTCACTCAAATCTACTTTAGTATAAAACCATATCTTATCTGATGTATCATCTTTTGTAATGTTTCAACTAAATGGCTGTCTTTTCATATCATTTTTGGTTTTGTGGAAATACATGCATTGAGCACCAAGCAATTCCGTATGGATTGTTGACACTATGTATCGACAATCATTTCTGTTATTTAAGTTTTCAGTCTGGCCAAAAAATCTCCATGCCTGAAAAACAGAAGCTACTATGGGTACATTTGTAGGACATTTGGTGCCAGGTCTGGCACTGACCCTTCTTGGCCTATGGCACACCATCAACAATATCAAAGCCTATTGTCTCAAAGGGTCTACCAAATTTACAGTAAGGTTTTGGTACCCATTCAATGGCCCTTTTTCTAGATTCAAACACTTGGAGCTGATTTTTATCTTATCTTTTTCCCTGTTAGCAATTTTCATGCAAGTTTTAGATTTGCCTTTCCTTCGATTCCCTTTGAACTCGACGGTTTCGAGCACGCTAGCATATTTCTCCATCTTGCTATATTTGCAGGTTTCACTCTTTCTGCTGAATTAGCTCAGTCTTCCGAGATTCTATCGGTTCTTTCGGGAATCCTCGTGGCTTCTGTTTTCGGTCAAGAGCTGTTCTTACTCCATTTTCACTCAGCTGACCATGTTGGACTCGAAGGCCATTACCACTGGCTATTGCAGCTCATAGTGCTAATCTCCTTCTAGCATCTTTAACAGTAATGTTCCTACCGAGTAGCTTGTCTGCAGCCCTTGTTCTTTCAGTTTCCGTTGTATTCCAAGGTTGTTGGTTCATGAACATGGGGTTCATGCTATGGTGTCCAAAGTTCATTCCTCGAGGATGTATAATGCAGGCCGAAATGAGGAGTGACAGCATGCATGGAGCGGTGACATGTTACTCGCACGAAGCGGATTTTAGGGCTAGAGCATTGGCTAACATGCAATTCAGTTGGATACTCTCTGCTATCTTAGTATTCACAGGGTTCACCTGCCTGAAATTTGCTGGAAAATGTACCCCAAGGGCACAATCAACCGAATACGAGCAACTCGAAATCAGAACCAGTGATGTCCCTATAACTATTGATACCTTCAAGAGCTGATGATCCCTAGGTCTTGTAATCAATAACAAAGAAATTGGACAAGAATGGCCAATATTAAACATTGCTGAATAATGTTATGCATATACTATAAATATTGATTTCCCTCACAGTAGCTTTCCATTTTGGATGTTACTAGATATCAATGCTAAATTTTCTTACAAGCCAATGAACTTACAACACATATAAAACAACCAAAGTTCCACAAAAAGTAAAAGTACAAATTTTGGGGCAATGAAAACAAGTTATGTCTTAAAATTCTCTTACTCAGCCTCTTCCAAATAAGCTTCGATTCGAAGCAGCACAAATCCGACAGCAACACCAACAAGAACAAGGCCATTCATGATTGCCGCAATCCTGAATATCTCACCAACAGCATTACAGGTAGAAGACAGTGCACCGCCGCCGCTTTTACCTGTCTTGCCCTTTGTTGGAGCTTTGAGTGAGCTAACAACGTTTGCAAATGATTGCTCGGTGCATACACGTTGGCCTAGTGAGACCACTTTGTTATGAGCTTTCAACCCACCAAAAGAATTCAAGCCTGTTATGTAATTCACATTGGTGTTGGTCTTCTTCTTGGGGTTAGTGGTGGCAGCAGCCAACATGGGTGGAGTGTAGGTAACTGAGGCTGTTGCCATTGTTGTAAGTTTTTTTGGTATGCAATAAAATCGAAGAGAACAAAAATGGGTGTTTACTTTTGTATGGGGAAATAGATGATGATGGATAAGGTGAAGTAAAGGGATGAATGGCTGGGAATCTGATTGGATGAGGTTAGTGTTAGCTTTAAATGGTGGCCATAAGAAATTTGAGGGCCAAATTTATGGGTTTGACTGGAATTACAAATTATACATCAGCCCAATCTGTATATCATTCGAAATGCACAGTTTAGGATACCAACATGTTACAGCCCAAACTACAAAAAGCTTCCTGGGCAGGGGAACTCTCATCTTAGAGTCGAAACCCATAAGCATGGTCTTGTTTGATCCACTATATCGAATTGGATTATTATATAATAAAATATAAATTATTATCATCGTATAACAGGCGCACCAAATAAAGTAACAGATTACGGTCTTATTTGTACAACATGTTTTTAGTTCTTCAATCTCAAACTCTTAATCTCTCTCACACAGCAAGCAGTGGGGTGTGTATATATGGCGATGCATGTGCAAGGCATATGCAATGGCTTCAGTCAATCGAACGACGACGTTTAGAAAGAAAATTGTCTCGATCTCACGTGCTAACATTAAGATAATGATCCCTAAGCGATTTTATTCAGCCACCTGATTAATTAATTAAAAGTTTAGATTTAGTGCAAGCTTCGTTTTGGAAGAAAGCCACATGTTTCTTTTTTTTGCTCGGCAACAAATACAACGCAGCGAGAACCAGAAAAAAAAAACCATGGGCGACCTCTTACCCGGGATGAGGGTATCAACAACCTCCCCAAACCTGCTGCAAATATCGAACAGCCATTGACGATCAATAGATTCAGGAAGATTGTCAACAAAGATAGACGTCAGCATCGAAAAACTAAAGTTGGCTTCATAAAACCCTACTTTATTCATTATTATATTATAATCATTCTTTGGGAACAAGTTTCAGAAAACTCTCATTTAGATGACGTCACTGGTGTTTGACCTAGTTTAGCATGCATGCATGAACTAATAAAATATTTTCCCTCACGAGAACGTGACGTTAACTAAGCCAAGCCTCGCGAACAAAATATGCACGTTAGATATATTTTCCCTCACGCCGCCAATTTTGCTGATCCTTATAATAATTTCAATAAAAAATATTTTCTTGCATTTTTTCAGTTGATCGATAAAATAAAATATTTTTAGAATAATAATATATCAGTGTTTATTAGTGTCTATACAAACACAAATTACTTAAATCCATAACAGAATACTCACCATATTCATATATAAAAGCATTCAACTTTCAAAGTCGGTCGAAAGATTTAAAACTCTGCTCGTGATATACCATATTTTTATAGCAAGATTACAAGAACAAATGTATTTGGATTTATATTTTCAATTTTGGGTTGTCTTTAATCACGACTCTCGTAACAACTGAACTATGAATCCAACACTTAAATGATAAGCAACGTTGCAGCAGAATAGTAATCTGCTCGCGCTTCATTACAATGTTTTATGACTAAACATTATTACCTGATGTTGATATGTTGATATTATAGAGCGGCAAAGCAATTTTGAAAAGATTCAATAAGTCCCAAAGATGCTGGAATTGGGGGATCGGCTGCTAAACATTCTTTTAGGTACCGCCATGCATGATCTGTTTCTACTTGCCGACATTTTTAGTAGGACAAAATCTATGACGCGAGGCTCTAAAATATTACTCTGTCGCACAGCAAGTGCTGCAACTCTAGTAATAAAATTCAATAAAGTGTGTTTAATTTTTTCATAAAAAAATATTTGATCATTTAACAAGAAATTGAATGTAAATATTTTTTTAGCAGAGTAGTAGCACGACATCGTGCGAACTAAGCTGATATTGTCTGCCTCAGATATAAACAAGTGTTTTATTGATTATTTCTCATTTAGGGCAAAGTTTATCGGTTTAGACTCTATATATAGCAAGGGTTCTTCTTCATTTCGTTTCATCATCTTCATTTTACACTCAAAAAAAAAAAAAAAAATCAAATTCTCTCTCAAGCTACAACCTTAAGTTAGTAACCAAATCAAAGCCACAACAATGGTTCTTTTGTTAGTTGATCAAGCAGATGAGAAGCAACTCATAGTTATATTCACAGAATCATCTAAGGCCCCTGCGGAGTTGAAGGTCAGAGATGCGGGTCCTGTGCCATTGAAGTTCAAGCGTATCAAGACCGGAAACAAAATGATCTTATCAGGCGAGCATTGGTGGAAACTCCGTTCAACCTATACCATTGGAGACGGTCACAGAATCAACATTGAGAGCATCTCTAACAAAGAGTACAAGATAGTTGAAGTGTGGAAACCATGATAGATGAATTGCAAGCTATCTACTTCTGTTAATGCATGCATATTATGTCAGGCTATGTGTGGGTTATAATTATAAGTAAGTTATTACGTGGTTCCTATATGGCAAATTCTAGTTTCATGTTTGAAATTTGTGCTTTGTTTAAGAATGAATAGATTTTTTTTATATATAAAAGAGTTATGTTGTAATCTGTGTCTTGTAAGTCATATTAATGACGAGAAATTTGAAATTTTTTAGGAATGTTGAATTTAAGAGTTATAAAATCATAATTTTTATGACTTTATATATAAATTAAGGATATTGAGAATTTCACTCCAATCCGATTGTATTGTTAAAATTTCATGTTAAGACTCGAAAATCAACATTTAAAACATGTTTGCTAGAATCCAACACCCACTAATATCTGGTGTTGTTCTTTGCCCTATCAACCATTTTCTTTTTGAACAACAAAATTGATGTTCAAAAACTTAGTAATAGTAGTTCAATCTTGAATAATATCAGATGACGTGACAAGCATTTGACCTAGCTAGTTTATCAATTATCATGCATGCATGACAACTTTGAGGTTGTACTTCAATTCATCTTGCGTGCGATAACTAACAAAGACGATCAAGATAATATATTTGCCCGAACATTGTGTAAAGATTTAAGCTTCTGCTCGCGATTTATCATATTTTATAAGGTTTTTTTCATTGTCGCAAGATTACAGAAGTAAAGGAATGCTTTGATTTTCTAACCTAACAACCGATTTACCAACTCAACCCAACAGAATAGCAAGCTGCTCACGCTTCATCACGATAATTTATGACTCAAAATTACTTACTATTATTACCTTATGTTCATATGTTTGTAACCAATGAATAAAAAAAAGTCAAATTAATTAATTAAGTTAAAAGAATTTTTTGTTCATCTGATTTAACTAAAAGGGAATAGCTTATATTAAGATAATATTAAAATATATAATTTTTAGACACCAATAAAATAGTGCCTCATCATTAGTTTTTAAAGATATACAAATTTTATTATACACTAAATAATATATAATATCATCTCTGATTTAATTTAATTTTATTTAAAATAATTAAAATTTTAAGAAAAAATATTGACAAATAAAAATTAAAAAATGATAAAAATCATAAGCGAGAATTAAAAATAGAAAAACTAAAATCAATCATTTAAAATCTAGAAAAAGCACTATCTGGAAATCGAAATCATTAGAAAACAATTAACCTCGAGCTAATTTAAAGTTTTTTTTTAAATAAAATCATATTCAATAAAAACTGAAAAGATTGGAAGAATAAAAGGGTATTCGAGTTACTCGAATTGTAAAATTTAGTTCGACTTAAACTTAAATTATTTATTCGAGTTGACTCAAATAATTTAAAATTTAATTTTTTAATTTTTTGAATCGAATCAAGTTTTATTCACCCTTAATTGTGTGTCTATATGGTGATGATGTGAAAGGTAAATGCAATTGTTTCAGTATCCAACGATTACGCGTTTCATTATTTATTATAAAATAAATCTTAAAATTATATATGAATTTTAGTCTAATTTGTAATTTTAAACATGAATTTAATTTTGTATAATTTTATATATAAAATTTTGATTCTATATAATTTTTACAAATTATTGATATAAGATCATTTTATATTTATATAATGCATATAAAATAATTAATATATAAAAATAATTTAATATATTTATTTATAATTAAATGACGATCAAATTTTCATATATATATATAATAGTTGATAGATAACTTTGAAATTCATACCTTTTATAATATATTATTTTTCCACGCCAATATTAATTTCACATGCACAGCCGCAAAAGCACTTTTAAACTGTTTTACATAAAGTCAGCCATTCATTGGGTCACGACAAAACCTATTACGTGAGACAGATAACATCATGCTGGCGCAATTTTAATCTCAATGATGATAAATGGCGGTCGGTCCTATATATTAATTTCCGAATATAACATCACGCATCAGTGTATGGTTTATTACACAAAACCGAGAGCTCGTGTTTTTCCTGTTGATTCCTCTCCGTATGATTCCTCTCAATTTGTTGGGCTACCTCCGAGAGTTTCCGATTTACATGCATCAAACTATTCGGATGCCACAGCTTATGATTCACCTGTAGAGGGTGCGACTTGGTGCCCAGACTCGGGTGCCACTAATCACGTTTGTCAGAATGCTTCTGCTCTCAATTCCTCCAATCCGTGTACAGGTAACTCTTCCCTTAAAATGGGTAATGGTGTTTCTACCAAAATTGCATCTATTGGGAGTTCGTTGTTTGCTACAGAGAAGAAAGTCTTACACCTATCTAATGTTCTATGTGTACCTAGTATTTGCAAGAATTTGCTTTCTATGTCTAAATTTGCAGAAGAAAACAAAGTGTTTTTCGAATTTCACCCCTCCTATTGTGTGGTTAAGGATATCGAGACGCAGGAAATCCTGATGCAGGGCCTAGTTCGTGATGGACTTTACTACTTTACGACCAACTTGCCGGATGATTTACCAGTGGTGCATAATGCTTTCGTTCAAAACACTACCTCAAGTAATAATATGATTACATTGTGGCACAGAAGACTAGGCCATCCTTCGTTTACTATAGTAAAAAATGTTCTTAACAAATGTCATGTTAAATTCAATAAAAATTGTGTTGATGAAATATGTGTAGCCTGTCAGCAAGGGAAATCGCATAAACTACCATTTTTGCCATCTCTTTCCAAGTATGATGAGTTGTTTGATCTTGTTGTATCTGATCTCTGGGGACCAGCCTCGGTTTCATCTGAAGGACATCTCTACTATGTGCCTTTTATTGATATGTGTAGTCGTTTCACATGGATTTATTTGATTAACCAGAAGTCTCAAGCTCTCTAGTGTTTTATACAGTTTCGACAGATGGTACAGAATCAGTTTGGAAAGTGTATTAAAAAGTTTCAAAGTGATTGGGGTGGTGAATTTCGAAATTTTGCATCTATTTTAGCCACACATGGTATTCTTCATCGGTTGTCCTGTCCTTATACCTCTGAACAAAATGGAGTTGCTGAACGTAAACATCGTCATATTGTGGAAACGGGAATTACATTGTTGGCTCAGGCTAATGTTCCTATGACCTACTGGAGTTATGCCTTTCGGAGTGCTGTACATCTCATCAATCGTCTACCAACCTCTGTTTTGGGTGATCAGTCTCCGTATCAACGTTTGTATGGTCATCCACCAGAGTATGGTCATCTCCGAGTGTTTGGGTGCTGTTGCTTTCCCTGCTTACGACCGTTTGTTCGACACAAACTTGACTATCGTTCTCAACCCTCTACGTTTCTTGGGTACAGCTCTCAGCACAAAGGTTATTTTTGTTTACTATCGAGTGGGAAGATTGTTATGTCTCGTCATGTGATTTTTGATGAACAAAAGTTTTTGTTTTCTGCTTCTGGCTCTCCTACTAGTCAGCAGTCTCAATCTCTGAGTTTTCCTACATATGTTCCTATTCTCAGAGCAACCGGTACTCAAAGTAGTGCAGGTAGTGCAACTCGTTCTGGAGCTTCTGAAGCGCTTCCTGTTGGTTCTATAAATGCTCGCCAGACTTCCAGCGCAACTAGTCCTATAGCGTCTGCTGTCTTGGGTTCTTCCGCTACTCGAGAATCTTCAGAGAACATCAGTATCTTGCGAAATGCATCAGGTTCCTCAATTGATGGATCTCAAGAACGGTTGTCATCTGCAAGAATAGAAGAGCCCGTTAACACTCATACCATGCCTGTTAACACTCATACCATGGTTACTCGGTCTAAAGCAGGGATATTTAAGCCAAAGGTGTTGTCTGTTGACGCAGCGAAATTTGAGCCTTGTTCGATTGAAGAGGCTCTTGCCCATCCTGAATGGCGACAAGCAGTTCAAGTTGAGTTTGATGCATTGTTAGCCAACTCTACCTGGGATCTTGTTCCTCTTCCGTCTGGTCGCAAAGCTATTGGCTGCAAATGGTTGTTTAAAGTAAAAAAGAATCCTGACGGGTCTGTTGCTCTGCGGAAGGCTCGGTTAGTTGCAAAAGGATGTTCTCAGGTACCGGGATGTGATTTCACAGACACGTACAGTCCGGTTGTCAAATACGCAACTATACGTGTTGTTATATCTATTGCTGTCTCTCGCGGGTGGCAACTCAGGCAAGTTGATGTCAATAATGCTTTTTTGAACGGTGATTTAACTGATAAAGTTTTCATGGAGCAACCCCCGGGATTTGTTCTCTATGGCTCTCGTGGTGAAAAACTGGTATGTAAATTGACTAAAGCTCTCTATGGTTTACGACAAGCTCCTCGTGCTTGGTTTAACAAATTGAGAAACTTTCTGATTGACAATGGGTTTGCTGTGTCTAAATCTGATGCTTCTTTGTTTGTTAAAACTCTTGATGAAGACATTTTGTATGTTCTTGTTTATGTGGATGACATTGTTATCACTGGGAACTCGTCTGCTAGAGTTGATAGCTTTGTTCAACAACTTAATGACAAGTTTGCTCTTAAAGATTTGGGTACTCTTCACTATTTTCTGGGCATAGAAGTGAACAAATCTGCTTCTGGTAGTCTTCATTTGAGTCAGCAGAAATATATTAAAGAACTTCTTAGTCATTGTTCTATGGATAATGCGAAACCTGTTCATACACCAATGATCAGCTCGTCATCTATGATTTCTAAAGATGAAGGTGAATGACTTGATGATCCAACTGAGTATCGAAGTTTGGCTGGCGCTCTTCAATATATTGTCTTAACGCGACCTGACATTGCATATGCAGTAAATCGGGTATGTCAGTTCATGCATGCACCCACTACAGTACATATGACTGCTCTTAAACGTATTCTACGATATTTACGTGGCACTCTTTCTCATGGTCTGGTTTTTCGTCGGTCGGATAGGCTCTCGTTAGTTGGTTATGCAGATGCTAATTGGGGTCTTGATTTTGATGATCGTCGCTCTACAACAGGGTATTGTGTCTATTTTGGGGACACTCCTATCTCATGGTGTTCTAAGAAACAACAAGTTGTTTCTCGTTCTACAGCAGAAGATGAATATCGAAGTTTAGCTGGGGCTACTAGTGATATTGCGTGGCTTGTTTCGCTTTTGTCTGAATTAAAGCTCACATCTGCTGATGTTCCTACTGTATGGTGTGATAATACTAGTGCTGTGGCTGTTGCAGCCAATCCTGTTCTGCACTCCAAATTCAAACATGTTGAACTTGATTTATTTTTTGTTCGTGAAAAGGTGGCTAATGGCGAGTTGATTGTAGGTGAAGTTTCGGCAAGTGATCAGGTTGCGGATATCCTCACTAAGCCATTATCTGTAACTCTGTTTACTCGTTTTCGACATCTTCTTCAGATTGTACCATTAGAAGAAGCTAGGTGAATGTTATAGTATATAGTATAGTATATTCACATGTGACAAAATAGAGGTTAGCAATTCTGTTAAGCTAACAAATTATCTGTTAGGCTGTTAGGCAAGGTTGTCTATAAAGTCTCTGTATCAAGGCTTGTACAAGAACAGATTCATTTTCCTATTCAATAATTCATTCAATATTTTCTATTCGTCTTTCTATCATGGTAGCACCATATCTTGCAAACTAAGCTCTATCTATACTATGGTCACACTTGAATGAACCCCATTATGGTTAATGCTATGGTCACAAAGACTATGGAAAGATTTAAAACTCTGCTCGCCATATACGGTATTTTACTGCAAGATTACAAGTCTTAAATGATGAGCAACGTTGCGGCAGAATAGTAAGCTGCTCGCGCTTCCTTTCAATATTTTATGACTACAAATTTCTAACTACGTTGGTATGTTTGTAATCAATGGATAAAAAAAGTCAAATTAATTAATTAATATAAATTAAGAATTCTATGCTAATCTGGTTTAATTAAAATTTATATCGGAATTAGAGGGCAAAGCAATTTTGAAAAGATTCAATCAAGTCCCAAAGATGCTGGGATTGGGGGATCGCCTGCCTATCATTCTTTTACGTATCGCCATGCATCGTCTGTTTCTAGTTGTCGACATTTTTAGTAGGACAAAACCTTTGACGTGAGGGTCTAAAATATCACGCAACCCTCGTAATAAAATTCAATAAAGTGTGTTTTTGTTGTTCATAAAAATATTTTATCATTTAACAAGATATTCAATGTATAAATATTTGTTTAGCAGAGTATAGTAGCACGACATCGTGCGAACTAAGCTGATATTTTCTGCATGAGAAATAAACAAATGTTTTATTGATTATTGATTATTTATTATAAATAGCAAGGGTTCTTCATTTCGTTTCATCATCTTCATTTTGCACTCAAAAAAAAAAATAATTCAAATTCTCTCTCAAGCTACAACCTTAACTTAGTATCCAAATCAAAGCAACAACAATGGTTCTTTTGTCAGTTATTGAAGCAGATGGAAGGCAACTCAAAGTTACATTTACAGAACCATTCCTTCGTGCTCGTGAGCTGAAGTTCAGAGATGCCGTACTTGGGCCATTGACTTTTAAGTGTGCCCAGAGAGGAAACACAATGACCTTCTCAGGGGCGGATTGGTCGAAATACCAACAAAGATATGGAATTAGAGGCGGTGACACGATCTCCATTGAGGGCATAGCTAACAATCAGTGCGAGAAATTTGAAGTGATTTGAGCATGATAGATGAATTGCAAGATATATATATTATGCTATCTACATCTATTAATGCACGCATATTATGTCAGGCTATCTGTGGTAAGTTATTACATGGTTACTATATGTCATATTCTAGTTTGTGCTTTGTTTAAGAGTGAATAGATTATTTTCTATAAAAAATTTATATTGTAATATGTGACTTGTAAGTCATTTTAATAATGACAAGTTTGAAGTTTATATAAAAATAGAAGTGCTGAATTTAAGGGTTCTAAAATTATAACCTTTATGGCTTTATCTATAAAGGGTACATTAATTTTCTTTATTTAATTATTTTACTTTAAATATTTATCAAAATTTAATATTTATATTTTATAAATATTGAGAAATTTCGCTCCATTCAAATTATATTGTTAAAATTTCATCTTAAACTCGAAAATTAATATTTAAATTAACATATTTACCATCTGAATTAATTTTCATTTTTATTCTAAAATATTGAAATCAAATTCTGATTTTGAGGTTACTTCTTTATATATTGGTAATCCTTTTTATATCCCTATTCATGGTTTTTTTTTTTTTTCAAATCAATAAAATTTATCGAATTACAAATAAATGTGATTTTATTCATCATATATTTGTGAATAAAAACAAATTAACGAATTAAATTAAAAAAGTACATGATTATTAATTTAATTACTAAATATAGAATAAATTTGACTCGAATATGGATAGTCGGTTTTTTTTGCATACCGCATGCAAATTTCTACTTTTGGAAAGAAAAATAGATTGCGACAAAACATCATGTCGACTACGCCAAGTGTCGCGAACAAAATGCGCGCGTCAGATATATTTTCCCTCACGCCGCCAATTTTTGCAGATCCTTGTAATAAAATTCGATAAAAAGTGTTTTCTTGTTTTTTGTCCAGTTCATCAATAAAACATAAAAATAATAATCTTAAACACAACTTTCTTCACTCATAAAAATAATCAAGGAATAAAAAATAAATTAAAAAAAGTACATATGATTATCTGATTTTGATTAATAATTTAAAATATTTTTTCTTAAATATGGATAATATTAGAATTTATTTACTTAAAGCCGCAACTTTGGACAAATAAAAAATAATCACTTGTACTTTTAGTACGATTTAGGTTACAACAGAATCTATTTGACAAAGCCAAATGTTGCAACCTTTTTTCCCTCGCGCACTCAATTTTCCTTGTAATAAAATTCAAAAAAGTGTGTTTTTGTTGTTTTTCTTTTCTATTAATCAATAAATCAAAATATTTTCCACTTTTGATAAAAGTAGGTAGAAATCAAAATATTATATTATATTTTTAAGAATAATAAGCGTAGCATGGTTTATTAGTGTCTATTATAAACACAAAATAAACAATACTTAGATGCTCGCTATTCATAATATAATATAATTAAGTTGCTTTAGCAGCAGTTCTAGACCACAACTAATTCTTCTGTTATTTTCTTTTTCTTAAGACCACAACTAATAACTTTCCAACCTAATAACAAAACAACTTACGTCGCGGTGTTTTAACCTAAATGATGATAAAAGGCTGTAGTGTCCATTATATTTATAAACTATGGTGTTATTTCCAAAGGATAAGTCGCGCATCTGTGTATGTTTTATTACAAGAAGCGATAGCGGCAGAGTGGTAGCACCACATCTTGCTAATGATGTTTTATTATATCCCAAATGTCTACTGTTGTATACTGTTTCAAATATTAGTGTGTTGTAATTTTACCAATAAGTATATTTTATTATTACTAAAATTATTCTCGTATGAATTAATTAACTACTAATTGCACCAAAAGTCGAGAATCCACGGCATGAAAGTGAGAGAGCAAAATAGTAAGAAATGTTTAGTTTAAAAAGTCAAAGTGAATGAGATGTCGGGGTTGGTGTGGGCTGCCAATGAATCCTTCTCTCTCCACGTATATCATATTTATTGTTTTTTTTCTTTGTTTGATCGAGCAAAAGACCCTGATTTCTTAACTATATATAAGCTTAAGCCTGGAGGGACTAACTTCACAAACAGAGAGCTTGATAAAGTCCAACCAAATTACGATCTCGTAAAGTCTAACAATTGGAGAGCTGAAATGACAGAGATATTCAAAGTGGTACTTGACAAAATGAAGAAAGAAAAGCTGTTTATCTTATAAATTAGAAATTTTACATTAAATTTTTTAAAAAGTTTATCAATAACAATGATTAACTTTACTGAGGCTTAAAATAAAGATTTCTAAACTATATTTAATTATAGTACTTCACAATAAAATACCTTTTACAATAAAATTATAATATGACTATTTTTTATAGAGCTGTTTAACAATTTGTACATTCATCTTAAGATTGTATTAATACTAAAATCCTTTCCTTGGATTCCAATAAATCAATTTCGTTGTATCTAAAATTTATAATAAATGAAGTTAAAATAATTATTTTTAATATTATGCAATTCATTTCAAAATACAAGTTTTACATAAATTTAATAAAAGCTTGAAGTGAATTAATTTCGTTATTGTTAAAATCTTCAAAAACACATTACTGTTTAATAAATTACTATTATAACTTCTTGAATGCTATAATATTTTTTTTAGAAATTTCATAATCAAATATCATTTATAATATTAAAATTATCAAAAGTTTGTTCAATATAATGTGTTTTTCAACTAAATTAGACAATTAAATAAGTTATTTATTAAGTATACATCATTTAAGTTATCTTATCAATAATTTCATATTTTCTATATATTTACATAATTCATAATATTCACTTAATGATACATTACTTGATTAGTAATTACCAATCATGTTTACAGTGACATTAACCAAAGTACAAATGTATTATTAGTGTCATAGTCAATATTCTAAATGATATTTTATTAAAGTATAATCAATATATAGTATACAATTGAATGTCATTTAAGTCAAATTTAATTATGCTAATTCTGAATGCATTGATACTTAGATAATTATTGATGTAGTTTATTCAATGGTCAATATTACTAATAATCTGATCTAATACACTTGATATTTCAGGCACTAATTAGTCATCTATACTTCCTAAATTTTAACTTAAGCTATACTAATCTTATTACATATTCAAATGAAGTTAATTAAAAATATTATTTCATAAATTTATGATTAATGACAAATAATCACATGTTTAATACATTTTTATCTAGTTCGAAGTCGATTGTAAATGAAGTTCTTATCTTAAATTGCTAATAAAATTATTTGAACTTAAGATTGAATGTTGTATATGCAATATGGTTATTTGAGATCTGTAAACATTTAACTCATGCAGCATTTAGAATTCAATACTATAATATCGAAGTAAGATTAAATTATTTCTATATAATGCTACTAATAAATTTAATAAAATTATGTTTGATTGTATAATTATACAATATAATTATAATTATAAATTTATATGTTATAAAGTGATATATTAAGTATCATGATATAATTCAATAATTATATTAATCTGTTTCATTTATGAATTAAAATAGATTAATTTTACTTAATTGATGTGAAAAGTCTAAATTATACTATATACTTATATATGAGAAAATTTTTCAATATTTATATATTTATTATCAATATTTAATATTTATATTGATAATTTAGATTTAGTATTAAATCAATTTAATTAATTGATTAAATAAGTTATTTAATATAAGATTATTTCTAATATTTACTTTAAATATAATATTTAGTATTATATTATAATATTGTTAATTGTAATACTCAAATTATTGTTATAGCTTTTACATCTTAATTTATAAATTCAATTCATTTAAATATATATATTATAAACATTAATTGAATTAAATCATCATTCTAAATAGAATAATTTGAATATAAATATCTTTAATTTAAATTTCATTAATATTTCTAATAGATTTATCTATATTAGTAATAGTATTTTATTTTAATATTACATATTAATTAAATCTATATTAGAATTATATCACTTAATTAACAATTCAATGTAATTGATTATTCAGAATAATGACATATAGATCAATAATCTTAACCTATAAATCATAATTATGCTATTGCTATATGAAATGCACATCTTATAATATTCATCTTCGAATTAATATAATACTATTTAACATATTAACAAACCTTTTAACATTAAATTTCAAATAATGTATACTGATTTTAGTAAATTCAATTAATGTTTAACATTGCTTTAAAATGATATTATACTAATATAATTTATTTAACTATTTTGTAATATTAAAATTTAAATATTTATTATGAAATTATAATAATCATTTTATCTTTTAGCACATCATTAAGTAAAATATACTAATTAACTAGTTCTAGTCAATATTAATACAATAATAAAAACTTAATGTATTTATATATCATAATCTTTTTCATTTATAACGAACTTTACAAATAATTGTAGTACTTGTCTCTAGACACTTTATTAATACTATCTTAATAACTATCTCGTTTTAATAATAATAAGCTAGAGTCAATTTATATAAATATTCTATAATTAAATGACTTATTTAACATAATTTCAATTCAAAACTAGCAGAATGAATTCAACACTATCAGTATAATAGTTATGTCACTAAATCTCAATTATTAATAGAACATATCATTTTACAAACGATAAGTCTAATGTATTTCATTTCGAATAATATACACAGTAAATATAACAAGTTGCATATATGCTAGTATAAGTTGCATCAATAGTTTATATAAGGACTAATTCAATTAGATATGATTCAATCAGATATTAGAATTTGTATCAATTATTGATACATTATTTTACATATCATAGTTCAAATCAATCATATAATATGTATCAATGATTATTTATTATTATCTCAATATTTCAATTATTTCAATTCAAACATTGTCATATTTAATTCATTATATACTCTTTTAAAATATCATATTAACAATTAAAGCATATAATTACAAATATTCATTACAGTGATACGTATTTAACATTGTCATATTATAATATTTAATGTTAAATCAGTTGCATAGAAAATATTATTAAGCATGTCATATTTTTATTAATAATTTTAATTAATTACGTATAATATTATTAATTTCACTAAGATTTTATTCATATAAATTTCATAGAGTAAACATTTTTGTACCGTTTATAGTGATTTTTCGAAAGTTAAAATAGAAGAACTTTTAATCATTTTGACCTTGACTCATAAAAATTATTATATACCATAATCTACAATTCCATTGCTTACATCGCTTTTCTATGCAAAACTAGACTCAATAGGTATTAATTTAATATTTGATTCAACCTTTAATTCGATTTTTATAATTTTAGTGAATTTTTAAAGTTTATTTTAGGAGAAACATTTTCATCTAATCACATTATACTTTTAGTTATCACTTATATTTTTATGTTGATATATTCATTCCTTTAACTTAATACTTATATAACGACAAGTTTAAAGTTTATATATAATTAGGAATGCTGAGTTTAAGGGTTTTAAAATCATAACTTTTATGGCTTTATATAAAAGGGTACATTAATTTTATTTAATTAATTATTTTATTTTAATTTATCAAAATTTAATATTTATATTTTATGAATATTCTATTGTTAAAATTTGATGTTAAATTATTAAATAATATAAACCAAAAATAATATATATTGTTAAATAATATAAAGTGGTCAAATTAAATTTCATATAACATATGAATTTTCTCGCTATTGTTCCAGCTTTATCGGAAGTTCTTCGTACATATTTCACATTTTTTTTCTTTTGTTTGATCGAGTAAGAAAAGCTGGTTATCCATTGAACTCTATATATCCCCCAAGGAGAAGGACCAAATTTCACAAACAAAAGAAAAAAGAGATTGATAATCGCATATCATATTACAGAAATGGCGGAGATCTTTACAATCAATCTCAGAAGTGGCCATGAATCAGGGTTCACGTTTCACTATGTTGGCGGCGGACTTCCAAGTGTTCTGAGTGTTAGGAATGGAAACGGCGGTTCTTGGAGCTTCGAATGCCAGAATCAAGGAGGCGGGTGGTTCTCGATCAGAGGTCGTGGGTGGAGGAGATTTGTTAGTTCTCACGGTATGGGTGATACTGTCTCTCTTTCAATGGAAGATGGTGACAATTTCTACACCATTAGTGTGAACTAAAAAAATCAATACCTCTTATGTAATTGGTGTGGATATAATATACATATATATATCATCGTTTGTTTTTCTTTTTAAATTTGGCATTTTTAGAACATGCTACTGTTTAGTTAGTGTGTTTCGATTTTCATTTTTCAAGTTATTATATGATATATAAATGGATCATATGGTTTAGTTTCATCATTTTTTTTATTTAAACAAGTCTCCTCCATTAATCATCTCAACTCCCTCACTTTCACTGTTCAATTCACACTGTTGTTAAAATTAATCGTCTTGAAACTCTAACTAATTAAATTAAAGAAAAACATAGTAGGACTTAAATCTCTGACACCCCTAAAAAATCGCAATAACGTTGAATATGTGCCCTTCAATCATTTATTGGAGGGGGAAGGATCCAACACCCATTTATTTCAATGTTATTTCCCTATCATCCATTTTTATATGATAATAAATAAATAAAATTTTAAATATTAAGCATTATTATTAATTTAAACGGACCAATAAGAGTGAATTTTATTACGCTATATATGTTATGACAAAGAATAGAAAAAATATATATTGACCATAAAAAATAGAACTCTATATACCATCATCTTTAAGAGGGTTGAATTCAAGATTTAAGCTTTTATATATATGGAAAAGGGTACATTAAGTTAATTTAATAAATTAATCTTTTTCATAGAGCCACAATCCATTAATGTTTTTATATACTTCATATATATTATGTTAGTCTGTGACCAACGAATAAAAATTTATTATTATCTGGTTTAATTAATAAATATAAAATATACTGTACTTAGATATGGATAATGCATAATTATTGTACTTTATTTATTTAGAGCCGCTATTAAGTCCAGATATGCTGGGTCGGCTCCCAATTCTTCGTTTACTTACCGCACGCAATTTTCTAGTCCTGTTTAGAGTTAGGACAAAACCTATGTCACGTTTTCCTCATCCTTAGATACTCGCGATTCATAATATAATAGTGCTTTAGCAACTGTACTAGAAGTCCTTGTCTTAAATAAAAAACAAATTCAGAAAGAACTGTCTTAAACATAACTTGAACCAACTTTCTTGTGTTGTTTTCTTTTATCTTATGGTCACTAATCCCTTTCCATCATAATAAAAACACAACCTCGCGCAGTTTTAACCTAAAACGATGATGAATGACTGTCGCTCCAATCAATAAACAGTAGAAATATTACAGTTTTCAAAGGGTGGTAGAGTGGTAGCAATACATCTTACGAACAAAGCTGATCACGTCTACAGCATTAGGGTTAGATAGTGACCTCAAATGAACCCCCACTGTTTATGAAGCCCTTCAGCTTTAGACGTATCCTTTGGCATTCCTAAGTAATTCTTTGGTTATGCTGTGTGTGTTTTTATCCAATAATTATGTTTAGGTACAACCCTTCCAATCATCAATTCAAAGAGGATTTGTATTAATATTATTTTATTTTTACTTGGGTTATTATATAAATATATATTCTTCCTCGCACATTCATTTTTCTTCCGATCAAATTCGATGAAATATGTTTCATTCCCTCTTTTAACAAAAGTACGTACAAATTAAATGTATAAATATATATTTTCAGGATAATAAACATATCATGGTTTACCAGTGTCTATACAAACACAAAATAAATAAATCTTAGGTGCTCATTATTCATCATATAATATATAAAAATAATTAAGTTGCTTTAGCAGCAGTTCTAGACCACAACTAATAATTCTTCTGTTATTTTCTTTTTCTTATGACCATAATTTTCCAACCTAATAAAAAAAGCAACTTACCTCGCGGTGTTTTAACCTAAATGATGATAAAAGGCTGTAGTGTCCAATATAATGGTATTATATTTCCAAAGGATAAGTCGCGCATCTGTGTATGTTTTAATACAAGAAGCGATAGCAGCAGAGTGGTAGCACCACATCTTGCGAACTAACCAGATATTGTCTGTTTGAGAAATAAGCAAATGTTTAATTTATTTCTTTTTATTTAGAGCAAAGCTTATGGACTCCGAGACTCTATATATATCTGGGGCACTAGCTGTTGTTCCATCATCTTCATTTAGATTCTCTCTCAAGCTACAACCTTATAACTAGCAAGGGTTCTTCATTTCGTTTCATCATCTTCATTTTGCACTCAAAAAAAAAAAAAAAAAATCAAATTCTCTCTCAAGCTATAACCTTAACTTAGTATCCAAATCAAAGCAACAACAATGGTTCTTTTGTTAGTTGATGAAGCAGATGAAAGGCAACTCAAAGTTACATTCACAGAACCATTCCTTAATGCTCGTGAGCTGAGGTTCAGAGATGCCGTTCTTGGGCCATTGACTTTTAAGTGTGCCCAGAGAGGAAACACAATGACATTCTCAGGTGCGGATTGGACGAAATACCAACAAAGATATGGAATTAGAGGCGGTGACATGATCTCCATTGAGGGCATAGCTAACAATCAGTGCGAGACATTTGAAGTGATCAGAGCATGATAGACGAATTGCAAGATATATATATATATATATATATATATATATAATGCTATCTACATCTATATATTAATGCACGCATATTATGTCAGGCTATCTGTGGTAAGTTATTACATGGTTCCTATATGTCATATTCTAGTTTGTGCTTTGTTTAAGAGTGAATTGTAATATGTGACTTGTAAGTCATTTTAATAATGACAAGTTTGAAGTTTATATAAAATAGAAGTGTTGAATTTAAGGGTTCTAAAATTATAAACTTTATGGCTTTATATATAAAGGGTACATTAATTTTCTTTATTTAATTATTTTACTTTAATTTATCAAAATTTAATATTTATATTTTATAAATATTGAGAATTTTGCTCCATTCAAATTATACTGTTAAACTCGAAAATTAATATTTAAATTAACATATTTACCATCTGAATTAATTTCTCATTTTTTCCTAAAATATTAGAAATCAAATTTTGATTTTAAGGTTACTTCTTTATATGTTGGTAATCTTTTTATATCCCTATTCATGGTTTTTCTTTTTCAAATCAATAAAATTTATCGAATTACAAATAAATGTGATTTTATTCATCATATATTTGTAATCAATGAATAAAACAAATTAACGAATTAAATTAAGAAAAGTATATGATTATTAATTTAATTACTAAATATAAAATAAATTTGACTCGGATATGGATAGTCGATCGGATCTTTTACATACCGCATGCAAAGTTCTATTTTTGGAAAAAAAAAATAGATTACGACAAAACCTATGAAACGACACTCAAAAAACATCCTGACGACTAAGCCAAGTATCGCCAACAAATGCCACAATTTTGGATAATATATTATCCATATTTTTTTAATATGGATAATATATACTTATTAGAATTTATTTATTTAAAGCCTCAATTTTGGACAAATTAAAAATTGTCACTTTTACTTTTAGTACGATTTAGGTTACGACAGAATCTATCACACCACGCTCAAAACATTACGTTGACAAAGCCAAATGTTACAACCTGTTTTCCTCGCGCACTCAATTTTCCTTGTAATAAAATTCAAAAAAGTGTGTTTTGGTTGTTTTTTCTTTTCCATTAATCAATAATTCAAAATATTTTCCTCTTTTGACGACAAAAGTACGTAGAATAATAAACGTATCATGGTTTATTAGTGTCTATATAAACAAAAAATAAACAATACTTAGATGCTCGCTAGAGGTGTGCATGGGCCGGGCCGGGCCCAAAATTTTTTTGGCTCGATTGGTAGGCCCGAGCTCGGCCCAACTCGAAATATAAGTTTAAAAATTTGTCCAGCCCCGTCCCGCTTTAAAATTGGTAGGCTCGAGCCCGGCCCGAGCCCAACTCGACTAGTATAATTTTTTTATTTTATTAAAAAATAAAATATAATAAATTGAATACATTTTAAAAAATAAAAATAAATATTAAAACAAAAAATAAATAAAAAATATAATAAATCAAATACATTTAAAAATATAATAAATCAAATACAAATAAAAATATTTAAAAATAAATCAAATACAATTAAAATATAACAAATAAAAATATTCCGGCCTGGCCCAGGCCAAAAAAATATACCCGAGGCCCGTCCCGTTTTCTAAATGGGCCTCGTTTTTTGCACAAACCCGCCTATATTTTTGTCCAAACCCTCTCACATTTCGGACGGGCCTTCAGGCCGGGCCGGGCCACCCGGCCCATGCACACCTCTAAATGCTCGATATTCATAATATAATATAATAAAGTTGCTTTGGCAGGCGCAGTTCTAGACCACAACTAATTCTTCCGTTATTTTCTTTTCTTAAGACCACAACTAATAACTTTCCAACCTAATAAAAACACCATACCTCATGTGTTTTAACCTAAATGACGATAAAAGGTTGTAGTGTCCAATATATTTATAAACTATTGTACTATTATATTTCCAAAGGATAAGTCTCGATCTGTATGTTTTATTACAAGAAGCGATAGCGGCAGAGTGGTTATGTTCATACATGGTCATGCACATGCACGTCAAATGCAAATGCGATCATTTCGGTCGAACCAACGATTTACATCTAGAAGGAAAATTGTCTCGATCGATGTGCATAATATCTTGATTCTCGCGTACAAACATGAAAATTGTCTCGATCGATGTGCATAATATTGCTCTTTATATTATATTATATTATATTATGCATGCAATAAAGCTTTAAGCGTGCAATTCAAAATATCATGCGATAACTAGCAAAGACAATTAAGAAAATATATATCCGAAAGATTATGTAAAACATTGTCACAAGATTTAAGCCTTTGCAGCCTCGCGATTTATCAACATTGTCGATATAAACCATGGATCAACAACAAGATATATTATGGCCATGATTTATGTGTCAAGTTATTATCTCATATTTTAGTGTTATGTTTGAATTCCAAATTTTGTCAAATAAATTTTTAAAAACAATTATATTTATATTTGTTTCTTGTATTAAATCGTTCATACGTAGACAGCTATTTATTCATGTCTTATTATCCTTTTTGTAAATTAGTTTTAAGTTTTTAAATATATATGCAATTAAGTCGCAAGAAATATTTTATTTTTAGCCACGATAAAAATGTATAAAAATCCAATATACGTTAAGATTCATAACTCATATCACTGAATTAAACAGTAACTTCAAAAATTTGAATCGAGTATCAAACTATAATTAACCAAAAATTAATGGGACTTCAAAATTACTGCCAAGAAATTTTAACTTCATATACAATCATTTTTAGGAGGGCTCAATTTTGGTTCTAAACCGTGGTCTTAGTTCTGCAACGTACTATCTCTGAATATAGGTAGAAGCAAGGCTTAAGCACAAAATATTCGTAAATTTTGTTGGGTCGACGAGCATCTCGCGTACGAACATGAAGATAAAATTAATTGCTTAGATTTACTGATTTTTGGGAAGAAAACGACATGTTGCTCTTGTATTATATAGTATCTACTAAAACAGCAAAGAGAAAATGTTATAAATTTATAATCATTCTTGTGGAACAAGTTTAAAAAATCTCATGTTTTTTTAACTACAAAACAGTAGTAGTAGCGCAATCTTCTACCATATTTTATCATGCATGCAAGACGTGAAGTCTTTGAGGTTGCACTTCAAGATATCTTGCGATAGCTAAGATAGACGATTTAAGAAAACACATAGGCGCGATAGGTTATGTAAGAACATTTAATCCTTCTCTCTCCACATATATCATTGTTATTCTTCTTTTTCTTCGTTTGATCGAGCAAGAAAACCTAATTTCTTAACTCTATATAAACTTATTAAGTCCCGGAAGGACTCACTTCACAAACAGAGAGCTTGATAAGGTGCAACCAAATTACGATCCTCTAAAGGCTAACAATCGGAGAGCTGCAATGACAGAGATATTCAAAGTGGTACTTGACAAAATAAAGAAAGAAAAGTTGAGGTTTCATCATAATGGCGGCGCACTCCCTAGGGGTTCGAATGATCTGCCTGTGAGAGATGAAAATGGAAGATCATGGAAATTCAACTGCAAGAGTGATGGAGGCAATTGCTTCTCCCTCAGTGGTCCTGAGTGGAGGTGTTTTGCCAAGTCTAAGGTTAATGCTATGGTCACTCTTTATTGGGAAGAAGATGAGCACGTCTACACCATTAGGGTTAGAATTTTTTGATGAAACCCTTTCGGTTTGTTGATCTCTTTTCTATGTAGTTATGTTGGTTATGGTGTGCTGTTAAAATTTGAACCTGCATTTTTTGTTTTGTTGTATACTGTTTCAAATATTAGTGTGTTGTAATTTTACCCAGGTTATTATAAATATATTTTGTTATTACTAAAATAGTAAAATTATTCTCATATGAATTAATTTACTACTAATTGCACCAAAATCGAGAATCCATGGCATGAAAGTCAATGAGATGTTGGGCTTGGTGTTGGCTGCCAATTGTCACTAAACATAGTATTCTACATATAATAAAAAAGTCAAAAGGTAGAACGTGAGACTGCTAACAAGTAACATCATGGTATCATTATATCGCAAGGAAATCGTGAGATATTTCCCCTCGCGACAAAATTCAACTGATCGTAAGTATACCACAAAATGAAATAACAGATTATGGTCTTAATTGTACAACATGTTTCAGTTCTTCAATCTCAAACTCTTAATTTCTCTCTCACAGCAAGCACTGGTGTGTGTATATGGCGATGCATGTGAAAGGCAAATGCAATCGCTTCAATCAATCGAACCACGACGTTCAGTGCAAGCTTCTTTTTGGAAGAAAGCGACATATTTCTTTTTTTGCTCGGCAATAAATATTTATTATAGAAATAACGAATGTTAACAAATGCAACGCAGCGAGAACCAGAACAAAAAAAAAACCCATTGACAACCTCCCCAAACCTGCTGCAAATTTCGAACGACCATTGACTTTATCCACAACTCTGATAACAATTTTCAATTTTCAACACTTACAGTCTTAATTCTTAAATGATAAGCAACGTTGCAGCAGAATAATAAGCTGCTCGCGCTTCATTTCTATATTTTATGACTACAAATTTCTAGTTATGTTGATATGTTTGTAATCAATGAATTAAAAAAGGTCAAATTAATTAAAGTTAAGAATTCTATGTTCATCTGGTTTAATTATAAAACATAATTAAAGTAAGTAGGAGTTGGATATGGGTGATACTTAACTATTAAAAATTGTCTCGATCTCACGTGCTAACATTAAGATAATGATCCCTAAGCGATTTTTTTCAGTCACCTAATTAATTAATTAAAAGCTTAGATTTAGTGCAAGCTTCGTTTTGGAAGGAAGCCACATATTTCACTTTTTTGCTCGGCAACAACTACTTATTAGAAACCAAGAGTGTTAACAAATGCAACGCAGCGAGAACCGGAAAAAAAAAAAAAACCATTGACGACCTCTTATCCGGGATGATGGTATCAACAACCTCCCAAAACCTGCTGCAAATATCAAACAACCATTGACGATCAATAGATTCAGGAAGATTGTTAACAAAGATAGACGTCACCATCGAAAAACCAAAGTTGGCTTCATAAAACCCTACTTTATTCATCATTATATTATAATCATTCTTTGGGAACAAGTTTCAGAACTGGATGACGTCACTGGTGTTTGACCTAGTGTAGCATGCATGCATGAACTAATAAAATATTTTCCCTCACGAGAACATGACGTTAACTAAGCCAAGCCTCGCGAACAAAATATGCACGTTAGATATATTTTCCCTCACGCCGCCAATTTTGCTGATCCTTATGATAAATTTCAATAAAAAATGTTTTCTTGCATTTTTTGCAGTTGATCGATAAAATAAAATATTTTTAGAATAATAATTATATCAGTGTTTATTAGTGTCTACACAAACACAAATTAATCAAATCTATAACAGAATACTCACCATTCATATATAAAAGCAGTCAACTTTCAAAGTCGGTCGAAAGATTTAAAACTCTGCTCGCTGTATACCATATTTTTATAGCAAGATTACAAGAATAAATGTATTTGGATTTATATTTTCAATTTTGAGTTGTCTTTAATCACGACTCTCGTAACAACTGAACTATGAATCCAACACTTACGGTCTTAATTCTTAAATGATAAGCAACGTTGCAGCAGAATAGTAATCTGCTCGCGCTTCATTACAATGTTTTATGAAGAAACATTATTACCTTATGTTGATATGCTGATATTATAGAGCTGCAAAGCAATTTTGAAAAGATTCAATAAGTCCCAAAGATGCTGGGATTGGGGGATCGGCTGCTAAACATTCTTTTAGGTACCGTCATGCATGATCTGTTTCTACGTGCCGACATTTTTAGTAGGACAAAATCTGTGACGCGAGGCTCTAAAATATTACGCTGTCGCACAGCAAGTGCTGCAACTCTCGTAATAAAATTCAAATTTTTTCATAAAAAAATATTTGATCATTTAACAAGAAATTGAATGTAAATATTTTTCTAGCAGAGTAGTAGCACGACATCGTGCGAACTAAGCTGATATTGTCTGCCTCAGATATAAACAAGTGTTTTATTGATTATTTCTCATTTAGGGCAAAGTTTATCGGTTTAGACTCTATATATAGCAAGGGTTCTTCTTCATTTCATTTCATCATCTTCATTTTACACTCCAAAAAAAAAAAAAAATCAAATTCTCTCTCAATCTACAACCTTAAGTTAGTATCCAAATCAAAGCCACAACAATGGTTCGTTTGTTAGTTCATCAAGCAGATGAGAAGCAACTCATAGTTACATTCACAGAACCATTCCTTGATGCTCATAAGCTGATGTTCAGAGATGCCCTTCTTGGGCCATTGACTTTTAGGTGTGCCCAGGGAGGAAACACAATGACCTTCTCAGGTGCGGATTGGTCGAAATACCAAAAAAGATAAGGAATTAGTCGCGGTGACGAGATCTTCATTGAGAGCATCCCTAACAAAGAGTACAAGATAGAAGTGTTATTACGTGGTTCCTATAAGTCATATTCTAGTTTCATGTTTGAAATTTGTGCTTTATTTAAGAATGAATAGATTTTATATATATATATATATATATATATATAAGTTATGTTGTAATCTATGTCTTGTAAGTCATTTAAGAGTTGTAAACCGTTAATGTCGCTTTATATTTTCCCCATTATATTAACATTAACTATAACTCTATTATTTACTTATGCGTTTATATCAAAACTGTCCACTTGCATTATAGTCACAAAATTATTTATATCTTAACTTACAAAATTTGAAATTAAGATCTACTTGTTGTATTTGAAATTAGACTCAATAAACTTTTTACCATAAAAATTTTAAAATTTCTACATAAGTCAATTAATACAATAAATTCTTTATTTCTTCTCTTGTTCCGCTGCTAGACAGTTCAGACCCTTCTTCACTAAAAAAATATTATCTTTTAGTAAAAAAGTTTTTGTTTGTTTTTCTTAAAATAGACTCACTAAGATTTTATTCATATAAATTTCATAGAGTAAACATTTTGTACTGTTTATAGTGATTTTTCAAAGTTAAAATAGAAGAACTTTTAATCATTTTGACCTTGACTTATAAAAATTATTATATACCATAATCTACAATTCCATTGCTTACATCGTTTTTCTATTTTCCTAGACTCAATAGGTATTAATTTAATATTTGATTCAACCTTTAATTCGATTTTTATAATTTTTAGTGAATTTTAAAGTTTATTTTAGGAGAAACATTTTCATCTAATTACATTATACTTTTAGTTATCACTTATATTTTTATGATGATATATTCATTTCTTTAACTTAATACTTATATAACGACAAGTTTAAAGTTTATATATAATTAGGAATTCTGAGTTTAAGGGTTTTAAAATCATAACTTTTATGGCTTTATATAAAAGGGTACATTAATTTTATTTAATTAATTATTTTATTTTAATTTATCAAAATTTAATATTTATATTTTATGAATATTGTATTGTTAAAATTTGATGTTAAATTATTAAATAATATAAACCAAAAATAATATATATTGTTAAATAATATAAAAGTGGTCAAATTAAATTTCATATAACATATGAATTTTCTCGCTATTGTTCCAGCTTTATCGGAAGTTCTTCGTACATATTTCACATTTTTTTTCTTTTGTTTGATCGAGTAAGAAAAGCCGGTTATCCATTGAACTCTATATAAACCCCAAGGAGAAGGACCAAATTTCACAGACAAAAGAAAAAAGAGATTGATAATCGCATATCATATTACAGAAATGGCGGAGATCTTTACAATCAATCTCAGAAGTGGCCATGAATCAGGGTTCACGTTTCACTATGTTGGCGGCGGACTTCCAAGTGTTCTGAGTGTTAGGAATGGAAACGGCGGTTCTTGGAGCTTCGAATGCCAGAATCAAGGAGGCGGGTGGTTCTCGATCAGAGGTCGTGGGTGGAGGAGATTTGTTAGTTCTCACGGTATGGGTGATACTGTCTCTCTTTCAACGGAAGACGGTGACAATTTCTACACCATTAGTGTGAACTAAAAAAATCAATACCTCTTATGTAATTGGTGTGGATATAATATATATATATATATATATATGTCATCGTTTATTTTTCTTTTTAAATTTGGCATTTTTAGAACATGACTACTGTTTAGTTAGTGTGTTTCGATTTTCATTTTTCAAGTTATTATATGATATATAAATGGATAATATGGTTTAGTTTCATCATTTTTTTTTATTTAAACAAGTCTCCTCCATTAATCATCTCAACTCCCTCACTTTCACTGTTCAATTCCGACTGTTGTTAAAATTAATCGTCTTGAAACTCTAACTAATTAAATTAAAGAAAAACATAGTAGGACTTAAATCTCTGACACCTCTAAAAAATCGCAATAACGTTGAATATGTGCCCTTCAATCATTTATTGGAGGGGGAAGGATCCAACACCCATTTATTTCAATGTTATTTCCCTATCATCCATTTTTATATGATAATAAATAAATAAAATTTTAAATATTAAGCATTATTATTAATTTAAATGGACCAATAAGAGTGAATTTTATTACGCTATATATGTTATGACAAAGAATAGAAAAAAATATATTAACCATAAAAAAATAGAACTCTATATACCATCATCTTTAAGAGGGTTGAATTCAAGATTTAAGCTTTTATATATATGGAAAAGGGTACATTAAGTTAATTTAATAAATTAATCTTTTTCATAGAGCCACAATCCATTAATGTTTTTATATACTTCATATATATTATGTTAGTCTGTGACCAACGAATAAAAATTTATGATTATCTGGTTTAATTAATAAATATAAAATATACTGTACTTAGATATGGATAATGCATAATTATTGTACTTTATTTATTTAGAGCCGCTATTAAGTCCAGATCTGCTGGGTCGGCTCCCAATTCTTCGTTTACTTACCGCACGCAATTTAGAGTTAGGACAAAACCTATGTCACGAAACTCAAAAACACCACGTTTTCCTCATCCTTAGATACTCGCGATTCATAATATAATAGTGCTTTAGCAACTGTACTAGAAGTCCTTGTCTTAAATAAAAAACAAATTCAGAAAGAACTGTCTTAAACATAACTTGAACCAACTTTCTTGTGTTGTTTTATCTTATGGTCACTAATCCCTTTCCATCATAATAAAAACACAACCTCGCGCAGTTTTAACCTAAAACGATGATGAATGACTGTCGCTCCAATCAATAAACAGTAGAAATATTACAGTTTTCAAAGGGTGGTAGAGTGGTAGCACTACATCTTACGAACAAAGCTGATCACGTCTACAGCATTAGGGTTAGATAGTGACCTCAAATGAACCCCTACTGTTTATGAAGCCCTTCAGCTTTAGACGTATCCTTTGGCATTCCTAAGTAATTCTTTGGTTATGCTGTGTGTGTTTTTATCCAATAATTATGTTTTTATCCAATAATTCAAAGAGGATTTGTATTAATATTATTTTATTTTTACTTGGATTATTATATAAATATATATTCTTCCTCGCACATTCATTTTTCCTCCGATCAAATTCGATGAAATATGTTTTTGTTATTTTTCTTTTCTGTTAATCACAAAATCATTCCCTCTTTTAACAAAAGTACGTACAAATTAAATGTATAAATATATATTTTTAGGATAATAAACATATCATGGTTTACCAGTGTCTATACAAACACAAAATAAATAAATCTCAGGTGCTCATTATTCATAATATAATATATAAAAATAATTAAGTTGCTTTAGCAGCAGTTCTAGACCACAACTAATAATTCTTCTGTTATTTTCTTTTTCTTATGACCATAATTTTCCAACCTAATAAAAAAAGCAACTTACCTCGCGGTGTTTTAACCTAAATGATGATAAAAGGCTGTAGTGTCCAATATAATGGTATTATATTTCCAAAGGATAAGTCGCGCATCTGTGTATGTTTTAATACAAGAAGCGATAGCAGCAGAGTGGTAGCACCACCACATCTTGCGAACTAACCAGATATTGTCTGCTTGAGAAATAGGCAAATGTTTAATTTATTTCTTTTTATTTAGAGCAAAGCTTATGGACTCCGAGACTCTATATATATCTGGGGCACTAGCTGTTGTTCTATCATCTTCATTTAGATTCTCTCTCAAGCTACAACCTTATAACTAGCAAGGGTTCTTCATTTCGTTTCATCATCTTCATTTTGCACTCAAAAAAAAAAAAAAACAAATTCTCTTTCAAGCTACAACCTTAACTTAGTATCCAAATCAAAGCAACAACAATGGTTCTTTTGTTAGTTGATGAAGCAGATGAAAGGCAACTCAAAGTTACATTCACAGAACCATTCCTTAATGCTCGTGAGCTGAGGTTCAGAGATGCCGTTCTTGGGCCATTGACTTTTAAGTGTGCCCAGAAAGGAAACACAATGACATTCTCAGGTGCGGATTGGTCGAAATACCAACAAAGATATGGAATTAGAGGCGGTGACATGATCTCCATTGAGGGCATAGCTAACAATCAGTGCGAGACATTTGAAGTGATCAGAGCATGATAGACGAATTGCAAGATATATATATATATATAATGCTATCTACATCTATATATTAATGCACGCATATTATGTCAGGCTATCTGTGGTAAGTTATTACATGGTTCCTATATGTCATATTCTAGTTTGTGCTTTGTTTAAGAGTGAATAGATTATTTTATATAAAAAATTTATATTGTAATATGTGACTTGTAAGTCATTTTAATAATGACAAGTTTGAAGTTTATATAAAATAGAAGTGTTGAATTTAAGGGTTCTAAAATTATAAACTTTATGGCTTTATATATAAAGGGCACATTAATTTTCTTTATTTAATTATTTTACTTTAATTTATCAAAATTTAATATTTATATTTTATAACTATTGAGAATTTTGCTCCATTCAAATTATACTGTTAAACTCGAAAATTAATATTTAAATTAACATATTTACCATCTGAATTAGTTTCTAATTTTTTTCTAAAATATTAGAAATCAAATTTTGATTTTTAAGGTTACTTCTTTATATGTTGGTAATCTTTTTATATCCCTATTCATGGTTTTTCTTTTTCAAATCAATAAAATTTATCGAATTACAAATAAATGTGATTTTATTCATCATATATTTGTGAATGAAAAAACAAATTAACGAATTAAATTAAGAAAAGTATATGATTATTAATTTAATTACTAAATATAAAATAAATTTGACTCGGATATGGATAGTCGATCGGATCTTTTACATACCGCATGCAAAGTTCTATTTTTGGAAAAAAAAAATAGATTACGACAAAACCTATGAAACGACACTCAAAAAAACATCATGACGACTAAGCCAAGTATCGCGAACAAATGCCACAATTTTGGATAATATATTATCCATATTTTTTCTTAATATGGATAATATATACTTATTAGAATTTATTTATTTAAAGCCGCAATTTTGGACAAATTAAAAATTGTCACTTTTACTTTTAGTACGATTTACGTTACGACAGAATCTATCACACCACGCTCAAAACATTACGTTGACAAAGCCAAATGTTACAACCTGTTTTCCTCGCGCACTCAATTTTCCTTGTAATAAAATTCAAAAAAGTGTGTTTTTGTTGTTTTTTCTTTTCTATTAATCAATAATTCAAAATATTTTCCTCTTTTGACGACAAAAGTACGTAGAATAATAAACAATACTTAGATGCTCGCTATTCATAATATAATATAATAAAGTTGCTTTGGCAGGCGCAGTTCTAGACCACAACTAATTCTTCTGTTATTTTCTTTTTCTTAAGACCACAACTAATAACTTTCCAGCCTAATAAAAAAACAACATACCTCGCGGTGTTTTAACCTAAATGACGATAAAAGGCTGTAGTGTCCAATATATTTATAAACTATTGTACTATTATATTTCCAAAGGATAAGTCTCGCATCTGTGTATGTTTTATTACAAGAAGCGATAGCGGCAGAGTGGTTGCGTTCATACATGGTCATGCACATGCACGTCAAATGCAAATGCGATCAGCTCAGTCGAACCAACGACGACATCTAGAAGGAAAATTGTCTCGATCGATGTGCATAATATCTCGATTCTCGCGTACAAACATGAAAATTGTCTCGATCGATGTGCATAATATTGCTCTTTATATTATATTATATTATGCGTGCAATTCAAAATATCATGCGATAACTAGCAAAGACAATTAAGAAAATATATATCCGAAAGATTATGTAAAACATTGTCACAAGATTTAAGCCTTTGCAGCCTCGCGATTTATCAACATTGTCGATATAAACCATGGATCAACAACAAGATATATTATGGCCATGATTTATGTGTCAAGTTATTATCTCATATTTTAGTGTTATGTTTGAATTCCAAATTTTGTCAAATAAATTTTTAAAAACAATTATATTTATATTTGTTTCTTGTAATAAATCGTTCATACGTAGACAGCTATTTATTCATGTCTTATTATCCTTTTTGTAAATTAGTTTTAAGTTTTTAAATATATATGCAATTAAGTCGCAAGAAATATTTTATTTTAGCCACGATAAAATTCATTAAAATCCAATATACGTTAAGATTCATAACTCATATCACTGAATTAAACAGTAACTTCAAAAATTTGAATCGAGTATCAAACTATAATTAACCAAAAATTAATGGGACTTCAAAATTACTGCCAAGAAATTTTAACTTCGTATACAATCATTTTTAGGAGGGCTCAATTTTGGTTCTAAACCGTGGTCTTAGTTCTGCAACGTACTATCTCTGAATATAGGTAGAAGCAAGGCTTAAGCACAAAATATTCGTAAATTTTGTTGGGTCGACGAGCATCTCGCGTACAAACATGAAGATAAAATTAATTGCTTAGATTTACTGATTTTTGGGAAGAAAACGACATGTTGCTCTTGTATTATATAGTATCTACTAAAACAGCAAAGAGAAAATGTTATAAATTTATAATCATTCTTGTGGAACAAGTTTAAAAAATCTCATGTTTTTTTAACTACAAAACAGTAGTAGTAGCGCAATCTTCTACCATATTTTATCATGCATGCATGACGTGAAGTCTTTGAGGTTGCACTTCAAGATATCTTGCGATAGCTAAGATAGACGATTTAAGAAAACACATAGGCGCGATAGGTTATGTAAGAACATTTAATCCTTCTCTCTCCACATATATCATTTTTATTCTTCTTTTTCTTCGTTTAATCGAGCAAGAAAACCTAATTTCTTAACTCTATATAAACTTATTAAGCCCCGGAAGGACTCACTTCACAAACAGAGAGCTTGATAAGGTGCAACCAAATTACGATCCTCTAAAGGCTAACAATCGGAGAGCTGAAATGACAGAGATATTCAAAGTGGTACTTGACAAAATAAAGAAAGAAAAGTTGAGGTTTCATCATAATGGCGGCGCACTCCCTAGGGGTTCGAATGATCTGCCTGTGAGAGATGAAAATGGAAGATCATGGAAATTCAACTGCAAGAGTGAAGGAGGCAATTGCTTCTACCTCAGTGGTCCTGAGTGGAGGTGTTTTGCCAAGTCTAAGGTTAATGCTATGGTCACTCTTTATTGGGAAGAAGATGAGCACGTCTACACCATTAAGGTTAGAATTTTTTGATGAAACCCTTTCGGTTTGTTGATCTATTTTCTATGTAGTTATGTTGGTTATGGTCTGCTGTTAAAATTTTAACCTACATTTTTTGTTTTGTTGTATACTGTTTCAAATATTAGTGTGTTGTAATTTTACCCAGGTTATTATAAATATATTTTGTTATTACTAAAATTATTCTCATATGAATTAATTTACTACTAATTGCACCAAAATCGAGAATATCCACGGCATGAAAGTCAATGAGATGTTAGGCTTGGTGTTGGCTGCCAATTAATCCTTTTGGTTGTCACTAAACATAGTATTCTACATATAATAAAAAAGTCAAAAGGTAGAACGTGAGACTGCTAACAAGTAACATCATGGTATCATTATATCGAAAGGAAATCGTGAGATATTTCCCCTCGCGACAAAATTAAACTGATCAATCTTTTTATTGTAAGTATACCACAAAATAAAATAACAGATTATGGTCTTAATTGTACAACATGTTTCAGTTCTTCAATCTCAAACTCTTAATTTCTCTCTCACAGCAAGCACTGGCGTGTGTATATGGCGATGCATGTGCAAGGCAAATGCAATCGCTTCAATCAATCGAACCACGACGTTCAGTGCAAGCTTCTTTTTGGAAGAAAGCGACATATTTCTTTTTTGCTCGGCAATAAACATTTATTAGAAATAACGAGTGTTAAAAAATGCAACGCAGCGAGAACCAGAACAGAAAAAAACCCATTGACAACCTCCCCAAACCTGCTGCAAGTATCGAACGACCATTGACTTTATCCACAACTCTCATCAAAATTTTCAATGTTCAACACTTACCGTCTTAATTCTTAAATGATAAGCAACGTTGCAGCAGAATAATAAGCTGCTCGCGCTTCATTTCTATAATTTATGACTACAAATTTCTAGTTATGTTGATATGTTTGTAATCAATGAATAAAAAAGGTCAAATTAATTAAAGTTAAGAATTCTATGTTCATCTGGTTTAATTATAAAATATAAATAAAGTAAGTTGGAGTTGGATATGGGTGATACATAACTATTAGAATTGATATAGAGCCGCAAAGCAATTTTGAAAAGATCCACTCAAGTCCCAGAGATGCTGGGATTGGGGGATCGGCTGCCTATCATTCTCTTACGTACCGCCAGGCATGATCTGTTTCTAGTTGTCGACATCTTTAGTAGGACAAAACCTATGACGTGAGGCTCTAAAATATCACGCAACCCTCGTAATAAAATTCAATAAAGTGATGCGGGTCCTGTGCCATTGAAGTTCAAGCGTATCAAGACCGGAAGCAAAATGATCTTATCAGGTGAGCATTGGTGGAAACTCCGTTCAACCTATACCATTGGAGACGGTTACAGAATCAACATTGAGAGCATCCCTAACAAAGAGTACAAGATAGTTGAAGTGTGGAAACCATGATAGATGAATTGCAAGCTATCTACTTCTATTAATGGATGCATATTATGTCTGTTATGTGTAGATTATAATTATAAGTAAGTTATTACGTGGTTCCTATATGTCATATTCTAGTTTCATGTTTGAAATTTGTGCTTTATTTAAGAATGAATAGATTTTATATATATATATATATATATATCTATAAATGTCGTAATCTATGTCTTGTGTCATTTAAGAGTTGTAAGTACTGTTAATGTCGCTTTATATTTTCGCCTATTATATTAACATTAACTATAACTCTATTATTTACTTATGTGTTTAATTATATTAAAGTTGTTCACTTGCGTCATAGCCAAGAAATTATTTATATCTTGAATTACAAAATTTTAAATTAAGATCCACTTGTTGTATTTGAAATTAGACTCAATAAACTTTTTACCATAAAACTTTCAAAATTTCTACATAAGTCAATTAATACAATAAATTCTTTAATCCTTCTCTTCTTCTTCACTAAAATTTATTATCTTTTAGTAAAAAAAGTTTTTGTTTGTTTTCCTTGAAAATAGACTCACTAAGATTTTATTCATATAAATTTCATAGAGTAAACATTTTTGTATAGTTTATAGTGATTTTTGAAAGTTAAAATAGAAGAACTTGAAATCATTTTGACCTTGCCTCGTAAAAATTATTATATATCATAATCTATAATTCTATTGCTTACACCGATTTCTATGCAAAACTAAACTCAATGAGTGTTAATTTAATATTTGATTCAACCTTTAATTCGATTTTTATAATTTTTAGTGAATTTTTAAAGTTTAGTTATTTCTACTGCCCAAAAATTATTTTAGTAGAAACATTTTCATCTAATCACATTATACTTTTAGTTATCTTATATTTATATGTCGATAATATATTCATTTCTTTATCTTAATACTTATATAACGACAAGTTTAAGGGTTTTAAAATCATAGCTTTTATGGCTTTATATAAAAGGGTACATTAATTTTCTTTAATTAATTATTTTATTTTAATTTATCAAAATTTAATATTTATATTTTATGAATATTGTTTTGTTAAAATTTGATGTTAAATTGTTAAATAATATAAACCGAAAATAATATATAAGTGGTCAAATTAAATTTCATATAACATATGAATTTTCTCGCTATTGCTCCAGCTTTATCGGAAGTTCTTCGTACGTGTATATATATTCACTTAATTATTTAATTTTTTTTATCTTTTTAATAATATATATTTTTATTGTTTCGCACTGAAAAAATGGACCGCTCGACTTTCGTCCAAGAGTCTACATATGTGGCCAGAAATAATTAGTTCAAAAACTTGGTCAAATGTTTGACCAAGTTTATCATCTAAACCAGCATGCATGAAAACTTGAAGGTCGCACGTCAAGTGTCCTTGCAATAACTAACGAACACAATTAAATATATAGAATCCTAAAAGTTCTCGAAAACATTCCAATGTCCAAAGATTTAACCTTTTTGTTCGCCGCCATATGTTTTTTTTTTTAAAAGATTATGTGAAACATCCAGACTCTTGAAAGATTGTCGGAAGATTGAAGCCTTTGCTCGCGATATATCATTTTTTTTTTTCATTTTGTTTGATCGAGTAAGAAAAGCTGGTTATCCATTGAACTCTATATAAACCCCAAGGAGAAGGACCAAATTTCACAAACAAAAGAAAAAAGAGATTGATAATCGCATACCATATTACAGAAATGGCGGAGATCTTTACAATCAATCTCAGAAGTGGCCATGAATCAGGGTTCACGTTTCACTATGTTGGCGGCCGACTTCCAAGTGTTCTGAGTGTTAGGAATGGAAACGGCAGTTCTTGGAGCTTCGAACGCCAGAATCAAGGAGGCGGGTGGTTCTCGATCAGAGGTCGTGGGTGGAGGAGATTTGTTAGTTCTCACGGTATGGGTGATACTGTCTCTCTTTCAATGGAAGACGATGACAATTTCTACACCATTAGTGTGAACTAAAAAAATCAATACCTCTTATGTAATTGTGAACTTTTAAATTTGGTATTTTAGAACATTACTACTGTTTAGTTAGTGTGTTTCGATTTTCATTTTCAAAGTATAATTATGATAATAAATAAATAAATTTTAAAATATTAAGCATTATTGTTAATTTAAATTATGTTATGACAAAGGAAAAAATATTTAAACTAAAAAATATATATGATGCATAGTTATTATTGTTTCGCTATTTATTAACCATAAAAAAATAGAACTTTATATACCATCATCTTTAAGAGGGTTGAATTCAAGATTTAAGCTTTTATATGGAAATAAAAATTTATGATTATCTGGTTTATTTAATAAATATAAAATTTAATTTACTTAGATATGGATAATGCATAATTATTGTAGTTTATTTATTTAGAGCCGCTATTAAGTCCAGATATGCTGGGTGGCTGCCAATTCGTCATTTAGAGCAAAGCTTATGGACTTCGAGAGTCTATATATATATGGGGCACTTGCTGTTGCTCCATCATCTTCATTTAGATTCTCTCTCAAGCTACAACCTTATATCAATACCAAAACAAAGCCACAACAATGGCTCTTTTACAGAAGACAGTAGAGCAACGTGGTTTAGAGCAACTCACAGTTACAGAGCCATATGATTTCGAACCAATCCCTAATGCTGCCAGTTCTCGTTCTCTGACGGTCATAGATGAAAGGCATCGCCCTTGGACGTTCGATTACAGGGTTAACAGAAGAGGAAGGGTCTTGTCTGGTCCCCATTGGCAGAACTTCATTAGAGACAATAATGTTCGAGTTGGTGACACGGTATCCATTGAGAGGAATGATGGGCATGGCTATCCAGCAGAATACAGTATTGAAATAAGTAGAAACCAGCGCTAATGTTGAACAAATTAGAGATCAATGGCAAGATTATTATGCAATCTACACCTACTGGTTATGAGTCGATTATTATATATTGTATCGTGTCGTGTTTATATGCTATTTTAGTGTAATGTTTGAAATCCATACTTTGTTTTAAAATGAGTAATTTTGTTGCTATTTGTGTCTTGTAAGTCATTTCTATGTATAAATGTCTTATTATTTTGCATCGGCTTTAAGTTGGTTATATAGCACGCATATATATCCAATATACGTTGATGAGACTCATTGCTTTATTATTGATCTACCCATGGGGTGAATGGGCTGCTGAGATCCGTGACCCAAGGAAAGGGGACAGGGTCTGGCTAGGCACTTTCGATACTGCTGAAGCAGCTGCGAGAGCTTATGATACTGAGGCACGGGGAATTCGTGGTAAGAAAGCTAAGATTTAACCTTTTTGTTCGCCATCATATGTCTTTTTTTAAGATTATGTAAAACATTCAGACTCTTCAAAGATTGTCGGAAGATTTAAGCCTTTGCTCGCGATAAATCATATATATATATTTTCTTTTGTCTGATCGAGCAAGAAAAGCTGGTTATTTATTGAACTCTATATAAACCTTTGTCTGATCGAGCAAGAAAAGCTGGTTATTTATTGAACTCTATATAAACCCTAAGAGAAGGACCAATTTTCACAAACAAAAGAAAAAAGAGATTGATAATCGCATATCAAATTAGAACAGAAATGGAGATCTTTATAATCACTCTTACAAGTGACCATGAATCAAAGCTCAGGTTTCATTATGTCGGCCCCGGACTCCGTGGTGGTTTAAGTGTTCTCAAAGTTAAGAATGGATACGGCGGTGCTTGGAGGTTCAAATGCAAGAGTGAAGGTGTGGATATATATATATATATATATATATATAACATCGTTTCTTTCTTTTTTCTTTTCTTTTCTTTTAAATTTGGTATTTTTTTATTTAGTGTGTTTCTAGCAACAAAAAAAAAAAAAAAAAGTGTGTTTCGATTTTCTTTTTCAACTTATTATATAATATATAAATGGATCATATGGTTTAGTTTTATCATTTTTTATTTAAAACTTCTGATTTTCAAAGGAGCCTCAAGCCCTCAACTAATAAAAATTCTAACCATGTCGGGCATCAAATCGGGCAAAAAATTATTACAAGTCTCTTCCATTTATCATCTCAACTCCCTCACTTTCACTGTCCAATTCCGACCGTTCTTCACTCTCTTCATCACTTCCACGTTGATGGGGGTTCAGCATCGAATCGGGAAATTTTTGTTACAATAGTCGCCTCCATTATTATGTCCGCCCGTAGCGCCAAGCTGGATCATCACTTCCTCATTTCAATCCATAAACATGCATCCCTCCCTTCTGTTCACTTGGGTCGATTCAACTACAGTACCATCTAACTCCTTATGGCATCGTGTTATCCTTTGCTTTTTATTATATCAACAATTCGTTGCGCCCATCAACGGCGTAGCAGCCGGAAGATAGAGAAACGTTGCGCCTGCATTCCATGTAGGTGCCTCCAGCTCCAGCGTCTTCACCCACCGTAGCTTGGTGGTTCTTCTGTTTGGTTCGGCGTTGCTCGGGCTTCTTGACGGTCATAGTGTTTTATTAACCCCTCTGATAATTGAGACATCAATTTACTTGAGAAATAATTAAAAAATGAATTTACAATGTTATGTTATTTGTGAAAATAATATTTTTATATAAATATAAATATGATATTCAAATTGAAACAATGTTCAAGTTTACTATTTTAACCAGAATTTTATTTACTTGCATAAATATAGCCACGATGTAATTTTACTCAATCTTTATAAAATTCACGATATTAAGACTCACTTGTCGGGTTTTATTAACTACATATTATATTACCTTCGGTTTTCATTGGTGAGAGGTAATATCCAAGAACTTTCCCGTCTCTTGGGAAATTGGATTGACCATGCATGCATGATAAAAGATACATCAGCATTCAAATGCCACTTCAAACAAATGGCTATAAGATATATCAGCATTCAAATTTACCCAATTGTTGATATAATAAAGCAAAAGGTTAACAGTATGTATTAACCACTGTGCTCAAGATTTAACATCTGGCCATATCTTCTGTATCAACCAACTGGGGATAGAGTGATACTGTATGCAAGGCAAAAGCTGAAATCTATATAGTCGCTCATCTTGAAGCCAATGGGATTATAATAAAATGGAAAAAGGCCAATGAAAATCTCACCTCCTCTTGTGTACCTCCAAAAAAATGAATTAGGATGGTATAAGTTGGGTGATAAAAAATTACAATATCATTGAGGTATCGAGGGTTTTCTCCCCAAGAGCTATTTCAGCTTTGTAGGAATAGCAATGACGACTTATAACTTCGATTAAGGTATTCTTTATGTATCCTGCCGTTTAAGAGGGACACCTTCATCAAAGCCACCCTCTTCTTCATGCTTCAACGATCGCATTGATATAGAAGTTGTCAAACTTGGACCTGATTGAACATAATCTATCAAAGGTTTAATATGCCAAAAGTGGCATGACCAACAGTATTAAATTCACAATTTAAGGTTTCATGAGAACATACCATCGACCATGTCCTTGGTTTTGTGAAGAAGAAAAGTTCCCGAAAGGATTGTTATGAATCCACACATCTCCGTTATAATCTGAGTTGGAGTCTGCCTATCCCAATCCTGATATCAGAAAAAACAGATAGCGGAGCAGCTCAAAGGGATCAACAGCAATCTCAACCACCAGAAAGCTAGAAAGAAATTCGATTTAATATAATAACAGTCGCAAACAGGGCCACTATATAATATCGAACAAGGGAACTGCAACTCGGAATTGACAGTATCAAGTAAGCTCTTTTAAACATTATAATTAGTGCCATTCTGATACCATCAATGACTGGAAATTACCTTAAACATGATGACACTAGCCAAAATGGTCAGTGATGTAAACATAACATAGTATATAGGAGAAACAACAGCTGTGTTGAAAGTATCAAGCGCCTGAAATTATGAAGACAAAATAATAATAAGAAAGGAATCAGACAGTGAACCGGAAGTCTTAATTTAGCAAAAATTGACAAGACAAACAATGGTAAAGGGACACTAATTCACGGAATTAGAAACTAATGAATAGATATATTTAAACTGATTTAAAATTTGAATCAATGATTATGAACACCATAAGCAAAAATATCAGAAAGTAACACTTCAGGTGAAAATGAAATTTTCCTCTTGCATCTTTCACCACTTATTCGCAACATTTCTTTCGTCTCCTTTTCTTTGAGGGCCTTATGAAAATTAATCAAAATAAAGGCAAAAATGTAGACATCAAAAGAGAAAGAGAAGGTACCAAAAGAAGAAAAGGCAATGTGTAACCATTACCTTGTTTAAATAATTCATTTGGGTAATCACACAAGAAGCCACAACTAAAGTAAAGGCCCAAGTTTGCGGATACAGAAGCTGATTCATTCCTGAAAAGGTTAACTTCAAGGCAATACCAAGTGCTTTAACGCTCATGACCTGTCAAAGAACATCCTTAGAAATAGGAATTGGAGGGGAAAAAGGGAAATACCATTGAACGCACACAGAACTAAGCAAGCAATAAACTAGTACTGATGTATACCGAAATGGAGCCCACGAGAGAGCAAACTCCAATGTAAACCATAATGTGTGTCTGTCCATATTGTGGAACAAAGTGGAATATAAGTATAAAGACAGCTGTTAAGACCAGAGCTGTGTAAAATAAAAATCCTGCAAGAAAATCAAGGTACATTCATTTTCCTTGTTTGCAGTTCAACAATTTAGAAAAGAAAATAATGTTATGAGCTAAGAACAATATTATTTAGAAAATGCAACCTGGCTCCGTAGCAAGATCCCAAACTTCTGTTACAGATTCAATCTGACGTTCTTGGGGAGCATGCAACACAATTGTTGTTGAGCCCACAACACACAAAGCACAACCAAGAATCCCAAAAGTATGTAACTTTTCCCGCAAAATGATATGCGCAAGTACCGCGCTGCATGAGAAGTGATGATTAACGATGAACGTTTAAATGCCAAACCTAAATTTGAGTGAGATATTTGCATGCCTGATAATGATGCTGAGTGCACCAAGAGGAGTGACCAGTATGGCTGGTGCGAATGCATAAGCAGCAAAATTAGCAATTTCCCCCACAACCACTGTTGCAACAATTAACAATTAGAATTAAGTACTTCTTCGTCTAGATGACTTCCTGAATATTAAGATGTAACATGGAATGTAACTAAGAAAATCAGCTTTCTATAGAAGCACAATATATTATTAAGGTCATCCCATTTTTAAATGGTGTAAGGTAGCTTTTATAATATCATCTTTTAGGGACAATATTTGGAAAAGAAGAAAAGAATGAAAAAATAATATAGGCTCCAAACAGGAATGAAATATCCATAAGATACTGAGTTAATGATCAATGAGAAATGGATAAAACTCACTTGTTATCATGCCAACCCACCAAAGTGGCTCAAGCAAGTACGAATACCCTCCAACTCCTGTGTAAAAACCAGAAAAATCAATGTCATTTGGATCAATAAAGCATAAGAACAATGAAAACTCCTTGTAAAGAATGAAAGGGTGAAAATCACTAAATGATAGCAAAAGCATCCAAACATTCTTTAGATAATTGAGATAAACACAAAATCGTGTAATTGCAATACAACAAAAACTTATTGCAATAAACACAGATATACAATGAATAGAAAAAGCTTGGTTCAATAGCAACAAAACATACAAGCCAACCAAAGATCATCAGAAATTTGAAACACTCAATGCATATCATTTTCTCCAACTGCATTCTATTCAGACATATCGTATCTTTCTTTCACACATTATGCAAAATTTCTGCACAAAGAAACTTAGACAGATTGCTGGATTTCGTAAACAATTTATAATCAACAATTTAGAAGAGAAGTACAATCAAACATGACATGCAAAACCAAGATCAAAATGATGCATATAAAAATGATTAACTTTATGAAGAACTAACTTACTAAATACAAGTTTAATTCCCATATTGGTGAATTGAATTCACAGGGCGGACAAATAAATTTCCATAATTTACAGTTCACTCAAATTCGTTTTTTTTTTTTGTCTAAATTGACTAAAGAATTATTCACAGAATCCCACAATTATTTAAACCTAATTTCTATCTTCTACTAAAGAAAAAAGAAAATCCCAAATCAAATCATCAAGAAAGAAGTAAACTTTTGATAAATTGCAGTACCTGCCCTGACGCCAGAAGCACCAGCTTTCTTCAAGCCTTTTTTCTTAACAATGAAACTTGCCCCAATAAATAAACTGGAAGAAATGGCTAAAACCAAACCCTTAATATTATCTGAGGACATTCCCTCGCTCCATCTTCGCACAGCTGCCATACTCTTAACCCTACACTTAAATGAAAAATCCTAATAACTATATTCTCTGTCACCAAAACTCGGCAACGATCACCGATTAGGTCTGAACTCGGACTGTGTCTAAAAAAACGAGTCCATGGATCTGGAAAAAAAATCCCAATTTCACCAAAAAACAAAAAAAAAAGAAGCCTGGTGCAGTTTTAAATATCAGATCTCGGCCCTCAAAAAAAGAGAGCGAAGGTGGAATATCAGTCGAGAAAAAAAGAGAGAAAGAGAGAGGAAGAAGCGCATTAGTATTTACAATTTGTGAGTTGGGAAAAGAATCTTGACTCGGTTGACGCGAAGTGAGTTTGGAAAGGAACGACAAGTCTGAGCTTAGGAAAGAAGAAAATCTGAAAGAAATAGAGAAATGGTTGTCGGCGCTTAAAATATAGAGGAGGAGAGAAAGGGGAGAAGGAGTGAGATAAGACGAGTTATTGCTGAGTTGGATGGGATGAGTAGTGAGGCAATTAGCAATGAAAAACAGCTGTTTTGGCGCTGTGACTGAGAGACAAAAACTTCTTGGATCGCATCACAGCCTTCCATTGTTCTTTTTTATTTGCAATATTTGGCGCATATCCCATCCCATCTTTTTCCTCTCTCTTTTTTTACTTTTTTAAGATAAGATATATTAGTTTTCTACCTCTCTAATCATTACTATTTACGACCTTAAAATCCCATCATTTTAAAATTTTACTAAAATATATTCAGACTTTATTTTCTTATAATTAATAAATTATTTTTCAGCTTTTTTAAATTCAACGCTCTTTATTGTTTATCTTCCCACGAAAAATATTTTTAATATTTATTCAAAAAATAGCCAATCAATTATTATATATTAAATAAAAGAATAATTTGATTTTTTATTAAATATTTTATTAATTTATATTATTAAAAATTGAATTGATTGATAGAATGACCCAATGACATATAATTTATATAATAATCAATTTTAATAATAAAAAAATAAAAATTTTAACAGAAAATTTAATTTTTTTTTTAATTTAATATATAAATATTAATTTACTAATTTTAATCATCAAATGAATGCATCACATCAAAATTCAAAATAAAAATATGATAGATTTTTGAGGTGATCGTCATTTTATCATTTTAAGAAATAAACACTGACGATGAATCACTCTCTGACAGGAATACTGATCAAAATTCAAAATAAAAATAATGAAAATTTAATTTAATCTTTAAATTAATAAAAATAAACTATTAATATTTTTAACATTAAAAAATAAAAATTTAATTTAATTTAAAATTATATAAATATAAACTATTAATTGTTGTATCTATTCTCCGGCATTCAAAATAAATTAGTATCACTCGATTCTCTGCCGATATGGCGCGACGCCTCGCCTTGTTGGCTAATGTCTTTCATCAATTTTTTAAGTTGAAAGTACCAATGCCTGTGCAGTGATAGCGATATAGACTATGGTGTCGGCCTGTCGCTCGATTTGCTTCTCGAGTCGAATGGTTTCTATTTCCATCTTCTACCAAATTTCCGCGCCGTTTATAAATAATTAATACGAGTCCCCATCAATGCAGTGACGCTGCTCGATCATCACTTCATTCGTGCGTTTTCTCAGTTAAAGCTATAAAGTGGTAGTATTTGTCGATTGACATTCGACCATTTCCACATTCACAAAATAAAGCAATAAAATATATATATATATATATATATATAAAACATAAAAGAATTTGTGGTATATACTCAGATTGCAAACCAATACTTTCAGCCCTTTTACAGCAATGAACTTTTTGGTTCTTGGAGAAATATGAAGCTTTGAAAGAGTACTCAATGAATTCAACATAAACTATTAGCTAATCCATTCTAATTAGCAACTTAAAAAACTCATAGCTCGATGAGATGCCACATCTGTTTCTGCTCTGTTTTCACTCTCTGTTTGTTGGCCCCTGAATACGAAAATAGTACAACGTTTGTCATTTTCACATGAGCAAAATAAATAAAGAAACACTTTGTTTCTCCCATTTCGTGCCACAAAATTTTACACTAATCTATTTAATAGCTTCTGTTTTATTGGCCCCTGAATACCAAGTCAGAGAGGTTACAAGAAAAAAATGTACTTAGCATGATGAATTTTAAGATATTCCGACCCATTAAATGCATTATATGTTTGAGTAAACCATAGTTTTCATAATTTTATCACTATCCACCAGTTCCAATTCTAAAACATCACACACTCTTTTGCAATTATGAATATCCAAAACAGAGTAACAAGTATGCTATCCATTAATATTTACTAATTTAGTGGATGTACAAAGCATTTTCTTAAACCAAAATTACAAGAGATCCTACAACATTGGAAACCATACTCATTACAAAGCTGGTTCTTAGTTATGTTACCAAAAGAAAAACAGGGACTCCCATGACCATGAACAAGGGTCCTGGGAATCAAGACTGTAAATAATACATAAGCTAATAGCTAATTGCTTTTATGATCTAGAACATAACCAAATATTTTAACTGCTCTAACTACTCGGACACGATACATAACAGCTTCACCTTGTTCTTTTTCTTCCTTATCGAACTCAATTTTATCGCCAATAGTAAGCTCTTTGTTGCAAACGAACTCGCGCCATCCTCTGGTAAGGACTGGTTTCAAGTACTTCTTTCCTTTACGAGTGTAAATTTGGAACTCCCAGGGACGCCCACTCTCGTCTCTAGCTTTGAACGTCACCACATGATTCCCAGCTAAGGAAGGGAAACATTTGAGGGACTTACTTGGGATCGTCAATCGTTTCTTGATATCTGTCTCCTTCAGTTGTTTCGACACTATTGCCATTGCTGTTTCTTTTTTTGTTTTATCTTTGCTACTGCAATTCAATCACGTAGAGTGACACCAAATGGGGGTGGTATATATAGAGAGAAATAGTATTTTGATTATACGGCAATTTGATAAGTAGTAAGGAGACTCGCGATATGGATAGTAAAAGTATGCTTGACACTTAATGGATAGTGCGACGACAATCGATCCTAAGGCGTGTGCTCTGTTGGAAGTTTTGGGTTTTTCTTCTATGACTTCTCTTAGCTTTGGGGACACTGTGTATTTTCCACGCAAGATTATCCGTTTGGGGCGCGCGATTTTGCTCGAGCTTTTGGTTTTTTTTTGTTAAAAAAAAAAAATCTAAAGTCAATAACATGGGCAATTTATTCAAAAATATCAAAAAAATAATAAATTTACGTAAAATGGCCAATTTCAACAATATTTACAGAAAAGGACCGCTTTTCCAAAAACGCGCGTCGCCATGTTTTTGAGGATAAGGGTTTAAAAGCATACCTGAGACTGCTTTTGTCCACCTCAAAAAAGCGCACCTACGTGGACGCACTTTTGCTGAGGTGGATAAAAGCGCATCCTCACGAGGCGCTTTAGCCTGTGTTTTAAAAAAAATATTCTGAATATTTTAAAATTTACGAGAATAAACCTTTATAAAGGCTCAAAGTGACAACACCATTTTTTTAAGGTGTCATCAATTAATAAGGAAATATAACTTATAAAGAAAATCTTTATATAGACCCAAAGTCTCATTTCTCTTGTTTTCTTGAGTAAAGTGGGATATGAGATATGTGTATTTATAGACTCATGAATAGTTTTGTAGCTTGTTCCTAAACAATATGGGATTCCTTCCTCTTTTAACTAACAATATGAGATGACATGCTACACTATATTTGATTTTTTTTTACAAAACAATTTCTCTTTTTTTAAATTTATTTAACATTTTCTTATATTATAAAAACAATAAACAAAATAACTCAATTATATTTTCATAGATCACATGATAATTTTTCTTATTGTATAAAGTATTTTGATGCTTATACTTGGGATATTTACCCAATATATTTAATATATGTCATTATTTACTTATTTTGTTTATGTCAAGCAATCTTTTATGGATAACTAATGAAAGATAGTTAGTTGTAGAGAGACATCTCTCTATTAGTACCGAAAAATAAGTAAGTTAATATTTAAATATTTCAAAGATCAACAAAATGGTCCTCTATTAAATTTTTCTTCCAGATATACTTGATTATAGAATTTTAATATGTTTTTAAATTAAATGAATAAATATTTTATAAATATATTTTTAATATAATTTTATAAATAAGTAATGTTAAAATTAAATGATCACATCATGATATGTGTGAACTTTTTTAAAAGAGTAGTAATATAATTTATTTTTATAAAATAATAATTTTTAATTATCTTCCAATTGGATTTATACGTAGCTTGAATGGTGGATTTGGTGGCTTTCTTTTAATGTTTTTTGCTTAGGATTAATATGGTTTCCTTAGGATTAATTTATATATCTTTGAGTTTAATTTCAATGTATTGAGACTTTTCTTCCTTTCTTTGTAAAAATTTACAAATTAATGAATGCAGTTCATCTTTAAGCTAAAATATTAAACAAACCATAACCATGCGAATCAAAGGTTAAGTAGCGCAGATAAGCTAAACAAAAGATATTTATAATTTATGATTGGGATTAAGCTTTAAGCTTTATTTACTCAAGCTTTATAGAAAATTATACTTCATCTTGTTGAGAAAGAAGCAAATTTTACATAAAGTTTTTATTGAAGATCAAGATGTAATGATCATTGTAGTATTAGTCATCTTTGTTGCTGTTCGATGCCTCAGTTTCATCTTTCTTCTATGAATTCCTGTAGATAACAACTTAATTTTATTTATATAAATTTTGAGTTGTGTTTGTCTTATAGTGTTTAATATTACGAAGGCTTACTGTTGAGACTTAATCCAATGGGAGAGCCGATAAAAGTGCATGCATTTCATTATAAGCATGGCGGACAAGAAGATGGAGGTTGCGTGGTCGTACTACCCATGCAAACCTCATGAATAATGCCGAGTAGCCGCACATTACTTCAAAACACATCAATTACTTTAATTTAGCAACATATATCTATATTACTGGAATTAGAGTTGGATATGATAGGAGTAAAGAATAAAAAGAGGGGTCAAACTTAGAGATTGGTGACTGCAATTATGTTGCTCGATATCACTTACGGGGTTTCTTTGTGTCTCAAGATGCCTTTAAAAGAAATTGTCATGTGATCTATGAAAAATATATTTGAGTTGTTTTGTTTTTGTTTTTATAATATAAGAAAATGTTAAATAAATTTAAAAAAAGAGAAATTGTTTTGTAAAAAATCATATATAGTGTAGCATATCATCTCATGTTGTTAGTTAAAAGAGGAAAGAATCCCACATTGTTTAGGAACAAGCTGCAAAACTATTCATGAGTCTATAAATACACATATCTCATATCCCACTTTACTCAAAACAAGGGAAATGAGACTTTGGTCTATATAAAAATTTCCTTTGTAAGTTATATTTCCTTATTAATTGATGACACATTAAAAAAAAAAAATGGTGTTGTCACTTTGAGCCTTTATAAAGGTTTATTCTCGTAAATTTTTAAAATATTCGAGAATAGTTTTTTTAAAAACACACGGCTAAAGCTTTTGTCCATCTCAAAAAAACGTCCATGTAGGCGCGCTTTTGTTCTTATGGAAAAGCAAAACCCCAAAAAACGTACGACGTGTTTTTGGGGGAAACGATCCTTTTCCGTAAATATTGTTGAAATTAACCCTTTTCTGTAAATTTATTATTTTTTTGGTATTTTTGAGTAAATTGCCCCAATAACATCCTCTAATTGTGAAGGCACTTTTCTTTAGGAAGAAAATAAGTTGAATTAAGCATTCATTTTCATACATCATGAAATGATTATGGATGTAACCTCATGACTTTTGTAAAATTATAAATTAGTCTAATAGTAAAATACACTTTGACCTATTAAAGATGATAAAATTTTCATTTAAATTCTTTAAAAAATTAAAATAATAAACATAAATAATAATAAAATTGTATTTTGACTCTTTTAAAAAATAAAAATTTAATTTTGGCTATCCTGTATTGAATCATTTTGCTAATATAAATTACAAAATTGTTGATCTGATGAGTTAATCTCTTTACTTTAATTTATCATTTTATACTTTATAAAATTAAAAAATAATTTAATTATTGATAAACATATGAATTAAAGTTACTGATTTTAAGCTAATTTATTACCTATAAATTACGAAACTCTTGCCTTTTGGGTTTACTTGAGCTGTGCAACCACCACTGGACCAACTGACGATTACTAAAATATAGAATTTTTTATTTTAATGGAAGATACTTTTTATTATTAATATTAATAAATAAATTTAAAACGGCCGTAACATGGAAACTTGGGACCAATCATGTCGTGTCTCGCGAGACTTGGAAGATCTTGTCCAGTTCTAGCGATGTAGTCGGGCGATGCTTGGAAAAAGAAAGCAGAACATTCGAACAAAGCGATATAAAGTCAAAAGTCAAGGAAAGCGTTTGTTAACCATGTACCACAACGACTACAAATCTCGACAACTTAAGTTCATCTTGCTACTGCTGCTGTATATGCAATGGCTATGGAAGATTCTGAGAACAAAAAGATCGAACTCGATAGCCACACTAAATACAACAAGTTTAATCAACCTATCGCACGACTTTGGGGTTTATAATCATCAAGCGATGCGCAAGGAGTGCCGCACGAGTGCGTGCGATTTCTATAGAGACATTGTTGAGCTATGACAGTGTGGACCCACAAGTTATTAATGTTTATATTATACTATTGTACATCAAATCTAATATGATATAAAGTATTTGAATATTTATTTTATGTCAAATCATTCAACTTCTGGATTTTGTCAACAAACCTAATTGCCATATAATCTTGGCGATAGCGTTGATGTTAGCCAAGGTCGCGCGAGCTGCCCGAATACATAAAAAAAGACAAAACAAAGTAGCACTGACAAATGACAATCATAATTAATAAGTGGGTTTTCAGAAAAAAATAAAACAAGCGCTTTTTTCAGTTTCCCGAGCGCAATCGCACGATTTTGTCTTGACAAATTGTAAAGCTAACTATATTTTTTTGTTAAACAAATTGCTAGGCAATTGACATGAAGTGTGATAGAGATAATGGCGCTGTGTTCATTTGCTCAGCAACTTTTTGATCTGATGCTGCTCGGGGAGGATGTTTCCTTAGCAATTAATGAGTCCAACTCGTTCAAGGTGGAATGTGGTGAGTTAGGAAAGCGAGTGAGTCGACTCTTGGAACTGCTTTCTGACCTGCTTATCACTACAGCTCCTACTTCTCTTTACTTGCGGCCAATTAACTGCATGGTTGCTAAGCTCGAGGGGCACTTCGAGGCGGCTCGGCGCATTGTCTGCAATTGCAAGCATCGAAACCTGATATGGAGACTCTTTGTCAGCCGTATTGCAGCCGAGTTTGAAGAGCTCTTCCACGTTTTGGACGCTTCTATTGGAGAAATGGAGTGGGTGGTTAGAATCTATGAGGCCCAAACCAGAGGCCGATGCTTGAAAACAGTGGATAGAATGTCACCTACGGTTTCGGTCTGGTCTTGCATTGCCACTGTTGAAATGGGGTCGAGCTTAGATGATCGAATCGAGGCCGTTAATCATCTTGCATCACTCGTTAGACGTAAAGATGAGTATAAGCACATCATTGTTGAGGAAGGTGGGGTAGATTCATTAATGAAGCTTTTGAAGGAGAATTGTTCCCTGGTAGCTCATATTGCAGCGGCTAATACACTCTGCCTTTTAGCTAATGAGGACAGTGAAGGAACTATTATGAAGGAAATGATTTCCACATTCATAAAAAGTTTATCGAAAACATCACCGATATCGAAACAAACGCAAGCTGCCGATTTGGTTGCCAGCATTGCAGAGCATAACCCGGAATCGAAACAACACAAATTGATTCGAGAGAACATAATATGGCAGCTGGTGATCTTGCTATCATCTGAACAATCAACGCTCGAGTTGAAGATTAGCTGTTCCAAGGCTTTATGGAAGCTTGCTCGAGGGAGCGTTTCCAATTGTCAGACTTTAACGGAGACGAAAGGAATGCTATGCTTAGCCAAGTTAGTGGCAAAAGAACAAGGTGAATTACGGTATAATTGTATAATGATCATAAAGGAGATCACATCTATTGCTGAATCAGAAGACGGTTTTCGACGTTCGGCCTTCACGAGTTCTTCTCCAGCTGCAAAGGCGGTGGTTGACGAGCTATTGAGGGTAATCAAAGAGTTTGACGATACAAAACTAGGGTTCCTGCAATTAAGTCCATTGGTTCATTGGCAAGGTCTTTCTCGGCCAAACACAGTCGAGTGATCGGTCCATTGGTGGCTCGGCTGGGGAATACAGATCAAGATGTTGCAATGGAAGCTGCAATTGCATTGAAAAAATTCGTTTCCACCGATAATTACCTTTGTTCGGAGCATTCGAAGTCGATAATAGAATTCGAAGGTGTACCATTGTTGATGAAGTTACTAAATAGTGGGGATAAAAACACCCATCCGCACGTATTAGCATTGATATGCTACCTTGCCCAACATGACAGCAATAGCAATGTTTTGATAAAAGCTGGAGCTTTAACTGCTCTTCAGACAATAGCTCCCAAGGTCAATACAGAAAATACAGAGCTAGAAAAATTGGTTCCTCACACAATATCCAAACTCCAATCCAATCTTACTGTGGAGCAACAACAAACAGAGAGCTCAACGGGCATCAAACAGTTTTTTACAAAACAGAGCAAAGCAGTTGTTGCCACTATAGGAGGTCGATTAAAGCTGCTGTACAAAGAGCTTACCGTTTATCTACCAAGGCTAGTAAAAAATCCTAGAAAGAGGATTTTAGGGGCAATACCACCTTTAAAGACGACGAGGATTCAGCAGTTTTTGAAGGCTAAATGCGTGGAACTAGCTTTGATGTCGGTGTATTACCTAAAGAAAAGACTACTGATTAAGGAACCAGCACAAAAGCTTAGGTTGGTGGTGAGAAAATTCGTTATATCATTAGAGAAAAAAGAGATTAGAAGAAACTTTGGTTATATCATACATAAATTGTATGAGAATGTACTGAGCAAAAAGAAAAAGAAAAAAAAAAATGAGTGAAAATGTACGCACATATCGGCAGTTAATATAATCGATGAACTAAACTTTTTTCATGTTTTGGGCCATGCCTATGTCTGTTCTTTCCTGTTTCTGGTTTTGCCCCATAATTTTACAAGGTTTGGTATGCCCCAAAGCACTGTTTGATAATCGTTTTCTGTTTCTTGGTCCAAAAAAGAAGAATGATTAATTGCACCCAATGTCTCCTTAACTATTGGTTTAGATTTTAAATTTGTCTTTAAATTTTAAAATATTTTTAATTGAGTCTTTAAGTATCATTATCATATTAATCAGGTCATTCTGCTAACATAATTGCTAATTTAAACATTAAATACCAGTTTAGATAGGACATAGTACTTAGTATATGAACACATTGATATGATGAATTAAAAAGGATAGATAATGTTATTAAAATTTAGGAGGATTATTTCTTTTCTTTAACACAGTATATCCAACAAATCCATGGATACACATGCTTGCTGAAGCTTCTTCCACGCCCAACTATGGGCTTGAACCTGCCATACGATATTGATCCACCCAAGCCACGATAACCAAAATCTGCGATAAACATCTTATCGTATAAGCTTGTTTCCATGGTTTAAGATCATTGACTCCCAAACCTCCCTCTACTTTGGGATGACAAATCTTCTCTCAGTTAATCCTAGCCCCTTTTGTAGATGTTTCATTGCCTGTTCAAAGAAAGGAGTTACAAATTTGAGTAATCTGCTTGATGACTTTAAAAGGAGAATGAATATTCTGCACAAAAAATTCTGAAGATAAAAAACACAACAGATTGAAGAAGTCGAAGTCTGCCGACAAAAGACTAAGGCATCTCAAATTCCTTGCCACTAGTGGTACGCCAAGGTACCTGACTGGTAACTTTCCAATCTTTAAACCAGTCACCTCAACAATGATCGACCCCAACACTGTAGATTTCACTCTTTGAAAAATTAACTTGCAATCCTAAAAGGTATAAAAGAAATCCAGAACATTTTGGAAAGCAAATATAGTCTCATTTGTTTAAGAAAAATGTTTTCCAAAAATAATTTGGAAAATGATTTACTTTTCGGAAAATGATTTACTGAAAATATTTTCAGTGTTTGGATGAATCATGTAAAATATTTTCATTGTTTGCGATTTCAAAATATTTTTCGAAAAGTTGATTTACATATATATTAATAAATTTATTTACATATTAATAATTTTTATATTTTAAATTATTTTACATATATTGCAATAATTTATTTATTATAAATAAATTAGATTAAATATATAATAATATTGAATTATTAAGTTACATTATTAACCTTCATATTGAAAACAACCAAAGTCAAATGGACCGATTGAAACTCGAATGCCCTAATAGCATCTTAGACGAAACATACTTACGCTTATCGACGAATCAAGAGACCGTAACCTAACTGCTCGTCTCTCAAGAAGTGGCTATACCTCCACTTCCACAAACACATATTCCACGAACCTAAAAATAAAATTCCAAAGAACCCTTTTTTTCAAAACCTAACGATTCAAATTAAAAGGAAAATGGCGAATGGAATTGAGAGGAAACGAAGAAATAGAGATCTTACATCGTCTTCGTGGCCACGAATTGGCATGAGTTCATATTGCTTGAAATCGATTTCCATGGAACTCATCATGGGGTTTTAGGAGCGACAAAAACCGTGAAGATGTTTTCGAAACAAAGAAGAGAAGGAAAGTAGGGATGAAGGGAAGAAGGAGAACGCCTTACCGGATGAAGGGAAAGTCATGGAAAATGTCTTACGGAAAAATTTGGTAAGACATTTTCCGAAACAAAGAAGAGATTTTACGTGTTTGTAAAATGATTTCCTTGAGGAATCCATTTTCCATCAAACAAACACGAAAATCGGAAAATGTTTTCGGAAAACATTTTCCATCAATCAAACAGAGCCATAGAATAAATATTGCCTTTGGTAAACACGAGGAGATCATCTGAAAAATACAGAAATCTTAATGAGTTTTATAAATAAAGATTATCTTAATCTTTAGAATTAGGAATTGGATAAAAGGTATTTCATATATTTAAACACTTAAAAGAATTATAGAAATTTCGGGTTTGAGGATTAGGTTTAATGCTTGTCATTGGGTGTTTCGAATATAATAGCCCATTATTGCCAGGGTTTAAATAATAAAAACAAAAAATAAAAATTAATGTCCAGTTTTATAGTCTGTTTACAAAATTAAACAGATAACTCCAGTGGTCCAGACTCAAACATTATACGCCAAAAGGGCCCAACGCCTAAACAGAAACAAGGACCTAGGGTTTTTGGGAAACCCTCGCGCCGCAGCCTAGCCACTAGCCTTTGCTACTACCGAGATTTTCACCATTTTCTTGCAAAAGGAAAGAAACAACGACAGAAGATGGCAAGAATAGCAGACAGTAGCAACAAAAATAGGATTTTAAATTTATTTTTTTCGGGATATAAATAACCTTAAAGCAATCTGTAAAAAAAGATTTTTCTTTACACGCAAATATACACTGAAATTTACAAAAATAAAGAGTAAAAAAAAAGGTAAGGTTTTATTATTTTCTTTCATTTACCTTTTTTTTTCTTCTTTGCAAAACTGCAATTGCATGTATGTATAAAGATTTTTATTTTATTTTTATTTTTAAAATTACATAATATATAAAATATAGTATTAAAAAACTTACATAATATATAAATGGGCTATTTATGCCCGTGGTCCTTTTACATTTTTAGTCTTTTTAATTTTGTCCAATTTAAACTTTTTTATTTTTTGAATTAGCCCCAAAACTTATCTTCTATTTCAATTTGATCCTCGGGTTCCTTAAAGGCCAAAATCAGAACCACGTCGTTTTGGAAAGAAGGCATAATTACCCAATAAGTCTTTGTGATTTAACACGCATTTTGATTTAGTCCTTTTATATCTATTTTTATTGTCATTTAATCCCTATTTATTTGTTTATTTTTTAAACTCTTTTTATCTTTATTTTATTTCATTCTTAAATTATTCTAATATTACATTAAATAAATTCATTTTATAAAATTTTTCTTTGTATTACTATTTTTTATATATTTATATACATTAATTTATTAATAATAAAAATTTTATGGATTTTTATTTTATATACATATTATTTATATATATATATATATTAGATTATTACTAATCATTATTCATAATTAAGTTATTTTATTAAGTTTAATATTACTTTAATATTACATATTATTTTTATATTAGTTATCATATTATGTTTTTATCTTATATATTACACATTATCATATTATATTTTATATGTAACTTTTAAATTATTTTATATTGTATATAATTTTGTATTCGATATATTATTTATATTATTTACTCTTAAATATGTAGTTTTATGTATATATGTATTAGATTATTATATTATAAATATAATTTAATTTAAAGTTATATATTATTTATTTATTTAACAATATATACTTTTATATATATATATATATATATATATATTATTTGATTATTCCACATTATTTTATTATATTAATTTATTTTATATAATTATATTTTTGTTATTCCACATCATTTTATGTAAAGTCATATGTCTTAATTTACAATATTTATTATAATTCATTTTATATTGTTATTTTATCTTACATACATGTAAAGTTTTATATTTTTTATTATTTTTAGTTATTTACTGCATTATATCTCATATCCGTTTATCTTTTTTCATTCATTTATCATTTGTATGCTTTAGTATAATTACTCTATTATTTGTATCACTTGTTGTTTATGTTATTCTTTCTTTCATTTATCTATTAGTAGTAATTGTCAATATGATTTGTAGTTATGATAAATTGTTCTTTGAGTTTTAATTTTTCTCATGAACTTAAGGTATCAAATGTCCTTCTTAAACATATAAATTTTAAATTAAAACTTATTCTCGGAAGTTCATAATATTATATCTTAACTCATTAGATATAATGTTTTATATTTCGAGATAAGGATTTTCTACAAAATAAAGGCAAGCTTAGTTTCGAAATTTTAAGATATTGCATCATAACTTATTGGGTGTGACATTTTATTTGTTTGAAATAATAAAGTCTTGGCTTTCTTTCAAATAAAATGATCGTATTTTAAATTTTTTCAAAATTTTGACATTAGGATATGAAATTATCAATTAGGTACCAAATTTTGGGCGTTACGAGAGTGCTAACACTTCCTCGTACGTAATCTACTCTCGAACCCATTTTCTTGTATTTCGCGGACCAAAATTAATATTTTAAAATAAAACGTTTTATAAGGTGATCTAACACAACTAAGTAAAAAAGGATTGATGGCGACTCCCATTTTCGTTTTTAAAAGTTTGACTCCCCGTTTTAATAACTTTAAAAATGATTTCGACACCAAAATCATTGATGTTACTTCCAAAAGGATGAAATAATATATATATATATATTGAAGACCCTGGTAAACAAGGAATCTGCTGTAAACAATCTCACTGACGAATAATGATTGGAACAGCTTTATTAGATATGTTCATCCGGATCATAAAAAGTAGTGACGCGTTTTCTGAAGTTGTCGTGCGATTGAACTACACCGTCCGAACAAGTAAGCAAGCTTGACCGTGAAATCTCTGCTGAAAACCGCGTTCAGCTTTTTAGGGTGTTTCAGTCATTTGATAACCTTCATATATATTATAAATAAAGAGCAAAAAATCATAAGCATTTATATTTTTTTAGTATTTAATTTCCTAGGAGATTGATAACCAGCAGCGATGCTATCAGAGCATAAGATGGTGAAACCTGCCAAACATGGAGATTGTGAATTTTGGTTGCAGCTTCACTTGATGGCTCTAATGGAGTTTACGGCTTTAGCTGAACATAACATTGATCTTAGGCGCGAAAAATTTAAGACCGGCTCTCAGGAATCAAAGGACACCGTTGAACTGCTTTTGAGGGTGATCAAAGAATCAGAGGACTACAAGTTTAAAGTTCTTGCCATAAAGTCAATTGGTTTTTTGGCTAGAATATTCCGTAAAAGCAATCATCATCGGGTGATTAGTCTATTGGTGTCGCAGCTCGAAAATGGGTGTGGGGAAGTGGTAATGGAAGCTTTGGTTGCTTTAGAGAAGTTTTCCTGCGACGCAAATCATCTATGCAAAGAGCATTCGAACAAGATGATCGAGTTCAACGCTGCACAGATTTTGGTGAAACTGTTGAGCGATGGTGAAAGCGAATTGAAGCTACAAGTGCATGGATTGGTGCTTATGTGTTACATTGCTTCGAAAGCTGATTATTGTAAGGCTGTGGAAGAAGCCAGGATGAGGACTGCAGTTCGACAATTGTTAAGCAAAAAAGGGGAGCTTCGCACGTTTGTTTCGCGGAAACCTGAGTTAAAAGAATTGGCGACCAAGGCCTTAGATTCCCTAAGATTGTATTATGAATACTAATGAAGGCACTAGATGGAAAGTTTATCAATCCCATTAGCCAGCAAACTGTGCATACAATATTACATTTTTCACATAATTGATGTATCATATAGTCAAATTTTCTTCTATTTTTTTTTCTCTATTGATTTGGCAATTTTTCTTATCACTTACCACCAACCCTTTTTTTATCATATCTTTTTGTCATTACTACTGATGAACAAGGTCCTACCAATTCTTTAGGCAGCGAGTACCTTGTTTGCCAATGCGTCATGACACCTTCATTACTAGCCATTCCTCTATGCAGTCCAAGATAATACTGCCAGTTCCACGCACTTAGGTTGAGAAACCGCTGAATCCTCTTGCACTTTAATGGAGGTATTGCCCCTAAAGTTCTCTTTCTACATCTTGTTACCATTGGCGGTGTTTTACTATCACCTTTGGACAGCAATTTTACTTGACGTCGTACAGTGTCGACAAATTCTTTGCCCTGTTCTGTAAAAAACTGTTTGATGCCCGTTGAACTGTCTGTTTGTAGTTGGCACTCAGTAAGATTTAATCGGAGTCTGGATATTGCGTGGGGGACCAATGTTTCTAACTCTGGATGTTCTGTAATGACTTCGGGAGCTGTTGTCTGAAGAGCAGTCAAAGCTCCAGCATTGATCAAAACATTACTATTGGTATCATGTTGGGCAAGGTAGCATATCAATGCTAATACGTGGGGTTGGGCCTTTGTATCCTCACTCACCAACTTCATCAACAATGGTACACCATCAAACTCGACTATCAACTCCGAATGCCCCGAACAAAGGTAATTATCAGTGGAAACGAACTTTCTCAAAGAAATTGCAGCTTCCATTGCAACTTCTTGATCTGTGTCCCCCAGCTGAGCGATCAAAAGACTGATGATTACTCGACTCTTTCTGACTGAAAAAGACCTTGCCAATGATCCAATGGACTTAATTGCAGGAACTCTCAGTTTTGTGTCGTCACGTTCTTTGATTATCCTCAATAGCTCATAAATGAGGGCCTTTGCAGCCGGAGAAGAACTCGTAAAGGCCGAACGTCGAAAATGGTTATCTGATTCAGCAATAGTTGTGATCTCCTTTATGATCATTATGCAATTGAACCGTAATTCATCTTGTTCTTTTGCCATCAACTTGGCCAAGCATAGCATTCCTTTCGTCTCCGTTAACGTCTTACAAATCAAAACACTCCCTTGAGCAAGCTTCCATAAAGCCTTGGAACAACTAATCTTCAACTCGAGCGGTGATTGTTGAGATGACAACAAAATCACCATCGGCCATACCACTTTCTCTCTTATGAAATGATATCGTTTCAACTCTGGGTTACGCTCTGCAATGTCGGCAACCAAGTCGGCAGCTTGCTTTTGATCGCATCTCGAAGATGTTCTTGATAAACGACTTGCAATTGTATAAATCAGTTCATTCATAATAGTTCCACCCTTTTCCTCCTCCTCATTAGCTAAAAGGCAAAGTGCATTAGCGGCTGCAGTATGATCAACCGGAGAATTCTCCTTCAAAAGCTTTATTAATGAAGGTAACCCACCTTCAAAAATGAGCTGCTTATACTCATCTTGCTGAGCGAGTGATGCAAGACGATCAGCGGCCTCGATTCGATCATCTAAGCTTGACCCCATTTCGACAGTGGTGATACAAGACCAGACCACAACTATAGGAGAGTACATCGAGCCTCTGTCTTTGCTTTGGGGCTCATATACGCTAACCAGCCACTCCATATCGGTGATAAAAGCATCTAAAACGTGGAAGAGGTCTTGAAAATGGGTTGACATACGGCCAGTGATGAGTCTACAAAGCAGATATCGGCGCTTGCAATTGTCTACAATGCGCTGAGCTGCCTTGAAGTAGTCCTCGAGCTTGACAACTATGATGTGAATTGACCACAAGTAAAGAGGAGTAGCAGAATTGAGGAACCGAGGCAGGCGACGCAGCATTAGCAAGATCCGATTCACTCGCATTCCCAACCCACCAAGTTTCACCTTGAAGGAGTTGGACCTGTTAATTGCTGAGCAAACATCCTGCCCTAACAGTATCATATCGAGCAAAACATTCTTGATCAGCTTCTTCTGCTCCGAACTCATCCTAGCTGATCATCAGTTTCGTACTAAATAATTAAAGTTTGAAGAGTGTGGGAATCTAATTCTAGCCACCTTTTATAAGGTTTGCACACTGTAAATTTCTAGGAAAAGCATTTAATCCGGCAATAATACTTAAAAGCTTCGTATGACTTATGAACTGAACAAAGGAAAAAAAACAGAATTTTATGACGATGATTATTTTCCATTTCAGAAAAGGATCGAGACGAGAGCGACATTTTTTTACTGTAGAATCCTAGATAGAAGACAAGGGAGAAACCGTAATTTCGAAAAATAAAAATCAACCTAATTTTAAAATAGATTTACCTAATCGAATTCAATTTTTTATTTAATATATAATTGTTTTACATTTTATTATATAAAAGTAAATATTTTATATTTAAAATAATGAAAATAATTTGAAAAAATCGAATCGAATTAGAATAGATGGTTCAAAAAAAATCTAAAAATCCAACTGAATCGAACTGATATCAACCCTAAAGATGACTCTAAATTTGATTTTTCACAAATTCCGTATTTTTTACTCGAATTTATTAGGATTGTAATTAAGATAGTTAATACAATATCAATAAACGTATCAACGATGAAAATAGGATGAATATTAGGGTATGCACAAGCTTGTACTAATGTGTTCCAAATTAGCAAAGAAGAAAAAATATTTTCAAAATTAAAAATATTTATTTGAAAATGTTACAACATAGATCAATAAGAAGGCAATAAAAACATAAAGAAATATATTAAGAGTCATAAAATATAATTGTTGTTAAAATAGAATTTAAAAGAATAAATTGTATGGAATTTGCATCCTTAAGTTAAAAGAATATGTTGAGTCTTGAATTTTAAATTAAGTTTATGATTATTTAAAGCTTGACAAAATTTGTTCATATTCGGTGATACAACTAAAGAAGCTAACAATTTCAAAGAAAGTTGTTTTAATATATGTATTTATTTAATTATTATTATATATATTTAATCAAGTCGAACTTGTGATTTATTAAATAATAATTAAATAAATACATATATTAAAACAATTTTCTTTGAAATTGTTGTAAAGATCCCTCTTTAATTTTATCACCAAATATGAACAAATTTTGTGAAACTCAAATAATCATAAACTTAATTTAAAATTCAAGACTCAACATATTCTTTAACTTAAGGATGCAAATTCCATACAATTTATTCTTTTAATTCTATTTTAACAACAATTATATTTTATGACTCTTAACATATTTTTTTATATTTTTTACTGCACTCTCATTGATTGTTGTAGTAACTACGTATTTATTTCAATATCTAAAAATGAGTTATACAAATAATTAAGTTTTAAAACTTAACAATACACATTATTTATTCAACTCGGGTTATAAACGAACTTACCAAAAGTCTTATGTAATACCAATAACAAACGAGGGATTAAAACATAAAAAAAGTAATCAAAACAAGAAAAAGTTTGCAATGGTAGAACGTTACGACTTAATAATGCAATTCAAGCTTAATTAATCTAATTTTTGCTTAATTAAGTGATGGGCTCGAAACTAACTAATATTTCGACAAAGGTAAGTGCACCTATCGAATAGTAGTATAGTTGTAGTGAGTCTGGAATATCGTAAAATGAGATACGGGAAGATTGATGATACAGTTCTTGGTTTTAATTTGGAAGGGGATCATCATCTTTTGGTCAATGGAAGGAAAATTCATTTGTAGATCAGGCCCTAACTGCGATGGATCATGATTTGGAAGATGTAGTTTTAATAAGAGAGGAGGGGAAGAAGAGATCTAGCGGGGAGCTTGAAGACTTAATAGGGAAAGTAGAGATCAGTAATGTAATGGCAAGAAATAGAGAATGGTGGAACTTAATCATTTATCATCGGCGGCTGCCAAGAGGCAAGCCAACCAGGTGCAATGAAAATCTTAAGTTGGAATGTCCGTGGATTGGGGAGTCCACGGACATTTCAAGACTTCGGCATTCGCTGAAGAATTATAATCCCCAAATAGTCTTTTTTATGGAGACTAAACTTGGTAAAAATCATATAGAAAGAGTTCGACAGAGTTGTGGTTTTGTGAATGGCATCGAAATAGGGTTGGAGGGTACTAGAGGAGGACTGTGTTTGGCATGGCGAAATGATATCAATCTTACGCTTCAAAATTTCTCTAAAACACATATTGATGTAATAGTGGAAGATAATGAAATTCATGACAAATAGCGATTTCCGGGTTTTTATGGAACTCTTTTATGCACAAGATAGAGAAGATTCATGAGCTATTTTGAAAAATCTTTATAATGATGAGGATATCCCTTGGTTTGTATGTGGAGATATCAATGAAATTATGTATGGTTTGAAAAAAAGAGAGGTTTGCCTAGAGATGAAAGAAGAATGGAATTGTTTCGGAAAACATTGTAAGAATGTCAATTAATTGATGTGGGGTATTCTAGTAGTTAGTTTACTTGGGAGAGAGGAAATTTACTAGAGACAAACATACAAGAATGACTGGACTGGGGAGTGGCCAATGCGAAATGGATCTCTATGTTTCTTGAGGCAAAAATTTAGCATATGGTGTATTCTTTTTCTAATCATTGTCCTCTTTTAATTGACACAATAATGGAAGAAAAACGGCTGAAAGGAAATAGTTTCAAATTTGAAGCTTAGTGGACATTGGAGGATTCTTTTGTTGGTGAAGTTAAACATATATGGGAAATGGCATCAGGGGATTTATTGCAAAAGCTAGAAATTTTAAGAAAAGGCTTGGAAAAATGGGCCAGGCAAATACGAATAAATAGAAAGTGGAGAAATGAGTTTTTAACAGCAAAGTTATCTGAATTAGTTGAAGCTGAAAAGGATGATAATAATATGGCTGAGATGATTGATACAAAAATTTTTTAAACTTTGAGATTGAAAAGGTTGAATGTTACGGGAACAAAAGGCTCGACTGAACTGGTTGAAATTTGGCAATAGAAATACATCATTTTTTCATATCCAAGCAAAGCAACAGTGGAGGAAAAATCTGAAAGTTACAAAATGAAAGTGGATGGGAAACGGAAGACCTTCATGAAATGGAAGGTATTGCACTATCTTATTTTCGAAATTTATTCACAACAGGAAATAGGGAAAACTATGATTATTTGCTTTTGGGTATAGATTGTTGTGTCTATGAGAAGGATAACAAAAATCTTACAGCGCAATACACAAAAAAGGAGATTTGAGAGGCATTGTTCGAAATGGGATCTACAAAGGCACCAAGTGAAGATGGATTCCCAGCTCTATTTTATCAAAAATGCTGGCATATCGTTGGGGAAGAAGTCGTTTCTTTTTGTCTACAACTTTTAAATGGAGAGATGAAGGTTAGTTCAATAAACTCAATACATATTGTGCTTATCCCAAAATTACCAACCATTCTAATATGACACATTTCCAACCTATTAGCTTATGCAATGTTATTTATAAAGTGATGGCGAAGGCTATAGCAAACAGATTTAGAGGAGTTATTGATAAATGCATTGATAGTGCACAGAGTGCTTTCATGCCAGGAAGATTAATATCGAATAACGTATTGCTAGCCTATGAAATTCTGCATACGCTAAAACAAAAGAGAATGGGGAAAAGGGTTTTATGACGGTAAAACTAGACATGAGTAAGGCATATGATAGGGTTGAATGGAACTTTGTTAGGGAGATAATGTTTTGAATGGGATTTGCTCAAAAATGGATTGATACTATTATGAAATACATGTCTACTGTTTCTTATCAAGTAGTGGTTAATGGAAATATTGGAGAAATTTTTCGTCTAGCCAGGGGACTTCGACAAGGTGATCCCTTGAGTCTGTTTTTATTCCTAATATGTGGAAAGGGTTTATCTAATCTTGGAAATATTGGAGAAATACATGTCTACTGTTTCTTATCAAGTAGTGGTTAATGGAAATATTGGAGAAATTTTTCGTCTAGCCAGAGGACTTCGACAAGGTGATCCCTTGAGTCTGTTTTTATTCCTAATATGTGGAAAGGGTTTATCTAATCTTATGAGATTAGCAATAAGGGAAGGACTTTTAAAAGGTGTCAAGGTTAGCAGAAGCGTTCCACAAGTGTCACACTTATTATTTGCAGATGATTGCATTTTATTTGGGGAGGCAACAAGGAGGGGAACTTCAGTAATCAAGGAGATCCTAAGTGAGTATAAAAAGTGTTCGGTCAATGTGTAAATTTTGACAAATCAACTGTCTGTTTTAGTAAAAACACATTGGAGGAAGAAAGACGATTGGTTGTTAATTTACTGGGAGTACGAAGATCAAGTGATCCGGAATGCTATCTAGGTCTGCCGAATATGGTTGGTAGAAGAAAAAAGGAATTTTTCAAGTTTTAAAAGATAGACTAAAACAGCGAATTGACAATTGGAGTGTTAGATTTCTATCTCAGGGTGGAAAAGAAGTATTCATTAAGGCTGTTTTACAAGCCATACTGACATATTCAGTGGCTTCTTATACCAAAATCACTTTGTGATGAACTGGATGGTATTATTGCTAAATTTTTGTGGCAAAAGGGACGTGAGAAAGGGAATTCACTGGTGCTCTTAGAGAAACCTTTGCATTTTAAAAGAAAACGGAGGCCTGGGTTTTCGAAATTTTAGCCAGTTCAATATTGCGTTATTAGCCAAGCAGGGCTAGCGTCTTTTTAATTATCCAAATTCTCTCTTGGCTAGAGTTCTTAAAGCAAAATATTATCCGCATTCGAATTTTCTAAATGCACAGTTTGGAAATTTACCTTCACTTATCTGGAAGAGCATTTAGGAACAGGCTAAGTTGGAGAGTTGGAAAAGGGAATGAAATTTCTATTTGGACTGATCGATGGATCCCAAGGGTAGAAACAGATAATTGGCAAAACAGAGCAGACAATGATGAGCTGTAATTAGTATCGGATCTAATTGATAGTACAAACAAGACATGGAAAACGGAGTTAATTAATAATTCATTTCAAACGGACATTGCCCAAAAAATCTTGCAGATCCTTCTTATGGAAGCAGATCATGAAGACTTGCAAGTGTGGAAAGGAGAACCTTCTAGAGAATTTTCAGTACGAAACTCCTATAAACTATTACAAGATGCTAGCTTGGATCCTAATAGTTATTTAATACATGCCGAAATCAAAGACTTCTACAGAAAACTATGGAATTTACAGCTACCATAAAAAATTACAATTTCAATATGGTGAATCTCCTGGAACTACATCCCTACTCTATCCAACCTTAGACACAAAAGAGTGACCACAAATGCTAGATGTCCTTGTTGCTGCTCGGACAAGAGGACAGCCACCATGTCTTTCGGCAATGCCCTACAATCATAGAAGTATGGCAAATCTTATTCTCGCTTGGGTTACAACACACATGGATCAAAATATCTAGAAGTGGCTAACCTGGGTTTTCAAAAGGGGTACCAAGGAACAGTGTCGAACTTTTTGATGCGCTTTATGGTCTATCTGGAGCTCGCGGAGTCAATTTGTTCGTGAAAGGAAAAACCACATTAGGAAGGGATCTCTCACAGAGAATACAAAGATATTTAGCAAAACTTGAAGGAGTGAGAGAAAAAAGGCTTACCTTTAATAGTGATAGAATCCACAGCCAAAAAGAGGAGGCAAAGCGGGGGATGATACAGTTTGATGCAGCTTTTGACATAAGAAACTCCAAATCGGCTTCGAGGTTAGTGGTTCGGGATCAGATGGGTAAGTTTAAAGCCTCAAAGACGATTCTTAATTATAACGTCTCATCTTCGTTCGCAGCAGAAGCATATGCATGTTTACAAGCCATTAAGTTAAGAATCTTCATTATTTTTTCATATTTTTATAAACTTTTTATATTTATTTTTTAATTTTAATTTTATAAAATTTTTATAAAATTTAAATTATTTGTTGATGGGGCATAGAAGACAAATAGTGTCCACAAAGTTGCCACACCAATATTTTTAAAAAAATTAACACTCGGTTTAAAAAATAAATTAACTCTTTTAAAATTTAATGGTTAAATTTAACTAAAAAATTACCAAATTGAAATTGATACCTAAATTTGTTTAAATAAAATTAATTTCTTAAAATATTGTTTATATTTTTATCTATAATTTATTTGGTTTGTGATAAAGACTTGTAACAATGATGTTAATTTCTTTAAATATGATATTCTTCTACAAGTTTGAATTTATTTAGTTATCCCAACTTTATTGTATATTTATATATCAAATAATTTCAAATTCGTATAAACCGATGTTGCTTGTGAGACAATGTATATGACACTGGCTGGCTGGTTAATATCAATCAACATCAAAATATAGTGTATATTTATTATTATTCTTACTTTCTAAGAAAATAGCATGGAATAGGCAGCTTTGGCTTCATCCCTCTATTTCATCTCCTTCAACTTTCAAGGTAAATGCCAAAAGGCCGGAATACACACGGCTTTGACCTCTTTAGTTACGTCTGTAACGCCATTGAGCTTCTTTGAAACTTCTGGTAGGCAACCTTATACAGGATAGTTGAAAGTAATCCAAAGAATAAACGGCTTTTGGTATAAGTTTAATATTTGTTTATCAAGTGTGTTTTAGGTAAATTTGGTATCTTCTATGGAGGCCCAGGATATTTCGCAGATTCGCTGTTGATTGCTTTGAACATCTGCAGCCTAATAAAAGGAAAAGCTTTATTGATTTCCTTTTAAATCAAAAGTAATAACTTGGTCGGGGATCACAAGAAATGACAAGCTGTGAGTTTATTTGGGTTTTAGATGAAACCATGTTTTGTAAAATTAAACAAAGTGGTTGGCAATTGAAACATACTGAGTCCAAGATAATGGCGTTGGATTCCGATGCTCGGAAAATTTTTGATCTGATACGGTTAGGGGAGGATGTTTGCTTAGCGGTTAACGAGTCCAATTCGGCCAAACAGAGTCGAGTGATCGGTCCGTTGGTGTCTCAGCTGGGGAATACAGATCAAGATGTTGCAATGGAAGCTGCAATTGCATTGAAGAAATTCGTTTCCACCGATAATTACCTTTGTTCGGAGCATTCGAAGTAGATAATAGAATTCGAAGGTGTACCATTGTTGATGAAGTTACTAATTAGTGGGGATAAAAACACCCATCCGCACGTATTAGCATTGATATGCTACCTTGCCCAACATGACAGCAATAGCAATGTTTTGATAAAAGCTTGAGCTTTTAACTGCTCTTCAGACAATAGCTCCCAAGGTCAATTGAGAATATACAGAGCTAGAAACATTGGTCCCTCACACAATATCCAAAATCCAATTCAATCTGACTGTGGAGCAACAACAAACAGAGATTTTTGAAGTTGTTGTTGCCACTATATGCGAAGCATTTAAGACTGGCTCTCCGGAATCAAAGGCCACCGAATTCTATTTGCAGCTTCCCTTGATGGCTCTAATGGAGATTACGGCTTTAGCTGAACATAACATTGATCTTAGGCGCCAAGTATTTAAGATCGGCTCTCCGGAATCAAAGGACACCGTTGAACTGCTATTGAGGGTGATCAAAGAATCGGAGGACTACAAGCTTAAAGTTCTTGATATAAAGTCGATTGGTTCTTAGGCTAGAATATTCCGTAAAGGCAATCATCATCGGGTGATTAGTCTATTGGTGTCGCAGCTCGAAAATGGGTGTGGGGAAGTGGTAACGGAAGCTTTGGTTGCTTTAGAGAAGTTTTCCTGTGACGAAAATTATCTATGCAAAGAGCATTCGAACAAGATGATCGAGTTCAACGCTGCACAGATTTTGGTGAAACTGTTGAGTGATGGTGAAAGCGAATTGAAGCTACAAGTGCATGGACTGGTGCTTATGTGTTGCATTGCTTCGAAAGCTGATCATTGTAAGGCAGTGGAAGAAGCCAGGATGACGACTGCAGTTCGACAATTGTTAAGGGAAGAAGGAGAACTTGGCACGTTTGTTTCGCAGAAACCTGAGTTAAAAGAAATGGCGACCAAGGCCTTACATTCCCTAGTATTGTATTATGAACACTAATGAAGGCAGTAGATGGAAAGTTTATCAATCCCATTAGCCAGCAAATTGTGAATACAATATTACATTTTTCACATAATTGATGTATCATATAGCCAAATTTTCTTCTTTCGGAGCATTCTAAATCGGTAATCGAATTTGGCGGTGTACCATTGTTGATGAGGTTAGTAATTAGTGGGGATGAAAAGACCCATCCACACGTATTAGCATTTATATGCTACCTTGCCCAACATGACACCAATAGTAATATTTTGATAAGAGCTGGAGCTCTAACTGCTGTTCAGAAAACAGCTTCCAAAGTCGTTCGAGAGCTAGAAATATTGGTCCCCAACGCCATATCCAAACTCCAATCCAATAAGTCATTTTTCTAGATCCACCTATCTCTAGAAGTCGTCATGGATAAGTGACCTACTCAGCTTGGTTGATTCGATTCGTTTTGAGTTTAACTAAATTTTAACTTGTTTAATTTTATATTAATATTTATATTTTTTATAATAAATTATTTAAATAAATAAACTCAAACTTAAACTTTAAACATTTTAAATTCAACTTAAACCCAATTCAACAGAACAATCTTACCGACCTTCCACTTCATTCTTTTTCATAGTTCAATGCAGGGGCAAAAGGAAGGGGCAAGCAGGGCTCTAGCCCCGACTAAATTGAAAAATTACAATTATAATCCTTATATAAATTAATATGAAAAAAAATATTTTTAAAAAATTAGAAAATATAAACTAAAATATCATAAAATCTATATTTAATATGTGAAAATTTTATAATTAAATTTTTACTAAAAAAAAAGTTAAATTCGCCCATGGTTTTATGATCCAGTTTACACCGAAGTCAAACATCTTGGTGCAAAAAATTCAAATTCCATCATTTTCAGCTCTCCTTTAAACCAAAGACTTTATTTTTACGTGTAAAGTAAATATAATAAAATCCACAAAAAATCAAAATTATTTAGTGATTGATTGATTTGATGTGTGCGTACGTCTGCATGCCATGCAATAATGCTCTAATTTCTAAATTCAAATATTTGTTTATAACCATTAAGTTACCTGTTACCTACCTTGACTCAATTACATAATTTACTTTAAATTAATTTTGGTGTTTACGGGGATTCAACTCTAAGCGATGATTTAATAATCGATATGATAGATTAGTACACATCGATGAGTAAAATAATACATCGTAGAATCAAATCGATTTGATCATAGTTAATATCAAAGATCAAAGAAAAAAATTATTTTTAGTTTGTAAATTGTAATTTTTAAAGTTGTTTTATAAAAAAATTGTAAAAAGGAGAAGAATTAAAATTTTTAATTGATGTAGGTGTAAACAAAGAAGGCTATATAGCAGCGATTTTATTAGTTTAATGACTTAAATAAAAATTTTAAATAGTTCAATGATCATTTTGTAACTTATTGAGTGACCAAAATATAAATTTATTAATCATTTATTGACATTAGATGTAATTTACCCTAAATATAATTAAAATTATACATATAAATAATGCAAATTCAAATAACTATAACCAAAGTAATTTATTACAAAGTTGTTACAAATATAAATAATACGTGTTCAAATAACTATAGACAATATTTTTTCAAAACTATACCAAAATAAACAAGAAAATTAGGTAAAAGTCTCATAAAGGTCATTGTATTAAAAGTTGGATTGACAATTCACCTCTCTATTAAAAAAATAGACAATTTAGTCCCTATACGTTAGATCAAAAAGCAAACGGGTCTTTCAATTAAAATTTTCGTCCAAATCTATTGGTCTCTATACATTAGAATGAGATACACGTGGCATGTTACATATAACTATCTGGTTATTTTATCAGTCACACCGATTTTTAACAGAAAGAATCAGTTTACTTTTTTATCAACATACAATATTACTCTTTTTTTAAATAAATAAAACAAAATACAATTTAACTTCTACTATAAAAAATTTCCTAATATTCTAGATAAACCCCCAAATAATAAAACTTAAGTCAAAATAAAATTTTAAAAATTTATCCAAATCTAAAACATCAAAATCCCAAAAGTTTGACCTTGTCTGCCCAGTAATTAAATGTTGGTATACATTGAGAAAATTTACAAAATCTGTAATCCAATAATCCATGGCCAGAATTGAGAAAGGTCCCACCACATGCCTCCTATCTTTTCCATTTTGCCAAATGCCAACTATGTAACAACACTTGGATCAAATCTTTTCGTGTATATTCTGCAATTATTAAAATGCATTGAATATCTTTAAATTATTTTAAATTTATCCTTAAATTTTAAAATATTTTAATTACACATTTAGATTATTGATATTATATCAATTAAATTTTCGTTATTAAAATCATTAGTTTAATTATTAAATAATATGTCGATTTTATACGACATAATTTAAAATAAAATAAAAAAATTAATATTATTAAAATAGATGTTGTAAAAATATTAATTCTAAGATTTTCGAAACTTTTATGGATATTCGCAACGTTTAATTTTATTTTAAAAAATCACACATATACATGTAAAAATTAGTTTAATATATACATGCATGCATGCAAGTAAGTATCAACATGTTTTCCATAAAATCATAAAAGCGTAGCATTTTGGTAAAAAAGAAATAAAAGCATAACATGTAATAAACGTTTGACACGTGCATCGCTTTGATAAATGCCAACTTATATTGATGTGTTTTTGTTCACATTTAAAGCTAAAAAGAATATTGAAGTAATTTAATATATATTGCTTGGTATTGCTTGTTATCAGTGGCGAAGCTGGGGCTGGACTCGGTTCCTAAAAGGTAAAATTTTTATTTAAATTTTTAAATTTTTTTAAAAATTTTAAATTAGTAAAGATAAAATTATATTTTAATCTTCTTAAAATTATAAAAATTCGATTTAATTATTTATAAATTAAAAGATATAAACTATAAAAAATTAAAATTTCATCCGTCCCTAAAAAGTTATCCTGACTTTGCCCCTGCTTGTTGTATGTTTTAATATAATATAGTATATTTTGATTCAGAAAAATCTGGGAAATGTGTGGATCATTATGTAGTCGTGGAGGGTTGATTTCATATATATATATATAACATATAGTACCTAAATATGGGCTTTTATGCATTTCCATAAAAGGTAAATTCAACACCAAGAAATGTCAAACTTCTTTTCATAAAAAAGTATTTATCAGTATAATTCGTAAAGATATGGAATTCTACAAGATTGAGGTGTATCCACATCATACTATATATTTATTGTATAATTTGATATATAAATTTTGGTTTATTATAATTATGTACTTGAAATTAAAATTGCGATTCGTATATATATTTAAAAAATAAATAAATACGTTTATTTTTATATCAGATTAATATAGTTATTTGTACATGCAATATCTCAACGAGGGAAGATTTCGCGAGACTTTGCTTGGCAAACGAGTCGATTATTCGGAACGCTCGTCATTGTTGTTGGCCCTCACTTTCATTACATCGCTGTGGATTGCCTCATGAAATAGCAATAGAGCTTTTCAGACATTTGTAATTCGCGATGTAATTAGACAACATCTTGCTCCGAACATAGGAGTTGCTAATTAGAGTAAAATTCAGAAAAAAGGGCCGATTGTATGGGAAATACTGCAAGAAGTTATGTGGGGACAAAATGGTGCTAATTTGATAATTATGTCATTTGTGATTTCTAAAAACTAAATTAAATCAAAATTTAACGTATAAAATTGCACAAAATCATCAATATGTATGACATTACACATTAAAAAATAATCACATCATAGTTTCTTAAAAAGGGCAGAGATAAATTATAAATTTTAGGGGATCAAAGTACACTAAATTATAATTTCATAAGTTTTGAAAGGACTAAAGAATGGAAGTGAAAACAAATAGAGATTAGGTATGGTATATGATTAATGGTAAAAATTGACCTAGTATTATTATTTGAAGACATGTAATTATAAGCAGATTAAAATAAAAGAAAATTGTTAACTTATACATAAATATAACCAAATTAAAAATATTGTAAAAGTAGTGATTGGTCACAGAGATTATTAAAAAACTGGGAAATCATTTTCACATAAATATGTTGGAAGATATGATGATCAAACTTTCATCTTTGACAGATCATTCCTGAGTTGTACTAGTTTCGTGCAATTTCATGATTGAAAACTTCCATTCCCCAACCCCCTACATTTTTTTTATATATTTTAACATCCAAACCCTAAACAATACAAGTTATTCCACAACTTTCTGTTGATTTTGATAATTTTGTGTATTTAATTTTTTAATATTAATTTTTGTATTAAATTTGGACCTACACTTCGCATATAGAAGATAAATATGATCACGTCAACATGAATTATGTATAAATTATCACACCAGCATCAAATTTAATAAAATATATAAAATTGATGAACAACAAGTGCAAATCAAGTGTATGAATCTTTTTATTTTGGAATGCGAATCATGTGCTTCAATTTATAATGATATCATATAGTACAAAAAAATGTAGGCTTTTTGTGGATAAGATCAACCCAGAAATCTATTTGTCATACAGTAGGTTGTCTCCTTCAAGCTTTTGTTTTACTGTTTCACTCCATTATTATATAGGTAGGACAACTTCTCATTTATATTTATGTTTTTTACTTCATCTAATTTTTATTTCTTTTAATTATACAGTTGGCTTTTCTATCCTCTAAGAAAGCATGAAAATTAAAATAAAATTTTACTTTAATCCTTGTACTTCATATAAATTGTAAATTTAATCTTTATATTTTAGTTGGGTTATTTTTAATTTATATATTTTCAAAATTTGAGATTAAATTTACAATATACGCATGATATGAGGCTTATAGCAGAGCTTGACCTAATGAATTGAGTAAAGAGTAATATTGTAAAATTCAAAAAGTACAATGACTGAACTTACAACTTACGCAAATATAAGGACTAATAAGAAAATTTTCAACATAATCATTTCTCTCATATACTCAAAGCCTTGGCAGCCTTTATAAAAAGGCATACATTGCATGGTTTAATTACAACATTTTAGGACAGAAGCTGTTTGGAAGAGAGACTTTATTACGAGTATGGGAAACGTGGGAGAGATAGAAGAGATTCAATGGTTATCTTCTGCAGATTCAACGACAGCGACACTGCCATTGTTGTCTTTGAACCATGTTTCTTTTGTCTGCAAATCAGTGAGCAAATCCGTGAGGTTTTACGAGCAAGTTTTGGGTTTTGTTCTCATCAAACGCCCTTCTTCTTTCAACTTTGAAGGAGCTTGGTATGCTTAATTTCTCTCTTTAAAGCTGTTTTTAAATTAATTTTTCTTCGTGAAATGGTTGATTTTCTGTTCTGATCTCTGAGTAAATTTGGGTGCTTAACTTTTTATACCTATAACATGGTTCTAAGACTGTTGAGGCAAAAATAGAGGAGGGGGCCGTGAGTGATAAATGGATGATTGTGGAGAGAACCAATTAGTTGAATGATCTGAAATAGTGTTTGCATGAGTAGTTTATTTTTGGGGAATTTTTAACTCTATCAGAGAAGTTTGCGAAGTGTCCGTTCGTTCAATATTGGTATGTCTTTCAACATATCTTATATTCTTCTCGATAGGGTTGTATCTCAATTTTGTGAGAGCTCGAGTGCTTGAAGAGATAACAGGTTCAACAGAATGGGAACATCTTGTCGGATGCTCGAAAAAGTTGACCATGCATGCCTGTATAATCATTCACCAAAGAAATTTCAACAATTGCATTTGGTGGGATTTATATCCATACCTATGACCCATGGGTAAGAGTCCGAGTGATAGTGTCTTTATTGACTCGTTGAAGCATTTTTTAGCTCTTGGGGAATGATACTTTACAAACTTCTCTTTTTCTCGAAGAGTCATCTTAAAGGTTGAAACTTTTCGGGATGAGTTTTTATTAAAAATACCTCTTTTGTGGGATTAAATTCTAATTTTAATCCAATAAAGGAGAACTATTATGTGGTTCTTAAAGCATTGAATCTGCAGCATGTGGAAGGCATTTATTTGCCCAACAAACTCCAACGCCGATTGCAATCAAAATGTTTTCTTAAAAAAATGGATATTTGATTTTCAGGTTGTTCAACTACGGGATCGGCATCCATTTGTTAGAATCCGAGAGTGTTCCATCAAAGAAAGAGAAAATAAATCCCAAAGACAACCATATATCGTTTCAATGCTCCGACATGGAGCAGGTGATTCGAAAACTTGAAGCGATGAAGATCGAGTACGTGACGGCAGTGGTTGAAGAAGGTGGGATTCAAGTGGATCAGTTGTTTTTTCACGATCCCGATGGCTACATGATTGAGATTTGCAACTGTCAAAACCTTCCGGTTCTTCCACTTACCTCTTGCCCTCTCAAGCTGCCCAGTTCTAGTAGCAGCAATACTGCGGTTCCTTCTTTATACGGTAAATGCTTTTGTTATGGTTTAATTCTTGTTTTAGTCCCTTTAATATGCTGATATTTGAATTTAGTATCTTTTATTTTAAGTTGGGTTTTTTAGTAAGTCTAAATTGATAGGCAACGTTAGTTTTGTCATTAAAGTGGTGGCATTGATTTGTTATTCGATCAAATAGTTAGCATGACGTCAAAGTATAATTAATCAGGTTTAATTAATAATAAATTATTTGTTTGTCAAATCAAGGGCGAAACTATAAAATAGTGGGATCAAAATTGAATTGTAAAATTTTGTGGGGTCGAAAAAATTACCATTTTATTAATTACATTTTTCAAAATTTAAGGGCATAAAAAGCAATTTTCCCAAACTAAGAAGGTTCTATGTCAAAAACTTAAGATTGTTTAAAAAATTAAATAAGATCAAGTTAGAGTAGAGTTAACATTTAGTCATTTATTGTTTAAAAATGTCATTTATTTAACAAAGTTAATATTTTTAAAGTTTTTATGATTTTGTAAATGAATTTTTTATTTTATTTTTTTTGGAATTGAACTGCACTTGAAAAAAAAAAATGTTCAAGATATAAGACAGGGACTAAATTGAGCCATTTAATAATAGAGGGACTAATGTAACACAAGTACTTCCAAGGTAGTTCAACCCAATTTGAATCTCTAATAACATTATAAAACTAAAGAATCAAATTGTACCATATTAGAGAGATAAAATCTTAAATTTCAGCATAATAGAGGGACTAAAACAAGAGTTAGACCTTATATTTTATACATTAAAACTCGGCGAGTTTTTGATTCATTTAGGGAAAAAGCAGACGGTTAACGTTGTAATGAAAACTACAGGGAAACGAAGCAGGGAGACACCTTGCTCTGCAGTGTCGGCTGTGATGATGGAAAACTTGCTTTTGGATATGTTGGACATATCCTTTTGATTGTTTCGATTTTGGATTCAAAAAAGATTTGTTTTATACAAATTGTTTGCCACATCTGTGAATAAAAAAAAAGAAGGGGGAGGGGTATATTTGTAATGCTAGTGAAAGGTTGTTGTGAGTTTATTCAATTCCTGATTTTTGTGCTTGTATTTACATTGAACAGTACTTATAAATGCATGTGAGATCTTGTCCTTTCCTTGTCATGATCATACTGGTTCAGTCATTTTCCAACCTCCAGCTGCACGTTTTAAAGGAGTCTTAAAACAAAACTAGTACAACATGAAAGATACTAAAGAGAGAAAATAAGCTGCAGTGAAGGGCGAAATTATGTTTTTTTTTCTTATGAGAACTAAAATATATTAAATAGAAATTTTAATATTTTTGAAAGTTAAAATATAATTTTATCATATATTACTTTAAATTTTTATAATTTTTGAGAAACTAAAAAAGCAAGTTTTTACCTACCCTCTCCCTTAGACCCTGAACATAAGTTTGAAACCAAGAGACTTTGAGAGGGACAGGCAAGGGATTCACCCCCTAAAAAGAAAAATTTCTGTTTTAGGCTTTCAAAAGTTATAAAATCTTAAGTTAATATATAGTAAAATTATAATTTTTACCTTTCAAAAATGCTAAAATTTCAATTTAATCCCTTTAAAAACCGTAAAAATAGAAGTTAATATAAAGGTGAAATTACATTTTTACTCTCATAAAAGTATATAATTTAATCTCAACCCCTCCTAAAAAATATTTCTAGCTTAGCCCTAAAAACAACCTAGTGCTTCAGGAGAGTACCATCAATGGGTTCATTTGCTATCACCTTTTATAAAAAAGAAATCCCCGTTCTTGCAACATAATTGCTGGGATGAAACCTGACATTAAGGCTTTCTACCTAACTGTGTCATGAAGATATTTTTTGTCGGTAAAATTCTCTAGTTATGGTTGAAAATGCAAGTGAAAAATATATATATATATATAGATGGGTTAAGGAGGATAGCAGCTAATAGCACAACGGCGGAGGGAAGTAACCTATCCGTCCTATTCAAGAACCGGATGAGATGACAACGAAAACATCATCGAGAGACCATTTTCTTTGTTCTGATTTTTTTGGAGGGTTGATAATTGCACGTTCGGAGTTTGCAAGGCGGTAGCCGATGACGATTTCTTGTCTTTGCCGACCCCTGATCATTATTTCATAAAAGCTTAACTCTTCCTGGTCGAATAAGTAGAATTCTGCTGGTTTGATACACATTTCGTTCCCCTGTGAAAGAACGAGGCTAGAAATTTAGCAAAGGTTTCGTAGCTCTCATTTCGAAAGCAACAACAGTATTTTAGGGGTGTGAGAATTACCTCCTCTGCAAAAAGCTCCTCGAGAACACGATTTATTTGCTTGTCTTCAGCCACCATTGCCAGTGCCATGCTTACAAGCTCATTTGAAAGCACATAGTCACTGATTCTCGAGACTGAAACCAGGTTCCTTGTCCTAGAGTCCAAAATTTCACTAATGATGATTGATTTATCTGAAGCTTGCTGCATCTCACGGATCCAAGAGCTGTGAGTGAATCCAGCAAGCCGTAAAGAAGTTGACTTTGTATCTCTGTAAGGGAGACGTTTCGACTGCAAACCACAATGAAGCAAAAGTACCAGCCATGGTCAGGACTTCGGAGTATCAACATGTAATCAGCCTAATGCTACTTATTAAAGATAAATAACAAAATCCTTAATTACTACTTTCATAATCTTTAGTTTTTCCCATTTTGATAGTCTGTTCATGTTAGCATTTGAGATCGGTGAAGCTGTTTTCATGGAACCTGAATCATCTATCAGCAAGAAACTAAAAGATGCCGCTTTATAGAGTAAATTATCGCATAAATCTAGGTCATCACAGATTTTGGTAACCTAGTTTGTTTGCATAATCTGAAAAACAGTATAACACTTGCCTGTATGTCTCGAATAAGGAGAAGGGTGGCAAGAGATCTAGAGTCTGAATGCACTACAGAGTCCTCCAGTGATTCATCTGCAAGAATTAAAATCTGTCCTTTAGAGTTAGTAATCAGTTGACTTACGATCAGAGTGAGTGACTAAAACAATGGACTTAAGAAACAACAATACTAAATACTGGAGCGAGGTAACATATATTGGAGGTACGTTGGAGTTACGCCAACAAGGATAGAGGATATAAATAACTTACAGAATCAAAAGTCTCCAAAGGCAGGCTTTCTAAGTGCCTTCTAATGACGGCATTTCCCTCACGGTGGACGAGTTTTATGTTCTCTAATCCAGAAATATCAAGTCCACCATCAATCAGTTTCCTCTCTCTTTCTTTTTCTGTAACCTCGTTGAACATCCACAGTTCTGAACCCGGGGCGAGAAATGCCTCCAGAACCTAAAAAGTTAAACACATGGTTCACATATCAAGCAGGATGAGACTGAATAGGAAGTAGAAACTCCAATCTCTTAATTTTTTTTTTTTTAATCACATTTTAAGCTCCATTCCTTCTGATGCATAACAAAAAGGGTATTGAATAGTAACAGTATATGGTTAAGAACAATAAGCAAATGCATTACCATAATCATATCATGAATATCACGCCGCCAGCCACAGAACAGTAACCTCTCAGGATATTTCGGAAGTTCAGGTACTTTTGGGAAGCTAACTCTACGTACCTGCATGCAGCATGTCAAACACAGGATTACCCTCGGTAAATGCTGCACAGGTATGCTTTTTATTAACTAACATTTCGGCATTCAAGAACCCTGCCTAAAGAAAAATTACCTCTGGAAGAGGACCAGGAGAATAAGTGTCATCATCCTCGGCTATAACAAGGACTTCATCCCCTTCTTTTAGTACATAACTATCATCTGGATTTAGGATTATCTTCCCATTATCTGCAGCAACCTTGAGTCCACAAGGAATTGCATCAGGAAATGAAATGAGCACATCTTCAAACTGCATACCATCCAATTCAGGCCACCTTTTGATGTAAAACTCATCATTTTCAAACCCCAATATATCCTCCCATATCTGAAAATAAAAAAATAAAAATCAAACCAAAGGGAAAAGAATATCTTCAATTTGACAAAAAATCAAACTAAAGGGAAAAAATGAGGAACATAAATCATAATATTCATGTTATTCAAATGATAATGGGTAATAGAAGATGACCAATAATATAGTTGGACCCTTGAATGGAAAACTTTTAGTGATACAAAGAGGAAAATAACATGAAAGATTAAAAGTGGAGAGAATATACAAAATTGTGAATGTGCAACTAGCATTTTCATGAAATGTATGAGGACTAAGAAACCATCTTTTCCTCTAATGAAGTAATTGGCACTTTGAGAAACAATGTAGAAAATGAGAATAGCCTGGTGGTGAATGTTAAGGTGGGATTAGAGGCAAATATGGCATAGCAAAGGACTGACTTAAACAGGCGAGCAAAAGAGATGGGTTCATCCATAAGGAACAAGACTAGCAGTCATGCAACTTGAGTCTAAAGAGTAGAAGAGGACGGGGAAAAGACCAAATATAAAGCAAATTGAGGTGCTGAGAAAAGCAATTAGGCACATCAATTTGAGAATAGTTTGATCATTTAGTCCAACCAAGATGTTTGTAGCCAAACGAAAATGAGCACCTTGTTCACAAATAACTAAATTTGAATAATTTCATTGATAATTACAGGACATACTTTCAATAATGTACTTCAAGAAATTCAAAAGTGCAACTTAAGTAAGAGAGTAACCTGTGCAAGCCCAGGTTGCAGGGCACACTGTATCATCAAGCGACCAATCACATCATGTGCAACAACAGTTTCTATGAGATCTCCTCCAACAAGCTTTACCAGGGGCTCATTGTCAAGGTCACTCATTTCAACCACAACATGACCTCTCAAACCCTCCTTTACTCCAGTTAGACTGAGCACAACCCTCAAGGCACGTGCATCACTCTGGAAAAAAAACACATAATCACTGATGTTGTCCAAGAAAAAGAAGTTGAGAAACATGATTGAAATGGAAGTTTGAGCAACCTGATCTGCATTTTCATCAGTTGCCAAGACAATAATAGCACGTGCTTTCGATACAGAGACCTGTAATTGGAAGAATGTAAATACAGATGCAGTTGCGTAATGAGCAAAAAAAAGGGAGAAAATGAAATGATCAGAACATATAAATAAAGGCAACAACCCACTGAATGTTCGTCAGGTTGAATCTGGTAACCCATCTAATGTTAAACTGATTTAAAATCTCAGCACAGGATCGGAAAATAAAAGAAGTAAACTATAAAGATGTCAAATTACCTTCTTTAAATCAGCAAGAATCAGAGGACTTCCACTCCTGCATATGACAGATGTTCCCATAAAATCAAATTCCAGCTTAGCTATTTCCATCTCCATTTCCTCCTTGTCTCTTTCTGCAAGTACTACAACCACTCCACCCCCAACACTTTTGTTCGCTATTGCTAGTTGCTTCAAAAGTGATCCCTAAAATAAAAAATGATTATTTCTTAAACCCGAGGCTTTCTATCTCTTACAAGACCAAAATTAGAGATTCAGTATCACTTAAAGACTGCCTTGGAAAGGATATACAAAATGAAGAGAGTTACCAATTTGTCACTCCATCCAAGAATTAGCATATGGTTCTTTTCAATGACTTCACTCTTTCCTTTTCGGAGTGAATCAACCTTTTCTGAGATAGCATCTGAGACAAGCCCTAGCATCATTGCGAATATCAGCATGCCTCCTGAACTTATAGAGACAGACACAATCCTAGGACCAATTCCAATACTATCAGCATGATTGCCAGAATCAGCCACAAATGTCCATGAAAGCCAAAGAGCTTCAGTAAGGCTTCCATCAGTGACAGCATACAATGCCAAGCCACCAAATCCTATAAGAAATATCGTTGCAAAAAGGAGTGCAAGCAGCTTTGCATAAGGATATACAGAGAAACAAACATCCACCATATACGCAATTCTCTTCTTCAAGGGAACCTCCTCCTTGTTAGGCTTTGTTCTTTTGGATATAATCTTTATTTGTGGAAGATAATCAAGACATTTGTACAGCACAAAAGGCATCACGAGGGTGAACATCACGGTATATAAAGCAACAGTTTTACTGTCAGCATTACCAAAAATTTTATATGAACTATCATCTTCAGGCTGCAAAACTTCATTGCTGTAGTTACCAACATCGGTTTCACTACACCATCGACGAAGGTTAATATTCTCTACCTGCAAGCAAATGCCACTAATTACAAACTTACCAATACCAATATTCAAGTTCCAACAGCTAATGTTACAGAAAATATTGCAGTAAAATTTCTGGGAAACTAAAAATCCATCTAGTAATTAGTACTGAAAATGGCTACTTCATTTTTCAATCAGCAATTAAAATATACAAAAAGGATGATATTATCTTAATAAGAAACCAATATGTCTGAATCTATATATATATTTGAATCAGCAATGTTATGTAAATACTCTTACCTCTAGTCTTTCAACTTTATTCCGCAGATGAATTACATAAGTTAAAGGATATATACAACTGAAAATGATCTGCAAAAATAAGAAGAAACCAAAAAAATGTACTAGAAATCAGAACCGCGACATGAATAAAATTACTCTATTTTGCTTTAAAATTTTAATTAAAGCTTGATTTATAAAAGTTTTACTCTGAAAAAAACAATTAACTCACCACTGAAAAGATGAAATAACGCTTCAATTTCATCCGTAGAATCCTCCTCGCACTCCACGAACTCACCGAACTCCTCTCAGTCATCGTCGTAGAAACTTGACTCGCCACGATTTTGACTTCCTCCTTGTTGACAGGAGTGTTACTTTGCTGCTTCTCATCCACCACCTCACTTTCAACCCTATCCACTAATCGTTCCCCACCTCCTCGAATCGGCTGCCTCGACGCCGCTTTAACCGTCACCACCCGATTCCTCGCCGCATGAGGCCCAAGAAATGAAGGATACATCCAATCCCTATCTGATAAACTATTCACAACATCAATGTTATTAAGATTACTGGCAGTAACATCTCCTACGCTACTCGGCTTATCAGCATCGATATCAAACGAGGCACGTCGATTTGACGACGGTGGAAGACTGGTGACGCGACGAACGGCGGGGAAAAGAGGACCCGGAAAATGTGGTGTGGGCCGCGGATCATCCGGTTCTATAGCTTTGAACTTCTTCAGTACCGGTGGCCTCTCTGCTTTTGGTGAGCTAGGGTTTCGTGGTGATTGAGTTGAAGCTGATTCTCCAGACCCACCGTTGCTTCTCATTTCTTTTCTTTCAAAAAATTGGATCAAATTAGCTCTTAATAAAAGGACACTAAATCATTTGAAATTGCCGAAACCATTGGATGAGATCTTAAAAGCAAAAACAAAAACCAAAAAAAAAAAAAAAAAAGAAGAGATTTTCAGTGGGGAGCTTGTGTTTCTGTTTGTATTTTCTTCGATCTGTTATTCTTTTTTGAATTTTTTTTCTTAATTATAATTATTAAAGAAAGATACTGTATGATTGAAAGGGCCATTGAAACGTAGGGAAAGAGAGGGTCGAAGATGTGCTGACGTGGACGGTTGATACGTGCATAGATGCGTCAAGACAAGCTTCAGTTAATTTAGTTTAAACTGAAAAATTAATCTTTGAGACGCGGTAGATTCTTTGTCAAAAAGTAGAAAGTGTTGAATGTACATTCCAAGAAACAAATCGGTCTGGCCGTAAATTCTGGAATCTACTTGCTGGATTTGCCATGAAATCACTGTCATTTTTTTTTACGTTTGACTATTTTTTTCAACGTGATAGCATTAATTATGAAAATTTCATAACATAAAAAAAAAGGTTAAAAATTTCAAATCCAAAGTGCGGAATACGGTGTCAACTTGTTTATTCGAATTTTCTTCCGACAAGGACACGCTGTCAAACATGAGTATCTAACGGTTTTGAATGTCTACGACAATCAAAGTACCAATGGAAACTAAAACCATTTATAGCATCAATTATTACTGTCTCACTATAAACTTCAAAAGTACAATACAATATATATTTTAATAATAACTATACCAAATTTAATCATGTAAATGACTATATAAATTATTTACGTACTTAAAAATGTGTTGGCATATACCATGGAGCCATGTTTTTACTGTCCGTTTTTACATTTTTTGACCACATCTTAACCACAGGATTTTATTACCTTAATATACTACATTCTACTATTAAATATAATAGAAACTAGGGTTATCCATAAACGCAGTTTGATGAGAACATCATCTTGAATTATTCCATCTTCCCACAAACCCCCTTCGACATTTCCACCAGAATATTGGGTGAATACTGCGTTTCCCCTCATCTATAATAGTCTCTCCACCCGCTGTCTTACTTTTCCTAACACCGTTATTCTTATCATCGGTTCTATCTAAACCCCTTTCCAATAGATGATCAACCTTCTCCTCTATCACCTCTAACTTTCCACTTAGTTTTGAAATGTTAGTCTGAATATTTTGTATAATACCCATAAGTTTTTCCTGTTACTAGAAGATAAAAAAGTTATCAGATACATACATGGATTTCCATAGATTTATAACTGTACATAATTATAAGAAACTCGATTAATATTTATACCTCCATCATTATGTAACTTGACAAACTTCTTTCTTTCCGGTGTATTATCTCCCCACCCTTTCCCTCTACATGGTTGCTCAACATTCATTGTAATACAAGAGTAAAACTATAACCTCCCTAAATCTTACAAGGGGAAAACAGTAATAATATTAACAACTGTAAATGAACCATATACAAAGCTTTACATCACTTATAATTTAAAAACAACTGATATTTAAGAAATATATAATAATACCGATACGCACTATTATCATTTACCTTGCTCCTTCAGCTGATAACACAGAAGAAGGCAAGTTTGAATCTACTCTTCTATTGTCCTTCGTATGTAAAAACTGGTTTGCACCAAACCCAATATCTGCTATGCATTGAATTTTCTCCATTGTTGTATCTAACCATCCTTTCAATCCAAGTTAACCCCAAATTGCATGAATAAAAAGATATTTCAAATCTCTTCAAAGCCCAGTCATTGGAACTAAATATTTTAAGTATGGGGCAAATAGGGGGTTGTTCTCTCTCCATATTGGTATCTAACTGGTTGAAACGGTAGTAGGTTTGCAATGCTTATCTATGACGTGACAATATCGAGGGACTACATCATCGATCACTCATCCAACGTCTCGTATTTAGGTTCGCATGAGGTTCGAACCGTAGTTGTCACCGAAACCAACACCAAAACATATCACTAAAATCGAAGAAGTCAAGATGTTTGATGCTGTTTGGGTGCTGGAAGGCTCCTAAGTCCCTGTTGCATGGATCCAGCTGAGCCCACTTGGTTACTTCGTTGAGAAAAAACATGGGCTTGGATCCAGCTCACTTGATGTGCCGGAACTTAGGCTTGGACTTGGAAAAATGTTTAAACAAGAGTCGTTCATGCTCTCTGAGTGACAGTGACGAGTTTTTTAGTGCTTGAAGAAACTAGCTCTGATGACTCATCACCCGCTAATAAGAAATGAAGCTGTCAATTCCAATTTAAGATGCCTACAGTAAGCAGTAAGACAGAAGTGAAAACTGCAATGGAGGTATGTAGAGACTCATTATTGCTAATTTGTAGGTATTGTTTGATTAACACTTTGAATGCTTAAAAGCACTTCCAAATTGCCAAGGGAGATAAGGATTATGCACTTACTGCCATTTTTATAAATTTTATAAGGTGTTGATGAAAATAATCAAAATGGAGTAAGCTCAAGCATTTGCCAAAATCTGCAAGTATAAATCTTTCTGTTGTGTTGGCAGAGCTAAAAACAATTAGCAGGAATAGGTGTAATTACTTTTTTAAATCCCATCAGATATGGAAAAACATGTTTATATGCCATTTTTATAAGTGTTATAGTGCAAGCCCTTTCAAAACAAAAGAGGGACCAAGTACATATTTTGCTTTGAAAGTCATGTTCACTGAATTTGTTGTATTTATAACTTTTTTTCTTCATGTTGAGGGATCCTGTAATTTTTCTTGTAAGAAAAAGTTGTTTGCTTTAAAAGCATAATCCATAGAAGAAAGTCCATCCAAATAATATCTTCTTCTAATCAGATAGTAATTCTTCATATTTATTAATATACTTCATTCAGCAGTTTAAAGGAACAGAAAATGGAAACCAAAGCAACTGTAACTATTTCAGAAATTAAAAAAACTCCAGCAAATGCTAATTCAAATTCACTGCTTTGTCAACTAAAAATCCAACTCAGATTAAAAAAAAAAGGGCAACATAGAAAAAGAATTTTAAAGCAAAAAGCTGAAAACAGATTCCCCCCCCCCCCCCGGGGGCGCACATCTTAACTAGTTAAAAAGTTGAAAAGCTATGGTGCAGGGACGGTAGGAAATGTACTTGCTATTGGGTTCTTCACAGCGACGCTCTTCCGATTGCAGCCGTTGAGGGATAGTTTTTTGGTGAGATTGATGATGGATGTTGCATCTCCAGTTTTCTTGGTCCTCCTCAACTCTTCTTCCACTTCTCTCTCTCCTGCTTTTGTTTGCTTCTGCATCAAGTGATTATAACCTCTGTCAAAACTATGAAGAAATTATAAGATTATATTTGCTGGATGAGTAGACGAGAGGAAGGCATATTTCAGCAAGTTCCAATAACCACAAAGAAATATGAATGTATCTGACTGCAAATTTGTAATGACAAGCGTCTAGTAGGGAGACAGAGAGAGAGAGATTTGAGAAAACTCACAGTCAAATCATCTTCCATGCATCCTAGAGTAGCAGGCTTGTAATTCTTTTTCGCATCAAGTGTCTTTTCTCGATTTTCATAAAATCCAAAATCATGTAACAATGATGATTTTTCTGAATAGCCTTTAAAAATCTTGAGCATTTCTAAGCCTTGCTTGAGACCAATCTGCAAATTGCAACAAAAACAATATTTAAGCAGATATGAGGATATAAACATAAGTTGAAATTTTCTAATACCACCACTGAATTACATGGTATTTGTTCTAGAAAGCTGCGTAGCAAAAGTTCATGAATGGTTTGCTTAATGATTATCAAACGATTTCTTTTCAACTCTACATTTTAAACACATTTCTAATAAAAAGGAAGCTTTTTGATTCATTATTAAAAGGTGAAAGGTCCTCACTTTCTTCCCAATAAATCATTTCAAAACACATCAAATCAAGAAACTAAACACACCCACAAATCTCAATGGCTTTCAACATACACAACCATAAACATAAAATGTTGCAAAGCAAGGAAGAAACCAAAATACCTCTTGAGTGTCCCTACTATGAGTTACAGGTTTGTTCTCATTGTTTTCTAGGATAATGTGGAAGAGCTCCTTGTTAGGGATGTCTTTTATAACATGCCACTTAACAGGGAAGAAACCATTCCACTTGTTCAGTTGCCAGAAGTCCATATCTTTATTGAAGTCCACCTTGCCAATCATCTCAGCTAAGCCAACAAACTGTCCACTTCCATTAACCTGACATTACATTGTCAAGAAACAACATGAGAATTCATACTATACATGTAAATGGCTTAGAGAGGTTGAGAATTCATATTATACATGTAAAATGGCATCAGAGAGGTTTAAATATGTACATAAAAGAATTGAAAGTAGCAGCTTATTAATTAACTGCATGTTAAAACAGTAAATCTCAATCTTATAGCTCCATCATAGTGGTCTTAAAACTACTACTATGATAATGTTAACTAATTAAACTACAGTGAGAAACTGTTTCCTAAAGTGAAAACTTCATTAGATTAAGGGAAATGAAAAACAAGATATGGAAACTCTAGCAGAAGTTAGGTTTTCAACTCACCGAGAAAAAAAGAAAGATAGGAAATTTGGTGCCAGTCTCACTTTCCCTAGTTTCAGCTTCATGGAATGCTGCATCTAGCTTCCTATTGCCATTCGGAGTACTTGACCACACATCATACTTCATGGATTTGTGGACATCATCCTCACTGTAGGACTTAATGACAAAGAACTTTGCATTTTCATACTCAGTTTGGAAATCTTGTAGGTTGTATTTATCTTTATATAAGTGAAGTCCCAGGTCTTCCTTCTTAACAGAAGAGTCCAAAGGGGCAACCCTGTTTAAGGCCCTTGGACCACAAGTTAGTTCAGCAGAGGTTTCAAAGTCAACGTTGGATTTCCTATACCTATCATTTTGATTCCATGCTCTCCCATTCTGTCTGTAGTTCATATGACCATTGTATTGGGAAAGACCTTGCTTTTGGTTGTTAAATGAAGATCTTCCAGCTGGGTAGTATCCCCTATAAGATCCTGCTGATGGATCAGAACCTGAATGAGGCCCCTGTAACATGAACTCAGATAATTAAAATGTTGAAATCTCAAGGAGCAAAAATTTGCAAAATTTGAAAACCATTCACTACAGTCTAATGATGTTAAAATTAGCTTCAAACAAATTGATTACATCATGGAAGCAGAACTTCAACTGGTATAAATCATATAACAATTTAGAACATAATGATAGGACTTGGGAGAGGTATCAGAAAGTAATTACAGAAGAAGAGGTAAAAGTGTACTAGTTCTCCCTTCTGCTTTGCAAAGCACAATCAGATACACTGACAGTGGGTAGCATATAAAGGCTATGTCCATTGAGAAAGTGTGACCATGTATTAATTAATCATAATTTTGGGGGTTAAATCAAGTATGCTAATCCAACATCAAAAAGAACCATTCACATAGAAGTTTCCACCATTTAACAATATATGCAACAGAAGTACTATTCATGTTTTATAATAAAAAATAATTTAAACCGTATGCCTAGCATAAACTAGGAATAAAATCAAGAAATAGCTTTGCTAATAAAAATACAATAATCTCCATAATGAATAAACCCAAAACACTTAAAGTACCTTGCTTAGTGGTTTGTTAGGCTGAGCGTAAGTAGATTTCGATAGTTTAGTACCAAGGCCATTAGATTTTGTTGAGTTGAAACCATTTGACTTTGTAAAAGCAGAGCCAGAACCATATTTTACATTTCCAAAACCATCAAGGATTCCATTTGAAACATCTCCAGCATATGTTGAATCCCATGAGTAACAAGGCATGGCTTCTGATGCATAGGAAACAGGAGGCTGAAAATATCCTGATGAATAATATGGTTGTTGACCAAGGCATTGCCCATCAACACCCATTAGAGCCCCAGTAGCATATGGGTTATAGCCAGGCAAATAGTAGACCAAGGAACCATTTTCCGATTGCACACCCTGGGGCAACAATCCAATAAAAACCAGAACAGTCAACATATGGAATTTGTAATTCCATATTACTGGTAATGTTAAGATGCCATAAAATGAAAACAATATGAAGGGATGATGCCATAAATGTGCAGCGAAGGAACTAGCAAGAAGAACATACTGTAAGTGAACCATCAGTAAGAAAATAACCCTTATCATCAGATTGAGTGAATGACCCATCATAACCTGAAAAAAATCCAATTAATGTTTTTTTACAAAATTAAATACGCTTGATAATTTTATCTTAAACAACAGTAAGCCAAACTGCAAAAGAAGAAAAGAATGACATATCTGCACAATAAATATAGAGTCAGGAACTAAAGCCTAAAAGTTTTGTTCCCCTCAAAACATTTATCCTTTTTTGGGGAATATGAATTAGGTAATTTAGGAACACTTTTCAACAATTGCTTTTTCATATGATTTAAAACACCTACAATATCAATGTGTTTCATCATGACCTTGGCATGCAAATCTTCTAACAAATGGATGGCAACGATGAAAGATAGAATTACAGCAAATCTCATTTGCAATAAAATCCATGGCTATCCTGATTCTAACATTGTGTACAAATGCCGTGTTTCAACATGAAGCATTGTTATATAATCTAACCTGGGTAGTAATAGTTTTCAAAGCTAGAAGATTGATTGAGACCAGGTTCTCCAAAGTCTTGATGACTCTCAGCTTTTGCACCAGAAGATTCATATGGTGAAGATATTGTGGAAGTCAAATCAGATGCCATTCCAATTTTTCCAGAATTCTGGAAACATCAAAACATGACAATGTCACAAAACCAGGCACAATAGTCAATAAAGCAAAAACACGGAGTTCAATTTGGAGAAAAACTTTAGAATAAACAATAAAATTTAGAATAATTAATTCATGACATACCGCATCCTGCTCAGCCAATTTGGGAACAGCTTCAGACTTCGGAACTGCATTGATGGGTTCAGCTAAGTTTACATGGTTAAGTAATATCATCAGAGAAACACATAACATTCAGAAAAACAGATTACACAACTACAATCGACATAACATTCAGAAAAACACAGATTACACAATCACAATCAATCCAGGTCAAAGTATGACTTCAGCTGCAAATTTGAGGAATTAACTGACATATCACATCAATACGGAAAATTGCAACACATGAAAGTGTCTCTCCTCATAATCAAATTGGTATCGTGAAGCTGATTCAGATAATAGTATTAATTGGATTTCGTCGATATACCAATTCCATCCACCATAACTAAGATGTCAAACAAATAGATTAATCCCCACTGACACTTGTTGTTACTGGCCACAAAGATCAAAAAGTCTAGGTTTTTTCACAATCTCTAGGCTATATAAAACCAGAAACAGTCAACCTATAAACATCATGTCATCATAAACCATCAATTAATTGCTTACAAGGAAGGCATAACATATAATCAGAACTGAAGCAAAGGATACGATTCTCCAAAGTCTTTTCACCGGCCATTATCGAGATACCAGATAAAATATTCGAAAACCCAATTGACCTAAAAATTTCAGAACAGCCAAAAGGCTTAGTGAAAAAGTTTGAAGTTGCAGTCTTTTAAAGGTGTATAACTTAGCTCCAATCCTCAACGCCTATTTTCAATAAAAGAAAGGAAAATACTTAATAACAACAACAATATTTATAACTCATGGTCATTGCCTTAGCGTCTAAGGTATATCTAAATACCATTTATTATATTAAATAAATGTTTTAAAAAATCATTATGTATCAAATTAAAGAAAAATATTTTTTTCTTGAAAAAAAAAGCATTTAAATGTTATTAAATTGAACGTTAGCACATCAAATAGGTGTGAAAGGAAGAGATTCAATTCTTTTCTCATGAATAAAAAGCAAAAGATTCTTTTCTAAAGTAAAAGATATATTTTTTATTACTATAAATTCTAAAAACAATAAATAATATCTAAATTTTAGACCCAAAAAAAAAGTCAATTCACGATGCTTTTGGGAGAAGGAAAAAAAAAACAAAAGCTGAGATATTTTGAGGGAAAATCGGGATTTGAATAATCTTGCAGCTATGGAAAAGATAAGAACTTCTTTTTCCCCCAATTTATAGTGCCAAAAAAATTAACTCAAAAAAGAAACACCAAAAATTGCCAAGAAAATAACTTTTCATTTAAAGAAGAAAAAAACTGCATTGTAATTTCTTTTAAACAGTTCTGCTAAAACAGTAAACAAAAAGAAAACAACTTCAAAATTTTAAAGAAAAATGAAAAGAAAACAAAAAATTTTAGAAGAGAACCAGAAATGAAAGCCAAACCTAAGGAGCGTGGATCAAAACCCACCTGAAAAAAAGACCGGATCCGATCTGATGAGACGGGCACCGCTAGGAAACTCGGTTTTGATTGAAGAAAACAAACAAGTTTTTCTTCTCTTCCTTTTCAAGAGAGTGAAGTAGAAAAAGGAAGTCCAAGAGAGAACAAATGCTGAAACGCTTAGGCCTTTTAAAAGTAGGGGAAAAAAAAACGACGGAATCCTTTTTTTTTTCTTTTAGAGTATGATAATTTTGTTTCTGAAAAAGAATGGACGGGTTTGATTAGTTCCTTGTTTTAGAAATAAGGAATCGTGACCGTTGATTCAGAGTGGAGTCAATGTCCCCGTTTAAAATTTAATTTCTCCAATCCTCTTTTATTATTTAAATAAATATAATTTTATAAAACTTCCCCATTAACTCCCCCCCCCAATTCCCAATATTTCCCATCACCTTTTTTGTTTTATTTTTCTTATATATTATAAAAATTTAAAAAATACTAACTTCATATTTAAAATAATAATTAAACAAATTTAAATTCCAGAGTAACTGATTTTGTATATGGCAGGTCATTTTCGGCAAGTTTTAAATAAAACGTTCCATTAATATCAAAAATTATCTGGCATAATAAGACGTACGTTACGAATCTAATAATATTAATTTCATTAAAATAAATTATCAAAATATACTAAAAATATTATAATATTTATAAAATTAACATATATTGTTTTTAATAGTATAACCTTTTACTTAAAATTGCTTAAATAGTTGCTTGGTCTAGGTGATGCTTGCCAAATAGCATTTCATTTTTTTCTTTTATTTATTTATTTATTTATTGTATTACTTTAAAAAAACTATTTATTGTCTTTAGCGTTGACGATGGGTCAATGGCCTATTATTAAGTAAAAACGGTTCAAATGTGATTCAATGAGCCCAATAAGGATGGGCCTCAGAGAGGAATTCAGCCCAATATTAAATTGACCATTAATAGTTCAATGTATTATTGTAATTATTTAATTATTAAATGCCAATTTTCTTTTTCTTCTTTTCTTTTTGCTTTTTTTTTGTTTTTTTTTATTTTTCAAGTATTATAAATTTTATCAAATTTATATTTTAAAATCATAATTAAAAATCAAAGGAATCAATATTGTATATGGCAAGCTAATCTGTTGCTAAGTTTTAAATAGAAACTGCTACTAAAATTTTATCTGTCATAATAATATATACGTTACGAATTAGCTATATCAAAATACGATTTCGAGGCTCTCCTTTCCTACTTGGTTCGCTACCAACTCCATCAATTCCTTCACTTTGCCGTAAACATCTATCGAATTCAACAACAAAACGTCAATGGTGGTGGAGGTGGCCCTAATAAACACTCATAATTGAGTGGTCATCGTCTCTGACTTCATTAAAATCCATAGCATTGCTCATTCTCACTAGCAATCCTCCAATAAAAAGTGACCTGCTTGGAAAGTAATATGAAGCTCGGAGAAGCAAAGCATGGCCGACTAGAGAAGAACTAAAAACCCAGATTGTGAGCAATATTCACCCCATACATATTGGCAACCATCAAACCCCAAACCAAAAAGAGCAAATCAAAATGCCTCTACAGTGGAGGAAGAATGAAAAAAAATCAAGCAAAAGATAAAGAGCAAGAAGAAAAGTAAAAATCAGAGAAATAATAAAGAACGAAAAAAAAAGGGAAGAGAATAACTCATCTATTGGGATTATCAGTTATTTGAGCATCAGATTCCATTCAAAATCCAAATGGTAAAGGTAGATAAAGGGTCGAGGAGAACAACATATCTCCAGCTTACGACAATCCAGCGATGGATGCCCACAAATCAGGATTTTAAACTTCGAACCTTTGCTTGGGGATTTGTAGGTTTTGGTCACTTTTTTTGAGAAAATCTAAATTGAAGGATGGATACAGGGTGTGGAGACCTGTCTTTTGATGGTGGTTTTGTGTCTATTGGAGCACCAATGGTGGAGCTCTTCGACCGACGGCGGCTAAGGTTAGAAGGAAAAGGAAATAAAGAGAAAATAAAAGAATAATGAAAATAATTATAAAATTAACTACATATAATTTTATTTGAAAATTATAAAAGTTACCTAGTTTTACATGGAAAATTACTCAACTAGTTGCTTGGTTTAGGTGATCCCTAATAATCCATGTTTTTCTTTTATTTATTGATTGATTGTCTTTAACGTTGACGATGGGTCAATGGCCCACTATCAGCTGACAACAGTTCAATCGTGCAATGTGTCCAATAAGCATGAGCCCTTTGCTGGGCTCGCCCTCACCACACTACAACTAAACCAATAGACTAGTTTTCACATTTCGCATTTTGGTTTAAGAAAAGTCCTTTAAAAAAATAATATCGCTTAATTAGGCATTTTCATTAGTTCAATCACTGATTATTAGCTTTCACCTCACATGTCTCTACCCATTACTTTTCCAGCTACACTATAAATATAAATTATTTGTGTAATAAATATAAAGCTCGTATTTTAAATATATTTCACGTTAAATTAAAATTAAAATTTAATGTTGGAGTTAATTATTTAACTAAAATAGTAATTAATATATTAAAGGAACCGAAGCAAATCATTTTTTGTATAAGTTTAAAACAAAACACTCAACTAGTAACAAAATCCTATGCATTACTTTATGGATTGAGTTTGGGTCGGATTCTATTGAGTTCGCAGACTGAGCTCGTGAGTTGAGCTCGCAGATAGAGCTTGCTCTCCTGCGAAGTTACATGTGTATAGGACCGTATAAACACGTGTTAAGTTTAGAGTAAGATACGTATTTATAAGCATGAAACTTACCTAGTATGTCATATCAATTAACAATACACATATTATATAAATATATAAACACCAGCATCTTAGAGAGAGATAAAAATACTCAATAAATAATTTATATATGACAAATCATTTTCTGTATAAATTTTAAATAAAAAGCTCAATTGATATCAAAATATTACCTACCATGATAATTTTATCAAAATATGGCAACAATCATAGAAATAATTACATCTCACATTTTAATTAAAAAATTATAAAACGCATGTGCCTACTGAGGTGTTTATGATCTAGCTGGAATGGACCAACATATATCTAAAAAAAATCACTTTTTCAAGCCAAAATATATTAAATAATAATTTTATTAATACTTTTAAATGTTAATAATCACATTTAAATAAAAATATTGTTTATTATTTAATCCTCTTTAGTTCTAATTCAATTTGAACTTAACTTATATAATTCGAGTCATCAAACAAGTTTACTATTTTCTTACATACAAAAATTTCTAATGAAAATAAATATGCACGAGCATAAAAAGCAATGATAATATACTTCTTCATTTTTACTATATTTTTTTTTTTTAGGCCATGCACATCTAGGGGCCAAGGTAGGGGACCACATGCTGGTTAATTATTATGCTGCTATGAGCATGCCACAGGCAACAATTATTGTATCAAACATTTTCAAAGACAAAAAAAAAAAAAAAAAAAAAAAATTATCCAAGTAAAATATAAAAAAAATCTATATAATATATAGAATACAACACAAAAGGGTGTGCATGGTTTACCCCATAGTTTAAGGTTGCAAACTCTTTCCACCTACCTATATAGTGCACCCCATAGCAAAGCAAGTGCCTCCATTGATTACTTATACCCCTAATTCTATATAGTATCTTTTAGTCATCAAATCTCTAAATTACTATCCCTAAATCTAAAGTGAATTTTAACAAGGAATAAAAGAAAAATTATATACTTTGCAAATAGCAAACTGTAACCCACAAATTTAGAACACCATAAAACTCTAAAAGTGAAAAAAAAAAGGGGGTTCCATGTCCTTAAATATAACCTCATTTTATTTTTGGGTAATTTCTTTTTTCAAGATATTTTTTTGTTGATTGTGAATGAGGAAAGAAGATGAAGTTTGGTGGTACTCGGGGGATCGACGAGGAAACTCCGATAACATTTGAACCACTTCCCTCATCGTCGGACGTTCAATGCTATTTTCTTGTACGCATAGCATTGCGATGAACAATAAGTGCATTGCTTCGTCTTTGGGCACTGTTGTTAGCCTTGGATCGACAATGTTAGTGACTTGAGCTATTCGACAACTCGTCACTAATTTAGTCCAATGTACGATATCTATGCCTTCACCAAATTCACCTACTGGTTTTCGACCTGTGATTAGTTCTAAAAGAACTACTCCAAAGCTATAAACATCACTTTTCTCATCCACTTTTAGTGTGTATGCGTATTCTGCAACAATAAACAATAATATCATCATTGCAAAATAGAAAATAATTGTGAATGACAAAAAAGGATGTCAACTTGTGAAGGAAAAGCACAATAGCAAAAATAAATAAATAAATAAAAGCAGCTAAAAGGGAAATTGTGGGTGGGAATTAGAAGCGAAGACAAAAAGCTTTACACGTAAGAGCAAGATCATAAAAATAAATTTAAGGGTGAATTTGTTAGTAGTGATGTAACTATTAGTAATTTTTATCACTAAATCATAGAAAATTACAAAATAAGTATTTAATTATTTAATTTTATCTTTTTTTATTATTTAGATATTTTTATTTTTACGCTAGTCAGCTGAGGACAAAAAAAAACCAAATTGAATATTCTAGAAATAACAGTGGTGGGAGTGTAAATAGATAGACGTGCATGTCGGTTACCTTTCACGGAACTCAACGCCATGTAACGTTAGACATCACAGTCAGATTTGCTATTTGTGTTTTCAGTTTTGTCGGATTGACCCCTTTAGGCTCTCATTCTGAGATCAAAGAATTCCTGGGCCCCTACCGATTCTGATTTTTATTAATTTTTTAAATTTGTATATTACCAGTAAGATACTGTCTTTCATGCTTTGCATGTCCTTAAATCTAGAACAAATGACGGATGGTTTTGGTGCTGTCATTTTAGCATATAAGATCCTATGTTAAGCTGCTAATTGGATTAATCAGCTGTTTTTTTCTTTAGGTGGCGAAATGATTCATACAACTAGGAATCACATGTCGCAATCACTAATCAAACCTCTGATTGATCTGATAAGAACAATCTGACGGCTGGGATTACTTCTAACATGGCCCACTAAATTTTGACAGTTTGATAATACATCAAGTTAACTAACTTAACTAACAAGAGACATGGTTAGAAGGCATTATTAATTAATTAGTAAAGTAACATACCAGGAGCAATGTAGCCGTAGGACCCTGCAATAGCTGACATACATTCCGACGCGCCGCCATCGACCAAGAATTTTGCTAATCCGAAATCGGCAACGTGTGCTTCGAAGCTGGAATTGAGCAGAATGTTGTTCGATTTAACGTCTCGATGAACGATTAACGGCAAACAATCGTGGTGAAGGTAACACAAGCCTTTAGCTGCTTCGGTTGCAATTTTGTACCTTAGGTTCCAGCCCAAAAATGCACCTTTTTTCCCATGTAATGCTTCTCCGAGACTCCCATTTCTCATGTATTCATAAACCAAGAGATTGGTTTCCTTGTTGGTGCAAAATGCTAGTAACCTGACGATGTTTCTATGTCTAATGTTTCCCAACGTCTGGATTTCGGCTCGAAAACCATGATCATGATTGCTAGTGCCCAAACCGAGGAGTTTTTTCACTGCAATTTCCATGCCATTCACCATTTTCCCGTGGTATACGATCCCTGCCCCTCCTCTTCCGATCACGTTACCGTCTTTAACACATTCGAGGATGTCAGAAACTGTGAAATCAAGCTTTTGGAACGCGGTCATCTTCCAAGAACTCGAACCGTTTTTCTTGAATGACTTGGCCTTAATTATAGCGGCAGTGGCGAATATTATAGAGCATATCAAAAGGCCTAGTGCAAAGAAAAGCTTGAAGTCTCCAGTGGCTTTTCTTGGGGTGCGTGTAATTGCAGTGAAATTGCAAGGATTGTTCAAGAGAGAACCACAGAGTTTAGGATTGCCTGCGAATGATGAAGCGTTAAAGACCGCGAATTGGCCGGATTCCGGCAGCTTCCCGGAGAAATCGTTGAACGAGAAGTCGATAACCGTAAGGCTTTTCATCCACCCAATGCTTCTAGGAATGGCTTGATTTAAAAGGTTCCTTGATACATTCAAGTAACTCAGGATATGCACATTGGAAATTTGAGGTGGAATTGAACCAGAAAGGTTGTTTTGACTCATATCAAGGTAAGTGAGATGGAAACAGTTTCCAATTTCAGGTGGAATGGTACCGGAAAGTGAATTTTTACTAAGATCAAGCTTGAGGACTTGCCTGAGTTCACCTATAGAAGGTGGTATTGAACCAGAAAATTGGTTTCCGCCAAGTAAAAGGATTTCAAGAGAAGAGAAATTGGAAAGTGATAATGGTAATGGACCAGACAAGAGATTGTTTGATAAATTAAGCTGTCCCAACTTAACAGGCTTGGAGGAACTATTACCATTTTCAGACAATGTTCCCGACAGGTAATTGCTCTGCAACTCAACTAAACTTAACTCAGGCAAGTAAATGAAGCCATTTGGAATGCTACCATTTAAGTAATTCTGCCCCAACCTTACTCTGGTGAGACTATAACATCTCCCTAGCCCTTGAGGAATATTTCCAAACAGGAAATTTTTCATCAAAACTAATGTCATTAACTGATTCGAAGCACACAAGTCCAGTGGGATCGTACCGGTGAGCTTGTTCGACGACAAATCGAGCAACTGCAGCTTCCCGTTTTGACCGAGATTCTTCGGTATAACACCGGTAAAGTTGTTCATCCAAAGCGCCAGAGTTTCCAAATAAGGCAACTCAGCTACATAATCTGGAATAGACCCGTGTAACTTGTTCATGAACAGATTGAAAAGCCTGAGCTGCTTAAGATTTAAGAGCTCCGACGGGATTTCTCCGGTGAGCGCATTGCGTGAAAGATCGAGATAAACCAGGCTTGTCAAGTTGCCTAATTGCTTCGGAATCGGACCAGACAGTTGATTGTTATGTAGATACAGTGCATCAAGCAACTGCAAGTTCCCCAGTTCATGAGGAATTGGACCATCCAATTCACAGCTTGAAAGATCCATGGTAACTAAGTTAACCAAATAACCGAACTCCACAGGGATACCACCTTCGAAAACATTATAATACCCCAAGTAAAGCGCTTTCAAGTTTTTAAGGTTGCCTAATTCACCAGGGATTTTACCACGAAGGTCATTTCCCGACAGTGAAAGATTCTGTAATCCCACTAACGTGCCATAACTCGGTGGAATTTCGCCATAGAAATAGTTGCCAGCAAGATCCAAGTACCTGAGTTTCTTCAAAGCAAGAATCCCAACAGGGGTACAGCAGTGAAATTGTTGTTATAAGCATCCAACACTTCCAAGTTAGCAATACTTTCATAGTTCCAATCCAGGTTACCATGAAACTGGTTGTTCGAAATGTTGAGGAACCGAAGGTTACTTAAGTTGCCGATCACAATTCTGCCGGTGAAGTTGTTTCCGGCAAGGGAGAGGTTAGTCAACCTATCCAGCTTCGAAATCTGCGGTGAAACAGAGCCACCCATGTTCATATCTGTCAAGTCCAATGAAACAACTCGTCCCTTGGAACAACCTATTCCGACCCAAGAAGAACATACCGAACTGAGGTCCGAAGAATTCCATGAACTTAAGAAAGGTTCAGGGAATTCAAATCCTTTTTTGAGTGTGACCAAGACATGAAAATCATTAAGCAATGAAGCAGAAGAACAAGAAGAAAAGGTGATTAGAAGAGAGAACAATGTCAAAACAATGAGAGGGACCATGTTTTTTCCTTTGGGAATTTGTTTTCAAGAGGATGGGATTTGGAAGGACTTGAAGCAAAGACAAAGGGATTTAAGAGTGACAACAAGAAAATATTTTCTAGGAAAAGAAGGAAAAGTGAAAGGAAGCTGAGAAACTTCAAGTGTGTATAGGCTTGTGGAATCAATCATCTTGATAGAAAAGTCCTCATACACAAAGAAAGAAGCCAAGCTTCTCCTTTATTTGCTCCTCTCCCTCTCCCTTTTTTTTTTTTTTTTAAAGTTTATCTCCAAGAGGAAGAAAATAAACAGTACATTGAAATTTTCTGCTAGTAATGACTAATGGCTTAGTTGCTCATGCTTTATCTACCTAAAGAAAAAGCTAAGCCTAATAGCAGCGAAGTGAGGAAAATAAAAATGTAGGGGAATGTTTTAAAACCATTGATTTATAATTTCATTTTTCAGTAAAATAATAACTAAATAAATAAATATGGTAATTCTTTAAAGTTTTTCTATTACATTTATTTTTAGTGTTCGATAATCATATTAAATTTTGATTAATCAGAAAATTGAGACAAATTGAATCGCTAAAAAGATAAATTCTTTCAATATTTATTATTCTACCCACAAGATTTAAACTCAAAATTTTAATTAAAAAATGCCATTGGATAACAAAAATTAAAAGTAGGAATTATAGGGGAGGGAAAATAAAAGAAAAAGTGCTAGTCTCTTTATTTTGTGTGACAAAAATACCCTTTTGCTTTAATCAAAGAATGTTCTTTATAGCTTTGAAGAAAGAGATGATGGAATTGCACTTTCAGTCATTTAAAAAATGGAAAAATAGCCCTGTTGCTTTTTCATCAATTGTGTTTTCTTACTGTTAGTATCTTTTGAATCTTTGGAGGGGTTCTTGCTTAGTTTTGACAGTAAACAAATTGTAAAATTCTCATCATATTTGCCCTGAAATATTCTTCTATATATAAATATATCTGTTTGATTGTAATAATATTCATCTTGATATGAAGATTCATGCCATTATGTCATTAGTAGATAAAGGGGTAAAAAGAATATTTATGATTCACTTAAGTGGAAGCCAAATCAAACAGAGAAAATTCCATCAACAACAGTATGGAGGGAGCACAAAAAAGCAAGATGATGCATGCATGGAGGTCTCGTTAAAAAATAAAGGGTTTTTCCACATAAATATCTAAATTATGTTAACATGTTAAGGGCAAACTATATTGGTAGGTACCATTATTATGAAAATTTATAAAATGATCACTCAATTATTTAATTTTGTTTCTTTAGTCACTCGTAATTGGAAAAGAGTGATGTGGTAGCTTTTAAAGTTGGCATAAAAATACATTCTATCAATTTAGTTTTAATTTTTAAGAATTTAGCCCTTAATATTTACACATTATCTAATTTTATCCTTTTTTTTACATGAAAATCTAAATTTCGTTTATTATTAAACTGGACGATCATCAAATGCATTGATTTCCATATATTTCAAATGACTAAGAGCTTGATATATCTCGATGATAATTAAAAGGATAATATTAGATAATATATAAAAGTTGAAGGTTCAATTTTGTAAAATTAAAATTAAATTGGCACAATTTATAAATGTTAAGGATAAAGTTATAATTATGTCAATTTTAAAAATTACAACGTCAAACTTTCTGTTAGCCATTTAATGGCTGGTGACCAAAAAAGAAAAAAATTAAATAATTGAGTGATCACTTTATAACTTTTTATAATTGGTGACTATAAAAGGAACTTATTAATAGTTGGATGACTATTAATGCAATTTACCCAAATGTTAAATCTTTCTTCACAGTCACTGGTTACTGTCATGACACACTGACAATGTCATAAGTCTCCTCAGCCATAGGTTAGATCAGAAATGGATTAAAAGTTTAAAAAAACCCAAAGCTTTCTTTTTTTTGAGTATTTTCATGCAAAGTGTACATAAATGTATATATACTAATGGTAACTTTGTACATAGCCATGGATTTTTAATCTTTGAGTTGGGAACATGTGCCTGCAAAAACAACAGAAGAGATTGAAGGAGTGAAAAAAGATGATGATTATTAATATATCATTACAAATGTTTGGTTGAATGATCAGTATATAATTATGTTGTATAGATAGGTTGCATAGAAGGAAGGAACCATTGGAAGCTTTATTCCCAGAGATGGGACCAAGTCTCTCTGTTTAATGTGCAACATTTTGAGCTTTAATGGAAGATGGAATAGTCTTAAAGAGAGGGCTGAAAAAGAAAAGTAAAAGCGAAGGGGTATATGATCTGCTTTTTGATCTACCATTTCAAAAGAAAGGAAAAATCCTTGACCCCCCTCTTGTAATAACGTGGGAAAGAGTGCTCTTGTAATAACATGAGCTTTACTGCTCTTTTTTTTTTTTAAATCTCTTTCATGTGGTCAATGTCATAAAATAGTGATTGGCTCCACTGTGAATAGGGCAAGCGATTCGAGCTTTTGAGGTGTCCCCTTATCTGTCTTACTGATGGGCAGGTGTGGCCCCTTTGATGGGTCATTGTCCCTATGCCTTGGCTCTCTCTCAATGTTTTTGCATTTGTACTAACATTAACATAGATTGCCAGACTACTCTCTCTTATAAGAATATGATCAAGTAAATGATTCAATTTAGTAGCAATTTAAATTTGTTTAATTCTTTTAATAATTATTATCATTTAATAATAAAAGAAAAATATTTAATATAACAAAATAAAATAAAAGTATTATAGAGATCTTTATACTAAAAGTTAAATTGTATTGTGTTTCTTTTACTAAAAATATTAAATTAGTCAATATGTATTAGATTAAAAAATTGGTACTTGTACACTAAAAAGAGGTATATTTGATATGTCATATGTAATCGTTTGATTATTCATCAATTTTTAATAAAAAATAATAACTTACTCATTTACCATTTTTAATAAACAAATTTCTCCACTTTTACCGCAAAATTCTAATATGGAACGTGTATTGATCTTCTGTATTCAAAACATGGGGCCATTATGATCAAACTTTGCTGCATTTTCTGAGGAAAATCATTTACATTTTTTTTTTACAAACTGATGCACTTGTACTCTTTTTTGTGAATAAATCTGTTCCAATTTTTTTCATTTGTCCTTGCAAGAAAGATCATGAATTAGAAAACATGACAATAGTTGACTTTTACATCAAAATAGAACTGTGGCAGAACATCGAACCAGGTTCCTTGTATTTCACTACATGTTCTTGTTAAAGCTGCTTTGAAATGTTTACAGGTTGTGTTCATTTATTTTTGAGCTGTAGCATAATTGACATATAAGAAATAATATATATTATACTTTTATCTTCTTCCAAGGATTCCAAAGTAGTTGTGTGAATATATATATATATGATGTGAAATTTATGTCAATCTTCAAAATGATTATATTCATTATATAAGGAAAAAAAAAGTAATTAACACCCAGAATTACATTCAAAATGATACCGTCGTATACAAAGACAAAAACAGGAACCGTTTACTGGGCAAGAACTTGCTTGTTCCTGTATGTTATTTTTTGTAATGTTAGTACGTCATATAAATGTTTCAAAGTAGTGCATGATGAAGGCAAGGTGGCGTGCAGGGAAAGAACCAGTGGAGGAAAAGGATAGTACATATAGATGATATCAATCCATGTCAGATTGACCCATGTCCTACATCAGCATGCATACAAGGAAAAGGATAGTACATATAGATGATATCAATCCATGTCAGATTGACCCATGTCCTACATCAGCATGCATACATGGAGGGCAAGGCTTGGAAACATCTTTCCTGGTTTCTACTGGTTTTTGATTCATTTTTCACTGGTGAGTTTTGGTAAAGGTATAATGATGGACATGGAGTTATTGCAATGTGACAAGGAATTATTGGTGTTTGGTGGATCATGGAATTGAAAGATGTGATGCTTCTATAAGTTAGTGGAAAGACATATATTATTGTATATACATAGGCTCTCAAATTCACATAATAATTTTTTAAGTACAAGTTTTAGATGAGTACTGTGATGAAAAGGATTGTATATTATTTATATTCATTCCACTTAATAATATTACTTTTTAATATAAAGAGAAATAATATCATTAATTAGTAGGTTAATGCTCCTTGAGTTCATTTCTTTGGCCAATATTCTTATTTAAGATAAAATGAATATTAAATTATTTTAATTAACCCAGTCCACAAATCTACTACGTAAAAAGCTAGTTATTATTTTATGAGGAGCAAGGAAAAGAAATGAAGCCAAAATCAAATCGCACTCAATAGAAATCTTTGATTTTTCGAACTTCATTCCTTTTTATCATTAGCAAGGGAATGATTAAAGGTCAAATAAAATCTCTTCGATCATATATTTGTAAAAGAATATACTTTGATAGCTTGAGGTCAAAATCTCAATTATACATATCATAATTAGATCACCACCACCGCAAAGTACCAGTTCAAGAACACAAAATGCACAAGCTAATAACAAAAATCAGCACCACCACCATCGCAAAGCATCAGTTCAAGAGCACAAATGCCAGTCCTTTCTATATTAGATCACCACCAGTACCATTGCAAAGCACCAGTTCATGAGCACAAAAACCAGTCATTTCTAATTATAATCCGGATTTTAAGTTGGTATCAACTTTAAAATATTCTTATTGAGTGATTAAATTATCGAAATGCTAGTTTCTTTTAAGTACAATACTAATTTCTTTTAAGACTCAATTAGTACATTCCAAAGCTAATGGTGCAATTAAGCTTCAAAATGATTAAGCAAAGTAGTCAAGCACTTGAACAATGCTTTGCATGGACATATAGAGATCAATTAAACAGTCAAATTTTCATGAGAAAAAAAGATCAGATGCTAAAATAACAAATATTTGGGACATTAAGGTTAACAAAAGATGCATGCAAAGAACATGGAAGGCACTACTAGGGGTAAGTAGCAAAGGGGCTATTGTCATATTTAAATATGAAATCAATATAAGGATGTAAAGAGCATTATTGTCCTTTGATTGGGGTGGTCACCAGCCTCCAATGACCAAGACTGACAGTCTAGGAGGGCCTCTTAGCAGTTTTGAGCCATCACGCCCCTTTGAACACCTTTACTCAAAAGATGCCAGCTGCTGGCTTTGCCTTGTATTTACTTAAAGGGCTAAAGGCAGTATCCCCCAAAAAAATTATGGAACCGTTGGCAAAATTAAAGAAAATAAAAGGAAAAAAGGAAAAGCTTGCATATAAAGCAATGTTTGGTCTCAACTTTAATGGAAATCGTGCTCGTAATAGACCATAGTCTCTTTATATTTGAGTGAATGTATATATCTTAGAGGTCCCTCTATTATAGGGGTTTAATCAATTTAGTCCCTATTCTATTAAAAAGAATCAAATAATGACAAATTGGAATAGAGTTAACATTTACTGTTTAAAAATTAATATTTATTATTTAACAAAGTTAATATTTTTAAAGTTCTTATGGTTCGTAAATAAAATCTTTTCTTTAGAATTAAACGCAATTGAAAAAAAAAATGCAAGACATTCTTTTATTAGGGGTGAAGCTAGAAAAATTTTTTAAGGGGATTGAGATTAAGTTATATATTTTTATGAAAGTTAAAATACAATTTCACCGTTGTATTGGCATATATCTTGATAGTTTTAAAAGGACTAAATTGAAATTCTAGCATTTTTAGGGGCCAAATTATAATTTTACTTTATATCATCAACTTAAGATTTTATAAATTTTGGAGGGACTAAAGCAATAATTTTCCATTTTAGTGGGTCCAGGCCCCTACCTTCCGCCTCTGTTCAACCCTATTTTTTGTACTGTAAATATTAACTCTATTACAATTTGGATTTATTAGATTCATTTTAATACTACAAAGAATACTTTATCCATTTAATAATTGAGGGACTAATCTAATTCAATCACTAGAACACAAGGACCTCCCAATTACTTTAACTATATATATTTTCATAAACATTAACATTCATGGCTGAACAATTATTTCCAAAACTAAAAACCGAAACCCTAGTTCAAACCTTCATAATCTTTCATGTTGGGCAAATGCCAAAACTTGAGGGGGTTTTTGTGTGTGTGTGTGTGTGTGTGTGTTGGGGGGGGGGGGGGGGATGGTTATAATATAAAGTGTGCACAAACTAGCTAGCAAATCAATCCTGGGGTGATAGAACTGATCAGCTATGAAAGCTGAAGCAAGAAACTTTCACACTTTCCTATGGAGGCAACAATGACTAGTAGTTCTCAATGGATCAATTGCTAATAAAGAGATTGAATGATTGGGTTTTTTTTTTGCCCTTTCTCTTTAACTGTTATGGACATGGCCATGGCCACTATAACTTTGGGGCTTCTTTTGAGTGTCCACCGCACTTGTGCTGTCCCGACAAGAATAGATAAAAAGTACTATAGCTCGAAATGTATTTTAATCTTTGTAATTTTTTAAAATCAGCATGAAGGTTTTTATATTTTGAAAAAAAATGAGTAAAATGATCATTTTGTTACTGTTTAAAGATAAGTTGATAAAACTGTAAGATAAATTTATAGTTAAATGATGTGATATTAATTTAAATATGACTTAATTTATTATAGCTTAATCGAAGAATAAAATATGAAACCAATTTGAATTAAATTATTATAAAAATTCGTAAACATGTCAAATTATTTTAAAAATTATTAATTTAAATTAACATCACATTATTTAATAAAATCCACCTTTCGTTTACTTTTTTTTTCTTTCAAAACATACAAAATCTTTTTGCTTATTTTAAAGTATATGTACCAAAATGCATTCCAAAGCACATCTACAATACTTTTATATATAAAAGTAACTTCTCTCTGCATTATTACTTTGGATGAATATTCGATACAAAATTTGTTAGATTCATTTTCTAAATTTATAATTTTTTTGGGAATTTTTATTTTTCGGTAGAATGCACATTTAAGTAGAGAATTCAAGTTTGATTTTTAAAGAAAATTTTGTTAAGAGAGATAATTACAATCTAGTAAAATCGAAATAATATATATCTTAATTATACAAAAAAAAAATTAATACGCCTCAAAAGGACATCCACAATGGTTGGATAATAATAAGGCAATATTATTTTCATGGTGGGATTTGTCGTTAACCGTACAAACTACACTGAAACTGCAAAATAAACCTCATAATCCACAACGCTGCATGCAAAAGTTAAACGTATACCTCAAAATCCATGCAAGAAACACGTAATACCCGTTTAATTAATTTCCCAATTTTGTCTCTCTTGAAACATTTGCTTTTAAAATCTAGTGATGCGCAAGTGATAAGCAAATAAAGTAGTGCTCGAGAGGAATAATAGAAGTTTTAAGTGTAATTTTACATGTAGTTATCACCAAATGTATACTTATATATATATATGACAAACTTAAGAATGTTGCTCCACTTTCTTTTTTATAACATTTTAACATAAAATAATTACATGTACTATATGTTATTAAATTATCTCCATAATCCCGAACGAGAAATATTACATAATTTAAACTCATAATCTTCAAAAACTGCAGTAATGATAATATCAATTAAGCTAAAATTTAATAGATTAGACAAAGATTTAAGAAACAAGATTGACCATTAATTTAAGTAGCAACTACAAAAAACTTATGCTAGCCAGATTAGAGAGAGAAAAAAACATACACAAATAAATCCTAAACAAATTGAAATTGGAATTAGAGATTCCAATTTAGCCATACTAGAAATGTGGATTTGTATTAGAAAGGGACCACGACTAGGAGAAGTGAGGCCAATATTTGAAATCAAGTCTAAAATCTTGCCTAATGGGCTAGAAGACTCTTGTAAGTGGGTTTATTTTTATTTGGGTAGAAGTGAAAAGAGAATTGAAAATTGTTCGAAGTATAATGTACATAAAGATTTTCGTTTGAGCCAATGTTGCACTATTGGACTGACAGCCTGCGCCTGGGCTACAATATTATTTCACTTTCTAGTAAGCCATTCAAAGATTGATGTCTCATAATAACTGCATATTAAATTGGTAATTATTTTTTATTTATTAAAAATAAATTAATTAATTATTGTATAGTAAACTGGTCTTATACGTGATTGGGTTTGGTTTGTTGTGAGTGAGTATAAAGCTCTCCTTTATTTTCTCTATCCATAATCATTGAAGACTTTATAAATAGATCCTGCGTGGTATATGTGTTTAAACTTGTGAAGCTGTTACCATCATTGAGACACCAACCCCATGGTTGTTGACTTGTTGGATATGTTAAAACACCTTCCAGATTTGTGCCACTGAAAACAGTAAAACTTTGCTGGAGTGGACGGGGATCTCCTAAAAATGAGTTTTATCATGTAATGTGAGACACTTTTGTTGGTGTGAACTGTGAAACAATGCTCCACAAGGATGAGATGATTGATATTATTGGGTTGCGCAAAGGTAAAGGGTATATGAGCGTGTAATGACCATATGGGGAGTCACACGTCTCCTACACTCATATATCATCCAAGTAGGACCAATTTAGAATCTGAGCCATAGTTAGAGGATCTCTAGTGAAAATTTAACCCTACATCCTACACAATACTAGTTTCTTTCACAAACCAGCTTCAAGATAAAATATTTCATTGGATAATGGAGTATAATAATATAGAAAAGTGAGCAAGTGTTTGATTGTTGATAAAATGTACATACATCCTTGATGAATGCTTTGCTTGGTGTTATTGTACACTTTAGGGAAATACAAAATTATGTTCATGGGTGGCCAATAGATGCCTTCCTTGGGCAAGGCAAAGGAGCAGGCTGTGCAATATGAGTAGGATATTGCTCTCCTGGCATCACCACTGAGAAATCTGATGCATATGATACCTGCCATCACAACATACATACATCAAACATCATAACATACATACATCAAACACCAGAAAAGAGATAGGGGGCTTACTCTTTCTTGATTCCCAAGTTTCTCAATTGGTCTAGACCCTAAACCACCATCAGTAACTTGATCAGGTGAAGAAAAAGCAGGGGTGGGCCGAAAAAGGTGTTCGAAAATGGCCATTATAAGGAACATTGATATCAAGATAGCTGTAGCAACAAAGCCAAAAGAAATGGCATTCATGGATGCTCCAAAGTCTTTCCAAGGAGTTTCCTTATCAGCTACTGCTTGAGATGGACTTGGATCTGAACTTGTATATATGTTCCATGACCTTGATCTCTCAGTACCAAACTCATTCATACTTGTTGTAGGAACAAATATAGTCCTTGTGCAATGATCAAAACAGGCTTAAAACCACAAAAAAAAAAGCTGTTCCTCATTCATGAATTGGTCATTATCCCTGAAATAAAACTATGTAAATCATTAACATTCTAATTATGACAGTACAAGGAACAAAATATGTGGTCACAACCAGAAACTGATAAAATTTGGTACTATGCATTTTGGGGATAATTCACAAGAAGGTGGTGTTGCCAATGACAGTGCCTGACATAAATTGCTAAGAAAGCTTATAAAGGGCCTTGTGAAACCATATCATCAGCACACGGACTGGCTAAAAAGGAACAAAAATTGAATGTTTATTCTAAATAATCAGGCCAGATAATCACAGATGAGACCTCTAAAACTGACTGGTTTTCAGATGATCAGCCATGGGATGATTCAAAACCGAAAAAAAATTTTGACCCAAAGTTGCAAATAAAGCAGCGACTTAATGCCAGGCGGTGGTGGCATATCATTACAACTTACCAGTACTTACATTTTAGAGGCAGCAGATCATTTTCAGTGACTCTCAGGTCAGGTGATCCTATTTGCCTGTGTTTGTGCAGTGTTGCAATTGAATACTTGTGGTATATATGAAGGGGTGTGTGTGTGTATATTATATACTAACCTGTTCTTAAAAGAAGTTAAATGAATGCCTTGGATTTTGGTCCTGGGAGCTAGGAACAAACGTAATCTTTAGCCACTTCAATCCTATAGCTCAACTGCCCTGGAAAATGAAGACACCACCGCTTCTTAATGAATTATTTAAAGAAAGCAAAGCTCAGACCAACCTAGCTTTATACGCCATTTTGAAAATGTAAAGACAAAGTTATATGATAATCCCAGCAGTACCCTTTTTTTTTTCTTTGATGTCTTGATGTTACATGATCCCTGATGCCTAGCTTAATGAATACTATACCTTGTCTGAAGAAGCAAACCTAAATAAATCAAAAGCATGGGCCTTCTTGTCTGGAGAGAGCCGAAAATTTCAAAAGAATGGCCTATTGCTTCCTTTTTAAAGTTGCTCACTTTATTATTATTTTATAATTGAAATTTACACATTTCGGTGGCGTATTGGTTCCTTCCATTTACCCTTGTTTTAACCCACATGAACTTGAAAAGATTAAGTTAATCATTTGTTAACCAGCTCCAATATAATTATATATAATTTGTTAACTGCATCTCTAAGGTGAAAAATTCAAAATATAATAATTAATTCCACTGAACTCTATATTTCAGCAGTTTTTCACATGAAAGATGATTATAAGTATCATTAAGACACGAGGTAGGCTGTTAAAAATTATAGGGTTATGTAAAGTTATGAACCAAAGTGAAAATAAAGGAAAAGATAAAGATAAAGATAAAGCTGTTAGAGAATGGGATTTAAGGCTGCGATGCTAAACTATATGTTTATAGTATAAAATTTGTAAATACATTAATAGGCATGTGATCAAAGCAAACATAATATACAAGAAAAACAAATAACAATGGAAATTGAATATTTAAGGAAAAGAGGTTGGGGGGATACCTTACAGCTATGCAGTACCAGGAATGTAATGATTTAAGAGAAGAAAGAAAATTGGTGCGTGGCAAAAAGGGAAGAGCAACAAAAAGAGGATGATGTAGACCACAATTATTCTTCATAGATATGTGTATGTATATATATATATACACACTTAAAGTAAACCTGGTGAGAGTAACCTATAAACTATTACTTTTGTCTCTAAAGCCCTCGCAGCTATAATGTTTAACAGTAAAATGAAGGGTAACACTGTTATTAGTTAATAGTAAAGGGACCAATATTGTTATCTTTTTTCTTTTTCCATAAAGCCAAGAATCCATACAAGAATATATAGAAAAGTGAAGGAAAAATACGAAGCAATAATTACAGCACAAACTAAATTATGAAAGGACCCTGGAGAAAAGGAAGGTGAGAAAAGAGGGTCTGTTTGTTTTTCACCAAAAGTTGCATTTGAGTGAGACCCTTTGTCAACAAGATAATGAAAATGTCTGTGAATGATGTGAAAGCCTATCTAGACCTATCCCAAAAAAATGAATCAATTTCCTTGTAGGTTTTTTTTTTTTTAATTTAAACCCAAACTTATCATCTACTATATTACATGTCCTAAGTGAAAAACAATTTTATTTATCACTTAAATCATTCAGCCAATGGGAAAACAAAAAGGGGGTGAATTAAACTTGATATTTAAGTTACTAAACATGAAATTTTGACTAATTAAACAAAGCCACTTCATGCATAAAGGTCATTTCATGATTGTTTCCCATTTCCATGTAAGACAGATTTGTAAAAGAGAAAGAGGACCCCATGATAATAAAGCAACACTAAAGCAGATTTTTATGAAAAAAACAAACAGATTGCCATTCTTCAACCATATATTTTTCTCCTTTTTCTTTCTCACAACCAAATTCCCTGACTCAAGCAAGCGACCCCTTTCCTTTTCAAACAAACAGGTCTTTGTTTTGAGTCTTGTAAGCAAGAGCTAAGCCTAAAGGCAAAAAATATCATATTTCATGTGTTAAAGTCTTTTAATAAAAACACACACACACACACTCCCATATGCCATGGAGAGAGTGCTGTTTATTAATGGTTTATGATTTCAATTCTTTAATCTTCATCACACTCATAGCTTTGCTTTTTATTTAGGCTAATTGATTCAGCAGTGAACCACCACTTGTAACCATGTGCCTTCTCTCTCTTTCTTATGGAGCGTGTAGAAATGATGCCATGGGTGAATCAGATAGATTCAAAAAAAGGATTATTATCCATGTTTCTGTGTACATGTGCAATATCATGCTGCTATATGCCCCTCCCACCCTCTCTACTGAAACTTATGACAAAAGCTTTTATTATCACGAATTTTTCTCATCATGCCATTACACAACAAAGATTTCATTTCTTGGATGACTACGTAAAAGATGGCACAGGGAAATGAGAAAAAAAGTAAAACCAGACAGTTTAGTAATTAGTACGTATGATTTTCGGTATGAATCTATCTTGTATTTAATCTATGTTTAACACGAAATCAAACTCAGATTTGTCAAACCCATTGTTAAGTTGTCATACTTGAAGTGACTGACTTTTGTGGTAGGCAAATCAGAATACAAGTAAAAGACTTGATTATTTTAAGGATTCAATTACAACCTCTTAAATTAATTTAATATACGTATGATAGTTTGAGAATGAAAAGTGGGTCGAGATTAGAATCCAAAACCTGGGTAAATTTGAATTTTGGACAACTGTGAGTCCAGACAAAAGCCCATCTCTACCTTCCTAGAATAATAGGAGTGTACACAGGGGCCTTAGCATGGTATAATTCTAACTTCAGTCCCTCTAAAATGTAAACAATTTGATTTAAGTCATTTCAACACAAAATTTTGAGCTTTGGGCTCCAAAACTTTTAAATTTTATTCACCCACCTATCATACAATGCCTAACTTCATTCTAAATATACTGTTTGAAATCTATCCATAGTTTATTTTATAACACTTAAATTACCATTGATGCGATATGATTAAATATTCATTCATATCATGCTTAAATTTATATCAAATAATAATAAGCAAAAACAAAAGTCAATAACCTATGTTGTAGGCTTGAGAGCTTGGGTTCAATTTCAAGTATCCTTATTCCCCATTCCCAATTATCAAAAAAAATAAAAATAATAATAATAATAATAAAAGAAAGTAGGACTTTTGGTTTGCAATTACAGTTACAGAGTGGAAAATTATCATATTCTTGGGACTTTAGGGCTTACCAACAAAAAGGAATCTTTTTTACTTTACTACAAGATCATACTGTTTTATTTCCATTAAACAGGCCTAAAATGAAGTTGCCTCGCCTCATCTGCTTAAGACGTGGATTAGTTTTGATTACAAGGTTACTGATATCCCGTTTTATCTGATCTCTTATGAGATGCCATTTGTCAATGCATGTGAATGTGATTTTATCGATGACAATTGATGATGCAATGAGGAACACTACATTTATTGCATATTAGTTATAACTTGTTTACAGATCCACTACAAAAGCTTGTGCTCCAAGCCACAAGCCTGAGTCAAAGGCATGCAGCTGCAACTGAGATTCTGAATTTTATACATATATATTGGTATTTTTCTAATCCTGTACTCATTTGATTATTAGACCCCCACTTTGAGATCCACATTATACGTATGTATATATATATTCACACGTATTATATTGGTGGTAATGAAAATACAAGGTCCATGGACTCTTTAGATATTATGCAACTCGCAGAAACCTTAAACCCCATAGTGAAGAACCCAGAAATGGACCAGTTTACCAAGAACTCAAACCCCAATACACAAGAGCAAGAATTAGATGAACAAGGAAGCAACAATTGTGAGATGTTTGGTCCCAAACTGAGAAGAAACAACTCGGTTTCTTCAGCCTATGCATTGCAGCTCCAGGTTGCTGTGAAGAGAGCATTCTCGATGAGAAGATCTTCTTCTGTTTCTGAAGGGTACTGTAGGATCTACGACCGGTGTTTGAGCTTGGGATCACCTTTTGTTGATGAAGAATGGGATGTAAATGGGACAAGAAGATCTGACAAGAAGAAGAAGAACATCAAAGGCAAGATCCTAAAAGTATGGAAGAAACTTTTTAGATTTTAGTGTGTCATATTTATTTACAATAAATTTTTATATAGCCTTTTTGAATACGCATTGTTGTTTCTCTTAGTAAAAGAAAAACAACCTTGGCTAATAATCGACTGCTTTTATTGTTGTCTTTGTTTTTGTAGTAGCATTGATATGATAAAAGGGAAAATCTTTCTTTTATTGTGTTGTTGAATGCAGCTTAGTAAAATTTGGCATTTTCAACAAATTTATTGAAGTAGCCATAGGAAACTAAGATCTTAAATTTTAAATTTAAAAACAATATAAATTGTTTAAAAATATAACATTTATTACTATAATCTTAAAATGAATTTGTAAATATGCATCTCAAATCCAAATTTTCCTGAAAGGAATATAAAAACATTATAATGTCAAAATGAAATTAAAATTTTTCAATGGCAACGAAATTTTATAGCTAATGTGGAAACGATTTCCACAAAATTAGGTGATATGGGTTGGTTTAATTATACAGTCTTGAACTTCAATGTCCCTTTTTATTTAATTTTGTTAGGAATATAATTGGTTTGGGGTCTAAAGTCAAAAAGTTTTAGCTCTAAATGGAAATCATTTAGCCTAGGTAAGCAAGTAAATTAATTTACCTGTCTAAATCACTCCAATTCCCTAAAACAGCGGGTAAATGTTCCCCTTCACTCAAATACTAGGGAGACAAGTGCCAACTCTATTTATAGTCTTAAAAATAGACATATATGGTAGACAGCTCCGCAAGAGGCTTTATAATTATAATGACTATAATCTAGACAAAAGACAAATCCTCTAGATTTATATTTACAGTTCCAGCTAAGCTAAAGCAAGAAATCAACCCCAATGGCACGAATCAGAGGATTATGAATATTCAGCCACACCAGGAAGCTGTGACGATAATAGCCTTTTATTTCTCTATGTTTCTTGTTCCTTATATGCTGTGCCATCTTTGACCAAGATCAAGGTTTCTTCAATCCATCAAGTATTATTAACATTGAGATTTTCATCAACCAAGTATCAAGTTAAAATAGTATCTGCAACCTCTTCAACTGAACCAACCATTCTCTACTTCGCTTTATGGCCAAAACATTGATTACACCAGAAATTGAGACTTTCTCTGGCAAAAAGCAACCGCACGCTCGTTGAAATTCAATTTTCTGCAATTTTCTGCAAAATAATGATTGAAAAATTAATGTAATTTGAAATTGAACAAATCAAGCAGAAAGGTGTCGAGTGTTGACCATGTAATCAGAAGCTTTTTCCAACACCACTACACACTCCTCATGGAAATTTAAGTTAATAATGAAAGCAAACAGTGATACTAAAAAGACCAAAAATTTCCACAACTAAGAGGAAGAGAATCTGCTCTGATTAATGAATTCAGGCAGATTTAATACCCTTAATTGATAATTGTGATCAATGTTGAATTCAAGATATTGTCAACAATGCAAATCATTTCATAACAATAAAACGATCATCAGCTCACAAACGCCATCAACAAGTGCACCACACTTTTTAGTTCCCTTACTTGGGATTCTCCAACAGGCTTTAAGCTTCTAAAAACCCTACTTTCCTTCAATGAATAAATGTTTTTTTCAATATTCTCTAACCTACTATAAAAATTATAGCTGGTAAAACATTGACTCAGATAACAATAAATAAATGATTACGGGTAAATGGCAAAGTTCACAATCAAATACTTACCATTTAAAATTCACTAAGAACCAGAACTAGATTTCTGTACCCATACTTGTTTCTGCAAATATAAAGAATGGACAGAAACTTGGTTGGTAAAAATGTAGGAGAAAACAAAGAAAGAAATCAGGTATTCAAGAATAGTTTGACCACCTCATAAGAACCATACACATTGGCTCTTTTCCTGGTTTCCCATCATTTACAGCAGATGATCCATTGGCAACTGCTACACGACTGCTAACCTGCTTACTGGATCCTGCATGATTTCAAAAATAGAGGTAAATGAAATGTGAAACTTGCAAATACACATCACAGACACCTAGAGTTTGCTCAGCTCCCAAAATCGAAACTAACCATTATGTTCACTTGCAAAGTTTTACCTTGCCAGCTCCCAACACTTGAGAAATCAACTTTAGTATCACCACAAGCCCCTGGACAATTTTCAGAAAATGAAACTCCAAAGTTATTCTTGATAAAATAAAGCACTGTTTTCTGCAATCTTGAGTTGCAGCTACTAACTGAGCACATAACACAAACACATGCAGGTTGATTTTGCTTTTGTGTCATGGTAGCAATCAGCTCCAACTTAATTATGGACAATCCCTAGGACAATAATATCCCAAAGGAACCATATTACGAAGATTTAATAGACCCATATAGCCATACCTTCCGAAGAATCTATAAGCATCTGCGCAGAGTGAGAAGCAGATGATGACAAGGACTCATCACTAGCATATGATCCATCAGAATGGCGAAGGGTCCAAACACCATGATCTGTTCTATCTTTGTTTCTGCTACGTCTTTCTAGCTTCTTAGCACCATGCAAGTGATTCCCAGCAACATTACCATCTGAAGCATTGCATGCATCCTTCAAACCTAAATTTGCATGTGGATGCCAAGGAGGTCGTCTCTCTTTTTCCAAATTTGAGGTCTCAATATGCTGCTCTGACTGGAAGCCGGCACACTGACTTTGACGAGAATCCTTGTTTAACAGTATGCCTCTGATTATTCTGTTTTCGCGTGGTGAGTTCAGTTTAGTAGGAGTTGAACGAAGTATTGTTTTAATTGGAGATGTAAAATTCTGTTGATGCAACATACTTCCAGCCACCTGTGCAAAGAATCATCGTCATAAAGAATGTAACATTCAAGGAAATTAGAGAGAACTACAGTGGTTGCTTGTATGAATTGATAATAGTGGGGCCGGTGCAGTGCATGTGCAAACTATGCCAAAACAACAAAGCATCCAGCAATAACAAGATCAAACAAAGAATGAGCGGAAAAATGTTCTTATCTCCTGCAAATTAACCCCCTCAACCCTGCTCCAACTCCTAAAAATTCTCACTCATTTTCCATAAGTATGCACTCATGCACCCTATTCATTTAGTCCAAGCCTCCATCAGAACAAGGAATGAATAACAGAAACATAAACAATGACAGAATAGTAGAACCACTAGAATATGAGAAAAAGAGGAACAAGAGGCTCACATGAGAAATTTCTTTCTCTTTCCCTTTCCCTTTCAGAAGCAGAACTTTATTTTTATCGGCATCAGTAATTTTAGTAGCTCCTGGAAAAGTGAGAATGAGACTTTAAATTTGACACATGAAACTTGGGAATGCAACCACAAACAAGAAAGCTCTTTGACTGGTGTCATGCCAACAAACAAATAACAAGAGATAATGTAGGGTAATAGCTCATTTGACACCGGAAAATGATAATGGCTTTATTAGGCATTTACCACTTTCCCTTCAGATACTTCAGTTCCCACAGATGATGCCAAAATAACAGGCTTATTGGAAAGTTGCTGCTCATCCCTTCTAGAAACCAGAATGTATGTCGATTTGTCTTTGCCACTTGCATTTTTCAAGCTATCCCTTAGAACATACTGCCACCATATAAGACAAGGTATTAATGATGCAAAAACTCCCAACATTTTATGAGGAAATCCATAATGAATCTAAAAATATCCAATTTAACACTTCATCGTCTTTACATAGCATATGAAAGAAATTATTCCCCAGAAGTTTTACATTTGTTGCACAATCTGGTCTAATATGTTAATGAACCCATCTGTTCATTATTTTACAGCAAAAGCAAAGAATGTACAACAATTTCACAGTTCACACATTAGTGTTTTATTGAACCTAAAAATCTATACACCATTACTATATGAGAAGACGGACAGAAACATGTGTCCTCACCCAAAAAAAAAGGAAAGGGAGCTTTGACTAAGTACCAAATATACGCATACCATTGTAGTAGAACCCCGCCTCTTTTCAGAACCTCTTTTTGATGATGCTGAACTTGGAATCCCACCAGATTGTCCACCAGCTCTTCTGCTAAGTTTCCCATTAGACAGTGACTTCTGTCATAGAATATTATAAGAATTCCGAAGTTGTAGCCATTGGCCCAAGCAGTTCACATGAAAGAACTAAAGTAAATCAGCAAGTACTTTAGCCCATGATAAAATAAACCAGGAAAGGAAAAATTTTCAGACTGAAATATAGTACGTCAAAAAAGGTGGAAGGTGAAAACTATTGGTCCTTAGTAATTTGTCTTTCTTCAGAAATTAATTCTCACTGGTTGATGTCATTGATTGATTTTTGACAGGCACTACTCTATCAAATTACTTTTATATTGCAGCCAATAAACCAAAGAAATGACTATTTGACTCTAGAGCTTGATGATAAAACACAAAGAAATGATACTAAACAAAACGGACGTGATGATTTACTGTTAACTGGTCTGTTACTGTAATTATAATATATTACCCGTGATCCAACCTTAGCAGCTCTTTTCTGTCTAACAAAATCCATTAAAGGTGTAACTATGGAAGAATCCTTCAGTGCACCTGAAAAAAGACATTAATGGCATGATTGAAAAATACCAATGCATAGAGACACCAAATTTCGCACTAATAAAAATTGTCATGTAACCAAAAAAAAAAAAACTTCTTTGTTTTCATTTTCTGATAATAGAACTTCAAAGTGCATATGTGAAAAGATTTGTGTGACTAACCAACTCTTTCTGCCTCCCTCCTCTCTAATTGTATCTCTGCACTAGGAAGATTCTCAACTGGCTTTGCAAGAAATTCAAGGAACTCCAAATACTCAGGATCTAGATGTTCATCAAGAAAGACTTGTATTTATGAACAGGAAGATAGTTGCATGTATGGGTAGAAGTTCAATCCATTTTAGAGTTGAGCTATACTTAAAAGCAAGACAGCTTATTACCTTTGAATATAGTCCCTTCACAATCATCATTTTTAGCCCAGAGCGTGGGAACGCATTGGGAAGGTGCATACTCAACAATAGTTTTAAACTGTACCCCTAAAAGAAGTGAAATAATTCATTTACTTTGAAAAAGGCTAATGAAAGCAGATTAATTAAAAAAATGATAGATCATTCATAAGCTTGTCAAGACTAGATCCTGATTCTGTCACAAAAAATCATTTTTATTTTGGCAATGAAGATGATCTAACATCTCCAAACAACTCATAGATTTCTGGCTGTTAGTTAAAAGAGATATACTCCGCAATAAAAATTCATGTGACACCATATCAATCTCTTTGAAGTTCATGAATTACCTTTCTCATTAACAAACACATGACCATTAAAGAACTCTGCAAACTCCAAGACATCCTCAGGGCTCTTGAAGTCTATGTACAGTCTAGAACAAGACTGATGCTTCTGACTGCAAAATAATTTTGAAATCTATAATAAGACAATATCTTTTTTGTGTATGCTTACTACGGAATTCTGGCTATAAACAATTAAACCAAAAGCTAGAACAGAAATATATGCAAGACCAACTGCATGAATTAGTCTCTCAACAGTATCTACATCGTACGTTCATATTTGATTAAAAGGATCTAGAACATGGCAAAATCTCCTTCCCTGTTAATAAACTTACTTTATAGCAGAGGCAGACTCCTACAAAGAGCAGAGGAACTTGTATGAGGATAAAAAGAATGATGATGTGACTGAAACTGAGTTGTCAATTAAGCAAAGGAAAGCCAAATTTTAAGCAAAATGAAACGAAGCCCATTTCCAACAGACTAGCATTAAACCCAAAAAATTACATAATCTGCAGATAAGAAACCTAATATAAATGGGAATATAAAACAATATTCATTTAAAAGTAACGACTGTTACTGCTAAAACAGTAATAATGCAGTAAATGCAAAACAAAAGAAGCCATGCAAACACACCCTTGAATAAAGGGGGGGAAACCAAACTAGAAAGAGATAGTCATAACAAAAATAGAAACAAGAAAAACAGGGATAATAAAATACTAAAAAAAAAAGTGTAATTAAGAATGTAATTAAGAAATAAAAGAGAAACTAACCGGTTCTTTCCTGGACGGAAGGAAAACCAGTTGTAACGGCCAGCAAAGGCACTATCGACTTGTTCGATAAGCATGGCCTCCGTAATGGACGGTGGCAAGTGGCGGAGAACCACTTTGGTTCGATCCAAAGTCCGCTTCATGCCTGCCGGAACCCTAAAAACACCACAAAAAACCCCCTGAAATGAATTCGACAATTGTGTTTTACAAAAGCTGGCTTCGAAAACAAACGTGATAAACAGTGTGAGATCACATCTTCTTGTATAAAGGAGTTGATGATCGATCGATTAGAAGTACGGAATTCTAATTTTTGCGAAATACAGCCCAAATCGCCATGCAGGAGTGAGTAGAAGAAAATTTAAGAATGGGGATAATAATAAATATTTTGTTTGAATAATATGATTTTAAGTTGTAATTGCTCTATATTTGTACTAATTTCAAAAAAATCAGAAAATGTTTAATTAATTAATTAATTATATTTACTTTAAGTTCCTTTTCAAACAAAGAAAATCAATTAATTTTAATAATTAATTAATTAATGTGACTCTAACAAAATTAATTTAATTTATTTTCAAAACTTAAAATTTTCCCAATTCATTTTTAAAATATAATATTTCCATAATTAATAAAAAATTAAATTAAAATAACATGTCAAAGCTCGAACAATAAACGCGACTAACACGATTGGTAGGAGAACACCCTTAACCATACATCTTAAGTCATATGTCTTATATAAATATATAATAATAATTATACACTTTGTTGATTTCTAAATATATCCAATATTTACATGATTAATAACTTATCAAAAATCAATAAAATATATTTACCTTCAAATTTAAACCTAAACTAATTAATTAGTAAAACATTTAATTTATTATTGTACTAAAATTTTATTTTAATATTTTAATATATTTTAATTTTATTGTATATAGTTTATTATTTCTATTAATTATATATTAATAATGTTGTTAATTAAGTTAATGTTACAAATTAATTCGACACTAACTTAAAATTGATGAAAATATCATAATTAATAATTATTTTCATTTTAACATTATACATATTTAATATGTTATTATTAATTAATTTCAAATCATATTTTTATTATTTATTATATGTTATTTTTAGACACATATTTATGTTTTAAATTTATGATTTTCCCATATATTTTTAAAAAATTAATTTATATATATTTTTATTTTAAAAGTTATGATGTGTTTTTAATAAATTCGTTTAATTTTGTTTGATACACTTGAATTAAAAAACAATAGAGTAATTAAATTCAATGCACTTTTTATTAATATTTTCTTGAACCATTATGAATCTAATTCATATAGAAATATTAATAAAATTTTAATTGGCATACATAGTATAATATTGTGTTCCTAATTTCAACTATATATTTTCATTATATATTTCGTGTAGGTTAAATTCCATCTGTCAATCGTCTCGGGTTTTCCTTTTACTTTTGGATTCATCCCTAATTTCCCAGATTTTCTCGAGGATGAGCGGGAAAATACTTTTGATACTTTTATACTAAGAATTAAATTATATTTTATTCGTTTTACTAAAAAATAAATAAATTAATCATTCTATATTAAATTAAACAGTAAATTAATCCTTCTATTAATAATTCTATATATTTGATCTAAGTATACGGCATGAAATAGATATTGTATACCATGTATCATTATCTGGTTATTTTGTTAGCCACATATTTTTTTTTTTTATATTAAATCATAGTTGGGTAGGAAATTGTCTAACATATTTTCATCTCTAAAATTGAGAATGGATATAAAAATAACAACTTTACAAACAATGAGCTAACTTCTTTCAAACATCGTGTACAAAATGGTAACCGACCGACCTCATTTCTAAGCATCCACAAAAAACTTAAATTCATAATAAATTCCAACATATCATTACAAATAGTACAACTTTAAGGTTGAAAAATTATCAGACCTCACCACAGCATATGCCTAAAATCCTGACATTGTCCTTCACAAAAATGAGATTCCTAAACAACACACAAGCCATTGTTGCCATTTAAGCCTGTACATCAAAGAGCAATTAAACTTGGCGTCAACAGCTAAACGAATAAAACATAAAATTTGTGCTTGGTTGACTGGAAAAGTGAGAAAAAAAATAAAGTCCGTGTCCGTGTCCGTGTCCATGTCCGTGTCCGTGTCCGTGTTCGTGTTCGGTAGAAAAGAAAAGAAAACAAGAGAGATTACAATTTTCCATCTTAATGCATAAAAACAAATCATTCTAAATTAGAATGATAAGACAAGAGAAAATGAGAGAGAGATGTAACTTATTTCAAATTTATGCATTTTTCAACTCTACCAAGCAATGAACAGATATAAAATTACTTTCTCTTTCAATTTGTCCATCCTTCATACCAAGCACACAAATGGAAAGAGAATATATTTTCTTTCTTTCTATTTTTCTACTCATTCGATTTTCTATCTTTCCAATTTTCTTTAATGTAAAACCACATAACAACAATCATTGCAGAAGGTATCAACGGAAAATTTCAACATGAAGCGAATGATTGTCAAGAATCAAACAACACCAAGACAAGGTTGACATTCCACAGCAATGAAGGAACTAAATCCCTAGTCACCAGTGTGTTGTATGCATAGGCACATGGAAGGGAAACAAATATTCAAAGATGCATAAGAATATAGACTTGAGTGTCAAACTTTAACACACACAGGGAGTGCCCAAATGGTGAGCCCCAAAGTTTAGATCAGTGAAAAAGATTGCAATGTTCTTCATTTACACTTGATCATTATGTGTGGTGTCCAACTACTAGAATACAAATATGGATAAAAGAAATTTATTTCCTCCATGCAAAAAAAAAACAAGGGATCACTGAATGTTGGTAATTGAGAACCAGAAAGACACACCTCAATTAGGATGAGCTCAATTCTCAATGTGCTGCTAGTCCCGCAGGCCAAGCTCGACCTCAAGCTCATCATCTTCTTCAAACAACTTCAAAAGACGGGCATATTGTTCGTCTCGTTTCTTCTTTTGCCACAACTTGAAAAGGAAAAATGAAAACAACCCAACCGCAACAAGTCCAAGCACTATGAAGATTACCTTGGTCCCAGTATTATTAATCGCATTAGATTTCGTCTTTGAGCTGTTGTTTGAACCTTTAGATTCATCAGAAAAACCTGAAATTTGAAACAAATTGAAGCAACTAGCTCAATACTTTCATTAATTTGGTAAGCAGCAATGAGAACAATGTAGAATTTGAAGTCTATTACAGCAACATAATCAGTGTCCCTCAACAAAAAGATTCAAGTAAGGCTTCAAAGCAAGTAAACCAAATACAAGGAATATGGAACCATCTTCATGCAATGTCAGCAACAAATCTACAATTATCTAGATCAGTTATGCATGATAACATAGTTCCATGTGAACTCCGTTTAATCAATCATCATAATTTCCTAAAATTTCATGGAAATCTGTACAAGTAGGTTGGATTTCAAGCCCAACTTAGTTTGATCATGCTATAAACAATTAAACATACTAATTGCCTACTTAAACCACTAAATAGCAGATCTATTACAAGTTTGAGATTCAGAAAAGCAACTTTGAATCACGGATTCATTCTTTCAACTTACAAGTAAAAAATCTATCTTAATGGCTAAAATTCCTCCTAGTAACAAATTCTCACAAGCGAAACAAAAGAAGCTTTGCAATTTAATTTTAAAAAGAAGAATCCTTCCCCAATTTTCATCCTTCCCCGAAAGAAGAGAAAAAGAAACAAAAAATTGCTTTATTTTCATGTTCATTAGATGCTAATTTTATCAGCAGCCAAATGGAGAATATTAAACAATAGTAAAGACAGAAAAAATAGAAAGTTTTCATGAAGTAATCAAACAAAAGAAAATGTGAGATTTGCATGACTCGGTACATAAAAATTGTCCGATCTCAACGAACAAATCAACTGCATAAATCAGCAATAGAATAAACTTAATTTCCAAGCCATTAATGATTCGAAATTCGACCAGAATAATTTGATAATACAATTCAAAGAACAATTCTTTAGAAAAATAATTGAGTATAACCGATCTAAGAAGCAAACCTGAGATAAAGTGTAGAGAAACGGAAGCGAAAAACAGTAAGAAACGGAGCGATCTACTTCTTGAAATTTCAGTCATCGTCTCAAATCTCTCTCCCTTGGCAGAGAAAGAGGAATCGGTCTCTTTTGGCCTCCAATGCGATTATATTCTTTCTCTTTTTTTTTTTTTTTTTTCCCAATAACGGGACTTACAAAGACGCGGATTTTGTAATGTTGCCCCCATCTATTTTTACTTTTCCAAATCTAACTCCCTGCTTGGAATTTTGTTTTTTTTTCTTTCCTTTTTTATTTAACTTTTTATTTACGAGAATTTGGTACACCTCAATGTGGTGAGTATTTCGTTTTTAGTTAAATTTTTTTATTTAGTTAATTTTGTTAACATAAAAATAGATAATATTCTGAAATTTTCAATTAAAAATATGTTTTGCAAATAACATGGAAAAGATAAATACCATATTTTTATTCCTCATTTTCTCCCAATTTTGTAAATTTTTTTCAAAATATGATGATTCTACCTTTTTTTTCTTCTTATGTACTAAAAATGTAAAGTGATTAAAAAATTGGGTAAAATTACTTTTAATTTTACTAAAATATTTAAATTTAAATTTTAAAAATAAAATAAAAAACCCTTAAATACTATATCAATGGAGTCCGTTTTGTAATAGCAAAGGTTAAAATGAAATACCAACACTCCTAATCCTACTCCATCTCATTATATATAATAAACAACATTAAAAAAACTTAAATAATATTAATATATATCACATATTTTAAGATTATGAATCGTTGAAGATTATCTTTTTATTTAAGGTTGAGAGGAGATTATAAATAGTTCTAGATATTATATAAAAAATAGATATGATAAGAATCTATATAGGGGTGTGTAAAATTCGGTAAAACCGAAAAATTAATAAATAAAATTAAAATATATAAATAGGCCTACTATTCATCTAAACCCAATCCCTAAACCCAATCCAAACCCAAATATTCAATCCAACCCAATTACCTAATCAAAAAATTACAAATAATATAATAAATAAAAAATTCTAAAATTAAAATTATGTAATTTTTTTAATTATGTAGTGATTTATTTGAGTAATTTAGGTAATTCGGATAATTCGGTTAATTCGGTTAATTCAATTAATTCAGTTAATTTTTAACCAAAAATAAAAAACATATAATTTTTGGTTAATTTGGTTAACCGATCGAATTAACCGAAAAAATTTCGGTTCGATTAATTTTTTTGAAAAAATTTCGGTTTGATTAATTTTTTGAAAAAATTTTAGTTCGATTAACGGTTAAAAATTTTGAAAAGTCGGTTAATTCGATTAATGTTATTTCGGGTCGGTTAACCGATTGAACACCCTTAAATCTATAATAAAATTAATATTAAAAAATAAAAATGAGGATGTTATTTTAATATGCTAAATAGTATTCTAATGTTTTAATAATTTTATTTGAATTAATATTATTAGTTAAAATTTATTGTTGGATTTCGGGCTAGTTTGGATGGGCGGTGTGTTTACCTCCGGTGAGGTTAAAAACAGCGGTGGCGGTGAGATTAGTTACTGTAGCGGTGAGATTGGACACTGTAGCAGTGAGATTAAAAACAGCGGTGGAGTGTGTGTTTGGATTCAAACGCAATTGTAGAAGTGATGAGGTGAAAATAAAAATGACCATTAAGGACATCATATTAGAATTTATCGCCATTCTCTTTATTCTTCCTTTTCTTCTTCTTCTTTTCTTTTGTTGTGTTTCTTTTTGTTTTTTTTTTTTTTTTTTGCCTTTTTCGAATTTGAAGTTGAAGTTGAAGTCACCATTCTTGACTTTGTAATTTTGACATGTGAAGCGGCCTTTACCCTCTTAGTAAGGTAACCAAAGGCTATGAATATGAACCGATGTTAGCTCAAAGCTCTTGAGTAGACTGGCTTGATAGCGTCCATGCCCCACATGTAGGAATCCACGTTTTAGTGGCCTTAATGTGTCTAACTGTGATCATGCGATAATTTCTTGCCTTATTCTTGCAGTGAGCTAAGCTTCCATGTTCATCTCCTTCATTGGCTTGCAGTGTTGGCTAATATCTCGCAAGGTAGGTTCTGCCATTTTTAACAAATTAGGAAGTAAGTTGCAATCTCTGTCATCTTCTAAGTCCTTAGATTCTTCTAGACACATATCTCACTAGAAAGGGAGTTCGTAACAACGTCGTTCAGGTCATTGATATCTGGGACCCATATCCGGTATGAAGGCAATTTCCAGAGAACGAATGATTATTTATGAATGAAGAATAAAAGAATGTTCAATAGAATGTATAGCATGGAAAAATAAAAAATATTGGTCCAAAAGATGCATTTTATTGAAGTAGTAATTGAACATGAGCCTATTTCACAAAAGAGATCTTATTGCTTCTAGGCTTAAAGCAACAAGTATACTTCACACATTATTCTAGGTAAGCTTCTAAATACTATAGGAATTTCTTAGTAGTCTCATTGCTTAAAATGCTCTTAGGTTCATGCTTACGCTTTTGGTGCGTCGCCTATCTCCACAACACCCATTTTGACAAATTTTTCCACCAACTTGAAAGTCATGCAATTTTCTATCGAATGTCCTGTAACTCCCGCATGATACTCACTGGACATTTTGGTTATACCATCTTTGGGTATGGAGGCTGCAGTGGTTTTATAAAATAAGGAGCTACAATATGCATATCAAATAAGTTCGTATAACTCACAGACGTCATGGGAATAGAGTGTGGCGAGGTTTTTCGAATACGCCTCTGGATTGGGTTCTTGCTTTGGTGGGACCGTGATTGTAATCGCTTTCTTTTGGTCGGCTTGTCAGAACGGACTTGAATAACCCTTAGTATACACACTCGTCTGCGCCCCATCTTTACCCTTCCTCTTGGGTGTTGAAGCCCTTCTCCCTTTTTTCTTTGTCTTTGGTAGGCCAAAACAACGCGATTAGCTTGCTCATTACCGGGGCCCATTGGAGAATTCAAGAAGACCAAGTATTAGTCCTATATTGAGATCCGGTATCACGTGAGAATGTGCATCTGGTTGAGTTGGGACATTTATTGGGGAATAAACGATGTCTTCATCATTATCCACATTGTCGATCCTTTGGTCACTCTTTTTTCAAGTCCTTGACTAGTAACCGAGTTTAATGGCCCATCGTGTTCTTTTGAAAGTCTAGCATTTGCTCTCGCATTTCTTGTTGAATTTGGATCAATTGTTCTTGCATCGTATTTGCCTTTGCTCTATCCTCACCAACCTTTGTTCCATGTTTTCGAGTTAATGAAATAACTTCACCTTATTAGGGTTTTTCCACAAATTTTAATGCACGTGATATGATGCAATGTAAATGCATGAAATGCAATGCAAATACATGAAATGCAAAAAGAAAGAGAGGCGTTGGTTATGAATTCAATTTCATTAGAAGAACTTTTCTAGAAAATACATTTCTTTACATAAAATGGATTGCATATACGGCCTTATCCTCATAGTCCAGGTGAAAACACCAATCCTCTTCTTCGTATCCGGATGTTATGGTCGTGCCCCGTGAACTTTCTCACTGGATACCTCTTCTAGCTCCTTGTTGTTTGGTCCAGGCCGTACCTCCTCGCTCACTTATCTTTCGCGATGTTTATGGGCTTCTTTTAGAAAATGATGACTCTCGAATAATCTTTGTCGGCTTGAATCCTCAGAGAGTCTGTATTCTTCCATGGGTTATCGGTCCCTCTCGTCGTTTACCTGGACTATGTTCGAACGACCGTACTATAATCCACTTTATCAAGTAACACATTTCCTTATGATAAACTCTTCTATTTAGCAATCGAATATGAATCAACACCTTCTTTCTAAGATGATGCGGTGTGATGCAATGCAATCACAAACAAAACAAAACACGTTAGCACAAGAGAAATAAACAAAATAGAGTACCTATCCAGGGTGACCACTAAGGGTTTAACATAGTTGTACCTAAGGTGGGCTCTTAGGTTCACTACACGTGGTTTGGTTCTAAAGTAAGTGGTACTGAACTAGCAGATTCCTCGATCCTTACCCATCATAGGCTCATTTAGACCGAAGTTCGATTCAGGGAATACATTTCCCTATGGCTACGGAGATGAAAATCTCACGAAGACATAGGTACGGATGTATCCCAAAGCGATCCACTATCCTACACGGAGGTGAAAACCTCACTGAAGGAGTAGTTCTCACTCTCACTTAAAGGTGTGACCACAGCGGTCTGCAATGCAATGCCGAAATTGAAACAACATGCAATAAAGATCGTGATTTTTAAAATAATCTTTCAAACTTCCGACAAAAGACTGAAAATAATCAATTTATGGCTTGACTCTCTTTAAGGTTTTCCCCAGTGGAGTCGCCAAGCTGTCGTAACCATTTTTTGGAAGACGACAAAAAGGGGTTGACTTTGGGTTTTAAAAATGAAAAAAAAGGGAGTCGCCACCGACCTTTAGTTGGTGTGATCGGATCACCTTTATTTTAATAAAACGTTTTGTTTTACTAAAACACTTTATTTCGGTCTCACGAAGTTTTAAAAATCGGGTTCGGGAGTCGATTCTACATACGAGGAAGGGTTAGCACCCTCGATACGCCCAAAATTGGTACCAAAATGATTAATTAGTGTCTTAATGTCGGAAATTTAAAAAGGTTTTAAAATACGGGTCTTAAAAATGTATTAGGATATTTGAGATTTCTTTGTTTCGAGAGGATATAAACATCACATCCAGCACGTTAGGATACGATATTCGAAGCCTTCGTAATCAAAGTTGTCTCGGAGTTCTTGAAATTTATTAAAAGGATGTTTGGTGTTTTAGTCAAACGGAAAATTGTATCCCAGCACGTTAGGGCACTATTCCCCAAATTTCTAAACACGCAAACATTGCCTGATTTGAAAACTTTTGGACGGAATAAGGTGGTTTTGTAAATGCGCTTTGATTTTAGTGTTTGAGCTAAAATAGATATAGGTATTCGGGTTTTGAAAAATCGAGATTTCTTTACTCCGAAAAGATCTAAACATCACATCCAGTACGTTAGGACACGATGTTTTAATCTCTCGAAGTTAAGGTCGTCTCATATTTCATGAAATAGGATAGAAGGATGTTTGATTATTAAGTGAAACAAAGAATCGCAACCCAGCACGTTAGGGCACTATTCCACGAATCTCTAAATACGAAACATTGCCTTATTCTTTTTCAAAAAATTAAAGGAAATATGATAATTTTCAAAATGTATTAATAATATAACACAAAGCTAAGAAAACAAATGTGGACGTAAACACGGTAAATATAAAAAATACTACCACTACTAACGATAACAATAACAATAATAATAATAGATAAACTAACAATATTAATAATAGTAATAATAGTAGAAAAGAAGAATGATAACACATACCATTGTAATAATAGATGATAGTAATAGCAAACAAAAGAAAGAAAAAAATGGTGAAAATAATGAGAATAACGAATAATAATAATAACGATAACATGGTAATAAATAATAATAAAATGATAACGGTAAAAATGACATATGAATAATGATACAATAATAATAATACAATAATAATAGTAACATGGCAAGAATGATAGAGAATAAAATGATATTAGAACAATGATAATGAAAACATAAATAATACTAATAATAATATATATAATGTACAAATAATATTGTAAAATAAAACGAAAGAAAAATAAAATAGTAATAGTCTTTAATAAATAACGAATATATGCAAAAGAATAAGCAAATATAATATAATATAATAGTAATAGTAAAAATAAAAATAATAACGATGACAATAATTTGGGTAACAAAACAATAATAGAGATAATAATAATAATATAATGATACAAATACTAAATAGTGATAATAACAAAGAGTTACACAATAATATAATGCCAAGAATGATAATGGAAATAATAATATATGTATACATGTATATAAATAAAATAAGTAAGTAAGATAAATTAATAATTAAATAAAATAATAAATAATAATAATAATCGTAATATTAATATAAATAATGGTAAATACAATATAATATTAACAATATCAAATACAATAATAATAATAATAATAATAATAATAATAATATTAACATAGAAATAATAGAAAAGATTAAGTTGTTAATTGATTATACTAAATAAATAGTAATAATAATAGATAATAGTAAAATAAATAATAATATGATAATAGTAAATAATAGTAATAGTAATAATAATAATAATAATAATAATAATAATAATAATAATAATAATAGTAGCAAATAAATATTAAATAACAATAGTAATTGTGAAGATTGCAAAATAATTAAAATGGACTAAATTGCGTGAAAACTGAAGTTTTAGGGCGGATTTATAAAAATAAAAAAGAAAGGACCTATTTGTATGCGCGACAGAAGCAAAGGGACCACAGAGGCAAATAACCCTCCGGCCAAAAGCAGCAGCAATACGCCAGGACCAAATTAGAACCAAAATAAATTGTGGGGCTAAATTTAAAATAAAAAACACGATTGCAAATGTCGAAAAAGCGGAAGGGCCGAATCGCAAATAGCCCTTTTCAAAAACACGCGGATCTTAGGCGGGTCGGATCGGATCGGTCGGTCGTGCCAAACGACGTCGTTTTGGGGCTAAACCCCAACGCACGTCGTTTGTGGGGCTATATAAGGCCCAAAACCCCAAAAATTTCATTTCTATCGTTCTAAAAAAAATTTCTTTTCTCTGTTTTGCTCTCTCTGGGGAAGGCTTGGCAGAATCCCATTATTCGCCGCCATGGCCAGTCTTGTGTGCCACGCCACCATGTATGATGGCTAAGTCCAAAAAGGTAAAACTTCGTACTTTTATTCTCTTTTTTTTTATACTGTTTTTTAGTAAAAAATATGAATATATGCGTGTTTAATAAATTCGAAGAACAAGAATAAAATAAAAAAAGAAGATCTTAACACCTTTTTCGGATTCGTTTTTCCTTTCTTTCTGATTTTTTGCTTCTTGTTTATTTTTTGCTTGAATCTCTGCTTCCTTTAGTTCCGAAATTTCTTCTCTTTTTTTTGTATATTGATAAAAAAGAAGGAAAAGATGAAAAATTGTCTTGAATCAGTTTTTTTAATCGCAAAAAGGCTCTCAAAGTTTTCGTTTTTTCATTCCAAAAAAAAATCCTTTTACATGGTTCTTTGTTCGGCTTATATAGCCATTAAAAATTACAAAATATTGCTACTGTTGCTGTCTTGTCCGTTTGATGCCTTGCAGGTCAAGTGGAGAGCAGGTGGAGGGTCGGTGGCCGACTCTGCCAGTGGCATGGGCGGTGTCGTCAGAGGCAAGTGGGGGTCGGTGGCGTCAGAGGGCAGATTCGGCGCAGAGGCAAAAAGGAGGCTAGGGTTTTTGGCTTTTACATTTTCAGCTAGGGTAGTTGGGCTAGGTTTGGGCTTAAGTTGGGCTTAAGTTGGGCTTGAAAGGGTAAAATGGTGTCAGTCTGGTGCCCTCTTTGCTCATTGTAATAGTATATGGCGATGAAACAAAGACATAAGAAAGACCCATTTTGCCCGGTCTCAGTGGGCCTTAACTTCTTTTGGTGCTCTTTTCTTTAGGTAGCCCCATTCAGTCCACCGCATCTGGTCGTTTTGATTCTATTCCACCGTTGCTTTGGTGAGATAGGACTTGTAGTTTCAATTTATTTTGTTGCGCCTTGTATCTTCGACCTGCTCTTGCAAATTCAGGGAGGTCAAATCGGCTTTCTTCAATCTGATCCTTGCAAACTCAAGGATCACCAGACTGATATCTTCGATATGCTTCCTGCAACTTCAGGGACTTTAAATCTGCTTTCTTCAATCTGATCCCAGCAAACTCAGGGATCACCAGGTGAATCTTGATCCGCTTCGCAACTTCGGAAGGTCAAATTTGCTTTCATCAATCTGATCCCAAAAACTCGGGATCACGGACCGATATCGACCTTCTTCCGCAACTTCGGGAAGGTCAAATATCTTTCTTCAATCTGATCCTTGCAAACTCAAGGATCACCAGATGAATCTTGATCGCTTCGCAACTTCGGGAAGGTCAAATTTGCTTTCATCAATCGATCCCGCAAACTCGGGATCACCAGACCGATATCGACCTTCTTCCCGCAACCGGGAAGGTCAAATATCTTTCTTCAATCGATCCTTGCAAACTCAAGGATCACCAGATGAATCTTGACCTTCTTCCCGCAACTTCGGAAGGTCAAATATGCTTTCTTCAATCGATCCTTGCAAACTCAAGGATCACCAGATGAATCTTCGACCTTCTTCCCGCAACCGGGAAGGTCAAATTTCTTTCATCAATCGATCCCAAAGAAACTCGGGATCACCAGACCGATTTCTTTGATTTACTTCTTACTTCATGGAACTTTGAAGAAATAAGAATTGGGAGAAGAGATTTGTAATCTCCATCTTCTCTTACTGAAACTCCAAAGAAATAAGGATATAACCTCATTGTTAATGCAGGGAGACGGGATTTGTAATCTCAACCTACTCCACGGGAACTTCGAGGAAATAAGAATTCAAAACTTTTCAATTTACTTCCTTACTATCTTCAGGAAGACTTCAATCTTCAGCCTGCCCCACTACTATCTTGAGGGAACGAAATCTGAACTTTCCAATGTGCTTCCTTATTATATTCAGGAAGACTTCAATTTTCAGCCTGCCCCACTACCATCTTGAGGGAACGAAATCTGAACTTTCTAATGTGCTTCCTTACTATTTTCAGGAAGACTTCAATCTTCAGTCTGCTCCACTATCATCTCGAGGGAACGAAATCTGAACTTCAATATCGTTATACCGTTCTTTGAGGAACCTGTCCTATAGAATGAATTTTATGTGCTTATGCTTATGCAAATGATGAAGATGCTATGATCAAAATGACTCAAAGCCTCTTAACTACGTGCGTTATGGACGACACTTTCATGAATGCAGAATGCCGTGAGAATGGTCTTTTTACAATGATTAGGATACAATGATCAGAATGAATCGAATGCTCCTAACTAAATGACAATGGATGGCTTTGCATGAATGCAGAATGTCATGAGAATAGTCTTTTTACAATGATTGGGATGCCATGATCAGAATGAATCAAATGCTCCTAACTAAATGACAATGGAGGACATTTGCATGAATGCAGGATGTCATGAGAATGATTCTTTGTTAAAAATGTATAAGGATCACGATGCGATGATTGCACGCTCCTAATGATGATGAATGAATGTAAAATGAAATGACCCCTTTTATGCTTAGGGTTGTCTTTGCGTCATTCACCAGAGTCGTACAACCCTGATATCTCGCTATTGTTGGTACATTTGCCAGAAACTCAAAGAAACAATTATATTTTGCTCAATTTGCCCCAATGTGACTTCAAGGCCCACTCCACGGCACATACGAGACTTTAAGGCCTATGCCGTCTTCAGATCAACCCATTGTGCCTTAAGGGTATAGAAATTGTATCATCTTCAATCGATCCCACTACGACTCAGGGGTGTAGAATCTATGTCATCTTCAGTCAATCCCACTACGACTCGGGGTATAGAATTTGTTGATTTGGTGCATTGCACCTTTTCATTCCACGTGGATCGTGACCGGTGTGCACTCATGATAGTTGTGTGGATACAAAATCGTTCTTTCTGTGAATGATTCCCCATTTATATATCACCCTTTTTATCGAGATGATACTTTTTCGTCATTTGTTCAATCACCGTTTTCAATTCAAGAGGTAGCCTCGTTCGTAATTTTCCTCCACCATTATTCCTGTCCCTCAAAACTCGAGGAGTTTTAAGCAATGGTCCTGTTTCAGGTTCCTATACTACTTAAAAGTTTCCTAGAGTAATATGTGAAACTCTTTTTTGTGGAAGTGTCGTTATTCCATTAATCGTTATTTCAATGCGAAATGTCTGAAAGAGATCATAACTATGGATAAGAACGGAGTTAGTTAGGAGTATAGCTCGAAACCAATGGGTTAAGCAAAAATAGCGAGTGTAGTCAGGAAAGAAATTTATTGGCAGTGTATCTGGCAAGGTAAAAATAGAAATTAGGTGCCCCAGATATCGCAGCCTGAGCTTCTCTGTTCAAACTTCTTGAGGACCATTTTAGGCTCAACATGTGTTTAGGGGATCCGGAGTAATTTGTCGATGCTCCAAAACGCAACATACTTCTTCATTGTTAACTCAAGCGTGGTAAGACTACCGCACGCCTTACTTTTGATCAAAATTTAAGCTGCCCTTCTCGGGTTTTCAACTCAAATCTCCTTTGATCCCAAGGCGCCCTTTGCGGGTTTTCGCCTCGACCTCTCTTTTTCCTTTTTTCTTTTTTCGTTTTTTTTTCACTTTTTTTTGCAAAACTCTTCTTTTTTTTTTGCAACTCCTTTTTTATTTTTTGTTTTTTGTTTTTTTGAATTTGAACTCACCGGGTTGGACTGGTCCCTGCCATCCATCCATGTTTCCCCAGAACAAACCTTTTTGCTGTATTTACTTTTCCTTTAGAGTCCTCTTGAATCGAAGGACCCTTCTTAATGCCGGTCTTTCTCCGAAATTCTTTTGAGCGAACATTTTGTCATAAACCAATGGTAAAGATGCCCCGTGAAAGTCCCGCCAACTTTTAAAAACCTAGAGGTAAATGGTAACTTCTCTATGCCAACGTTTACAAGTCTCGGTCATTTTCCAAAAATTTTGAATGGTTTTGGCTATCTTCTTTGACCGACGTGGTGTCTAGTCTTTGGACGACTATAAATTAGTGCTACTGCGTTTCTTTCTCGCATTCTTTATCGCCATTCTCTCTTTATTCTTCCTTTTCTTCTTCTTTTTTCTTTGTTGTGTTTCTTTTTGTTTTTTTTTGTTTTTTTTTTGCCTTTTTCGAATTTGAAGTTGAAGTTGAAGTCACCGATTCGCGACTTTGTAATTTTGACATGTGAAGCGGCCTTTACCCTCTTAGTAAGGTAACCAAAGGCTATGAATATGAACCGATGTTAGCTCAAAGCTCTTGAGTAGACTGGCTTGATAGCGTCCATGCCCCACATGTAGGAATCCACGTTTTAGTGGCCTTAATGTGTCTAACTGTGATCATGCGATAATTTCTTGCCTTATTCTTGCAGTGAGCTAAGCTTCCATGTTCATCTCCTTCATTGGCTTGCAGTGTTGGCTAATATCTCGCAAGGTAGGTTCTGCCATTTTTAACAAATTAGGAAGTAAGTTGCAATCTCTGTCATCTTCTAAGTCCTTAGATTCTTCTAGACACATATCTCACTAGAAAGGAGTTCAGAATAACGTCGTTCGGTCATTGATATCCGGGACCCATATCCGGTATGAAGGCAATTTCCAGAGAACGAATGATTATTTATGAATGAAGAATAAAAGAATGTTCAATAGAATGTATAGCATGGAAAAATAAAAAATATTGGTCCAAAAGATGCATTTTATTGAAGTAGTAATTCAGAACATGAGCCTATTTCACAAAAGAGATCTTATTGCTTCTAGGCTTAAAGCAACAAGTATACTTCACACATTATTCTAGGTAAGCTTCTAAATACTATAGGAATTTCTTCCGTAGTCTCATTGCTTAAAATGCTCTTAGGTTCATGCTTCTGCTTTTGGTGCGTCGCCTATCTCCACAACACCCATTTTGACAAATTTTTCCACCAACTTCTTGAAAGCTGTGCAATTTTCTATCGAATGTCCTGTAACTCCCGCATGATACTCACACTGGACATTTTGGTTATACCATGCTGGGTATGGAGGCTGCAGTGGTTTTATAAAATAAGGAGCTACAATATGCATATCAAATAAGTTCTGGTATAACTCCTCGTGACGTCATGGGAATAGGAGTGAACCGAGGTTTTTCGAATACGCCCTGGATTGGGTTCTTGCTTTGGTGGGACCGGTGATCGTAATCGCTTTCTTTGGTTGGCTTCAGTAAACGGCTTCAATAACCCTTAGTATACACACTGCGTTTACCCCATCTTTACCCTTCCTCTTGGGTTGAAGCCCTTCTCCTTTTTCTTTGTCTTTGGTAGGCCAAAACAACGCGATTGGCTTGCTCATTACCGTGGCCCATTGGAGAATTCAAAAGACCAAGTATTAGTCCTATATTGAGATCCGTATCACGCGAGAATGTGCATCCGTTGAGTTGGGACATTTATTGGGGAATAAACGATGTCTTCATCATTATCCACATTGTCACCATCTGGTCACTCTTTTTTCAAGTCCTTGACTAGTAACCGAGTTAATGGCCCATCGTGTTCTTTTGAAAGTCTAGCATTTGCTCTCGCATTTCTTGTTGAATTTGGATCAATTGTTCTTGCATCTGTATTTGCCTTTGCTCTATCCTCACCAACCTTTGTTCCATGTTTTCCGTGTTAATGAAATAACTTCACCTTATTAGGGTTTTTCCACAAATTTTAATGCACGTGATATGATGCAATGTAAATGCATGAAATGCAATGCAAATACATGAAATGCAAAAAGAAAGAGAGGCGTTGGTTATGAATTCAATTTCATTAGAAGAACTTTTCTAGAAAATACATTTCTTTACATAAAATGGATTGCATATACGGCCTTATCCTCATAGTCCAGGTGAAAACACCAATCCTCTTCTTCGTATCCGGATGTTATGGTCGTGCCCCGTGAACTTTCTCAATGGATACCTCTTCTAGCTCCTTGTTGTTTGGTCCAGGCCGTACCTCCTCGCTCACTTATCTTTCGCGATGTTTATGGGCTTCTTTTAGAAAATGATGACTCTCGAATAATCTTTGTCGGCTTGAATCCTCGGGCAGAGTCCTGTATTCTTCTGTGGGTTATCAGTCCCCTCTCGTCGTTTACCTGGACTATGTTCGAACGACCGTACTATAATCCACTTTATCAAGTAACACATTTCCTTATGATAAACTCTTCTATTTAGCAATCGAATATGAATCAACACCTTCTTTCTAAGATGATGCAGTGTGATGCAATGCAATCACAAACAAAACAAAACACGTTAGCACAAGAGAAATAAACAAAATAGAGTACCTATCCGGGTGACCACTAAGGGTTTAACATAGTTGTACCTAAGGTGGGCTCTTAGGGTTCACTACACGTGGTTTGGTTCTAAAGTAAGGGGTACTGAACTAGCAGATTCCTCGATCCTTACCCATCATAGGCTCATTTAGACCGAGTTCAGTTCAGGGGAATACATTTCCCTATGGCTACACGGAGATGAAAATCTCACGAAGACATAGGTACGGATGTATCCCGAAAGCGATCCACTATCCTACACGGAGGTGAAAACCTCACGAAGGAGTAGTTTCTCACTCTCACTTAAAGGTGTGACCACAACGGTCCTGCAATGCAATGCCGAAATTGAAACAACATGCAATAAAGATCGTGATTTTTAAAATAATCTTTCAAACTTCCGACAAAAGACAGAAAATAATCAATTTATGGCTTGACTCTCTTTAAGGTTTTCCCCAGTGGAGTCGCCAAGCTGTCGTAACCATTTTTTGGAAGACGACAAAAAGGGGTTGACTTTGGGTTTTAAAAATGAAAAAAAAGGGAGTCGCCACCGACCTTTAGTTGGTGTGATCGGATCACCTTTATTTTAATAAAACGTTTTGTTTTACTAAAACACTGTTTCTGGTCTACGAAGTTTTAAAAATCGGGTTCGGGAGTCGGTTACGCACGAGGAAGGGTTAGCACCCTCGATACGCCCAAAATTGGTACCAAAATGATTAATTAGTGTCTTAATGTCGGAAATTTAAAAAGGTTTTAAAATACGGGTCTTAAAAATGTATTAGGATATTTGAGATTTCTTTGTTTCGAGAGGATATAAACATCACATCCAGCACGTTAGGATACGATATTCGAAGCCTTCGTAATCAAAGTTGTCTCGGAGTTCTTGAAATTTATTAAAAGGATGTTTGGTGTTTTAGTCAAACGGAAAATTGTATCCCAAAGACGTTAGGGCACTATTCCCAAATTTCTAAACACGCAAACATTGCCTCGATTTGAAAACTTTTGACGGAATAAGGTGGTTTTGTAAATGCGCTTTGATTTTAGTGTTTGAGCTAAAATAGATATAGGTATTCGGGTTTTGAAAATCGAGATTTCTTTACTCGAAAAGATCTAAACATCACATCCAAGACGTTAGGACACGATGTTTTAATCTCTCGGTTAAGGTCGTCTCATATTTCATGAAATAGGATAGAAGGATGTTTGATTATTAAGTGAAACAAAGAATCGCAACCCAAAGACGTTAGGGCACTATTCCACTTAATCTCTAAATACGAAACATTGCCTTATTCTTTTCAAAAATTAAAGGAAATATGATAATTTTCAAAATGTATTAATAATATAACACAAAGCTAAGAAAACAAATGTGGACGTAAACACGGTAAATATAAAAATACTACCACTACTAACGATAACAATAACAATAATAATAATAGATAAACTAACAATATTAATAATAGTAATAATAGTAGAAAAGAAGAATGATAACACATACCATTGTAATAATAGATGATAGTAATAGCAAACAAAAGAAAGAAAAAATGGTGAAAATAATGAGAATAACGAATAATAATAATAACGATAACATGGTAATAAATAATAATAAAATGATAACGGTAAAAATGACATATGAATAATGATACAATAATAATAATACAATAATAATAGTAACATGGCAAGAATGATAGAGAATAAAATGATATTAGAACAATGATAATGAAAACATAAATAATACTAATAATAATATATATAATGTACAAATAATATTGTAAAATAAAACGAAAGAAAAATAAAATAGTAATAGTCTTTAATAAATAACGTAATATATGCAAAAGAATAAGCAAATATAATATAATATAATAGTAATAGTAAAAATAAAAATAATAACGATGACAATAATTTGGGTAACAAAACAATAATAGAGATAATAATAATAATATAATGATACAAATACTAAATAGTGATAATAACAAGAGTTACACAATAATATAATGCCAAGAATGATAATGGAAATAATAATATATGTATACATGTATATAAATAAAATAAGTAAGTAAGATAAATTAATAATTAAATAAAATAATAAATAATAATAATAATCGTAATATTAATATAAATAATGGTAAATACAATATAATATTAACAATATCAAATACAATAATAATAATAATAATAATAATAATAATAATAATAATATTAACATAGAAATAATAGAAAAGGATTAAGTTGTTAATTGATTATACTAAATAAATAGTAATAATAATAGATAATAGTAAAATAAATAATAATATGATAATAGTAAATAATAGTAATAGTAATAATAATAATAATAATAATAATAATAATAATAATAATAATAATAATAGTAGCAAATAAATATTAAATAACAATAGTAATTGTGAAGATTGCAAAATAATTAAAATGGACTAAATTGCGTGAAAACAGAAGTTTTAGGGCGGATTTATAAAAAATAAAAAAAGAAAGGACCTATTTGTATGCGCGACAGAAGCAAAGGGACCCTGGAGGCAAATAACCCCTCCGGCCAAAACGCGCAGCAGCGCCATGAGGACCAAATTGCGAACCAAAATAAATTGTGGGGCTAAATTTAAAAATAAAAAACACGATTGCAAATGTCCGAAAAAGCGGAAGGGCCGAATGCATAAATAGCCCCTTTTCAAAAACACGCGGATCTTAGGCGGGTCGGATCGGATCGGCCTGGTCGTGCCAAAACGACGTCGTTTTGGGGCTAAAGGCGACCCAAAACGACGTCGTTTGTGGGGCTATATAAGGCCCAAAAACCCCAAAAAATTTCATTTCTATGCTGTTCTAAAAAAAAAAATTTCTTTTTTCTCTGTTTTGCTCTCTGCTGGGGGGAAGGCTTGGCCAGAATCCGGCCATTCGCCGCCAAGATCGGTCTTGGCCAGCCACCATGGCTGATGGCCTAAGTCCAAAAAGGTAAAACTTCGTACTTTTATTCTCTTTTTTTATACTGTTTTTTAGTAAAAAATATGAATATATGCGTGTTTAATAAATTCGAAGAACAAGAATAAAATAAAAAAAGAAGATCTTAACACCTTTTTCGGATTCGTTTTTCCTTTCTTTTCGATTTTTGCTTCTTGTTTATTTTTGCTTGAATCTCTGCTTCCTTTAGTTCAAATTTCTTCTCTTTTTTGTATATTGATAAAAAGAAGGAAAAGATGAAAATTGTCTTGAATCGCTTTTTTAATCATAAAAGGCTCTCAAAGTTTTCGTTTTTTCATTCCAAAAAAAAATCCTTTTACATGGTTCTTTGTTAAACTTATATAGCCATTAAAATTACAAAATATTGCTCTTTATTCTTTGTCTTGTCCGTTTGATGCCTTGCAGTGTCAAGTGGAGGTCGGTGGTCGACTCGCCAAATGGCATGGGCGGTGTCGTCGAGGCAAGTGGGGGGTTGATGGCGAGAGGCGATTCAAGCAGAGGCAAAAAGGAGGCTAGGGTTTTTTGGCTTTTCTGTTTTCTGGCTAGGGTAGTTGGGCTAGGTTTGGGCTTAAGTTGGGCTTAAGTTGGGCTTGAAAGCCCGGGTAAAAATGTGTCTGACATGTACCATATGTTATTAAATTATCTCCATAATCCCTAAACGAGAAATATTACATAATTTAAACTCATAATCTTCAAAAAACTGCAGTAATGATAATATCAATTAAGCTAAAATTTAATAGATTAGACAAAGATTTAAGAAACAAGATTGACCATTAATTTAAGTAGCAACTACAAAAAAACTTATGCTAGCCAGATTAGAGAGAGAAAAAAACATACACAAATAAATCCTAAACAAATTGAAATTGGAATTAGAGATTCCAATTTAGCCATACTAGAAATGTGGATTTGTATTAGAAAGGGACCACGACTAGGAGAAGTGAGGCCAATATTTGAAATCAAGTCTAAAATCTTGCCTAATGGGCTAGAAGACTCTTGTAAGTGGGTTTATTTTTATTTGGGTAGAAGTGAAAAGAGAATTGAAAATTGTTCGAAGTATAATGTACATAAAGATTTTCGTTTGAGCCAATGTTGCACTATTGGACTGACAGCCTGCGCCTGGGCTACAATATTATTTCACTTTCTAGTAAGCCATTCACGGCTTGATGTCTCATAATAACTGCATATTAAATTGGTAATTATTTTTTATTTATTAAAAATAAATTAATTAATTATTGTATAGTAAACTGGTCTTATACGTGATTGGGTTTGGTTTGTTGTGAGTGAGTATAAAGCTCTCCTTTATTTTCTCTATCCATAATCATTGAAGACTTTATAAATAGATGCTGCGTGGTATATGTGTTTAAACTTGTGAAGCTGTTACCATCATTGAGACACCAAGCCCATGGTTGTTGACTTGTTGGATATGTTAAAACACCTTCCAGATTTGTGCCACTGAAAACAGTAAAACTTTGCTGGAGTGGACGGGGATCTCCTAAAATGAGTTTTATCATGTAATGTGAGACACTTTTGTTGGTGTGAACTGTGAAACAATGCTCCACAAGGATGAGATGATTGATATTATTGGGTTGAGCAAAGGTAAAGGGTATATGAGCGTGTAATGACCATATGGGGAGTCACACGTCTCCTACACTCATATATCATCCAAGTAGGACCAATTTAGAATCTGAGCCATAGTTAGAGGATCTCTAGTGAAAATTTAACCCTACATCCTACACAATACTAGTTTCTTTCACAAACCAGCTTCAAGATAAAATATTTCATTGGATAATGGAGTATAATAATATAGAAAAGTGAGCAAGTGTTTGATTGTTGATAAAATGTACATACATCCTTGATGAATGCTTTGCTTGGTGTTATTGTACACTTTTAGGGAAATACAAAATTATGTTCATGGGGTGGCCAATAGATGCCTTCCCTTGGGCAAGGCAAAGGAGCAGGCTGTGCAATATGAGTAGGATATTGCTCTCCTGGCATCACCACTGAGAAATCTGATGCATATGATACCTGCCATCACAACATACATACATCAAACATCATAACATACATACATCAAACACCAGAAAAGAGATAGGGGGCTTACTCTTTCTTGATTCCCAAGTTTCTCAATTGGTCTAGACCCTAAACCACCATCAGTAACTTGATCAGGTGAAGAAAAAGCAGGGGTGGGGCGAAAAAGGTGTTCGAAAATGGCCATTATAAGGAACATTGATATCAAGATAGCTGTAGCAACAAAGCCAAAAGAAATGGCATTCATGGATGCTCCAAAGTCTTTCCAAGGAGTTTCCTTATCAGCTACTGCTTGAGATGGACTTGGATCTGAACTTGTATATATGTTCCATGAACTTGATCTCTCAGTACCAAACTCATTCATACTTGTTGTAGGAACAAATATAGTCCTTGTGTAATGATCAAAACATGCTTAAAACCACAAAAAAAAAGCTGTTCCTCATTCATGAATTGGTCATTATCCCTGAAATAAAACTATGTAAATCATTAACATTCTAATTATGACAGTACAAGGAACAAAATATGTGGTCACAACCAGAAACTGATAAAATTTGGTAATATATATGCATTTTGGGGATAATTCACAAGAAGGTGGTGTTGCCAATGACACTGCCTGACATAAATTGCTAAGAAAGCTTATAAAGGGCCTTGTGAAACCATATCATCAGCACACGGACTGGCTAAAAAGGAACAAAAATTGAATGTTTATTCTAAAATAATCAGGCCAGATAATCACAGATGAGACCTCTAAAACTGACTGGTTTTCAGATGATCAGCCATGGGATGATTCAAAACCGAAAAAAAATTTTGACCCAAAGTTGCAAATAAAGCAGCGACTTAATGCCAGGCGGTGGTGGCATATCATTACAACTTACCAGTACTTATATTTTAGAGGCAGCAGATCATTTTCAGTGACTCTCAGGTCAGGTGATCCTATTTGCCTGTGTTTGTACAGTGTTGCAATTGAATACTTGTGGTATATATGAAGGAGTGTGTGTGTGTATATTATATACTAACCTGTTCTTAAAAGAAGTTAAATGAATGCCTTGGATTTTGGTCCTGGGAGCTAGGAACAAACGTAATCTTTAGCCACTTCAATCCTATAGCTCAACTGCCCTGGAAAATCAAGACACCACCGCTTCTTAATGAATTATTTAAAGAAAGCAAAGCTCAGACCAACCTAGCTTTATAGCCCATTTTGAAAATGTAAAGACAAAGTTATATGATAATCCCAGCAGTACCCTTTTTTTTTTTCTTTGATGTCTTGATGTTACATGATCCCTGATGCCTAGCTTAATGAATACTATACCTTGTCTGAAGAAGCAAACCTAAATAAATCAAAAGCATGGGCCTTCTTGTCTGGAGAGAGCCGAAAATTTCAAAAGAATGGCCTATTGCTTCCTTTTTAAAGTTGCTCACTTTATTATTATTTTATAATTGAAATTTACACATTTCGGTGGCGTATTGGTTCCTTCCATCTACCCTTGTTTTAACCCACATGAACTTGATAAGATTAAGTTAATCATTTGTTAACCAGCTCCAATATAATTATATATAATTTGTTAACTGCATCTCTAAGGTGAAAAATTCAAAATATAATAATTAATTCCACTGAACTCTATATTTCAGCAGTTTTACACATGAAAGATGATTATAAGTATCATTAAGACACGAGGTAGGCTGTTAAAAATTATAGGGTTATGTAAAGTTATGAACCAAAGTGAAAATAAAGGAAAAGATAAAGATAAAGATAAAGCTGTATTAGATAATAGGATTTAAGGCTGCGATGCTAAACTATATGTTTATAGTATAAAAATTTGTAAATAAATTAATAGGCATGTGATCAAAGCAAACATAATATACAAGAAAAACAAATAACAATGGAAATTGAATATTTAAGGGAAAAGAGGTTGGGGGGATACCTTACAGCTATGCAGTACCAGGAATGTAATGATTTAAGAGAAGAAAGAAAATTGGTGCGTGGCAAAAAGGGAAGAGCCACAAAAAGAGGATGATGTAGACCACAATTATTCTTCATAGATATGTGTATGTATATATATATATATATACACACTTAAAGTAAACCTGGTGAGAGTAACCTATAAACTATTACTTTTGTCTCTAAAGCCCTCGCAGCTATAATGTTTAACAGTAAAAATGAAGGGTAACACTGTTATTAGTTAATAGTAAAGGGACCAATATTGTTATCTTTTTTTCTTTTTTCCATAAAGCCAAGAATCCATACAAGAATATATAGAAAAGTGAAGGGAAAAATACGAAGCAATAATTACAGCACAAACTAAATTATGAAAGGACCCTGGAGAAAAGGAAGGTAAGAAAAGAGGGTCTGTTTGTTTTTTCACCAAAAGTTGCATTTGAGTGAGACCCTTTGTCAACAAGATAATGAAAATGTCTGTGAATGATGTGAAAGCCTATCTAGACCTATCCCAAAAAAATGAATCAATTTCCTTGTAGGTTTTTTTTTTTTTTTTTAAATTTTAAACCCAAACTTATCATCTACTATATTACATGTCCTAAGTGAAAAACAATTTTATTTATCACTTAATTCATTCAGCCAGTGGGAAAACAAAAAGGGGGTGAATTAAACTTGATATTTAAGTTACTAAACATGAAATTTTGACTAATTAAACAAAGCCACTTCATGCATAAAGGTCATTTCATGATTGTTTCCCATTTCCATGTAAGACAGATTTGTAAAAGAGAAAGAGGACCCCATGATAATAAAGCAACACTAAAGCAGATTTTTATGAAAAAAACAAACAGATTGCCATTCTCCAACCGTATATTTTTCTCCTTTTTCTTTCTCACAACCAAATTCCCTGACTCAAGCAAGCGACCCCTTTCCTTTTCAAACAAACAGGTCTTTGTTTTGAGAGTCTTGTAAGCAAGAACTAAGCCTAAAGGCAAAAAATATCATATTTCATGTGTTAAAGTTTTTTAATAAAAACACACACACACACTCCCATATGCCATGGAGAGAGTGCTGTTTATTAATGGTTTATGATTTCAATTCTTTAATCTTCATCACACTCATAGCTTTGCCTTTTATTTAGGCTAATTGATTCAGCAGTGAACTACCACTTGTAACCATGTGCCTTCTCTCTCTTTCTTATGGGGCGTGTAGAAATGATGCCATGGGTGAATCAGATAGATTCAAAAAAAGGATTATTATCCATGTTTCTGTGTACATGTGCAATATCATGCTGCTATATGCCCCTCCCACCCTCTCTACTGAAACTTATGACAAAAGCTTTTATTATCACGAAATTTTCTCATCATGCCATTACACAACAAAGATTTCATTTCTTGGATGACTACGTAAAAGATGGCACAGGAAATGAGAAAAAAAGTAAAACCAGACAGTTTAGTAATTAGTACGTATGATTTTCGGTATGAATCTATCTTGTATTTAATCTATGTTTAACACGAAATCAAACTCAGATTTGTCAAACCCATTGTTAAGTTGTCATACTTGAAGTGACTGACTTTTGTGGTAGGCAAATCAGAATACAAGTAAAAGACTTGATTATCTTAATTTAATATACGTATGATAGTTTGAGAATGTTGATAAACGTGAACCCCAATATATACAGAAAAAGTGTTTTCTTTGGTAGTGGAATGAAAAGTGAGTCGAGATTAGAATCCAAAACCTGGGTAAATTTGAATTTTGGACAACTGTGAGTCCAGACAAAAGCCCATCTCTACCTTCCTAGAATAATAGGAGTGTACACTTAGCATGGTATAATTCTAACTTCAGTCCCTCTAAAATGTAAACAATTTGATTTAAGTCATTTCAACACAAAATTTTGAGCTTTGGGCTCCAAAACTTTTAAATTTTATTCACCCACCTATCATACAATGCCTAACTTCATTCTAAATATACTGTTTGAAATCTATCCATAGTTTATTTTATAACACTTAAATCACCATTAATACGATATGATTAAATATTCGTTCATATCATGCTTAAATTTATATCAAATAATAATAAGCAAAAACAAAAGTCAATAACCTATGTTGTAGGCTTGAGAGCTTGGGTTCAATTTCAAGTAACCTTATTCTCCATTCCCAATTATCAAAAATAATAATAATAATAATAATAATAATAATAATAATAATAATAAAAGAAAGTAGGACTTTAGGTTTGCAATTACAGTTACAGAGTGGAAAATTATCATATTCTTGGGACTTTAGGGCTTACCAACAAAAAGGAATCTTTTTTACTTTACTACAAGATCATACTGTTTTATTTCCATTAAACAGGCCTAAAATGAAGTTGCCTCTCCTCATCTGCTTAAGACGTGGATTAGTTTTGATTACAAGGTTACTGATATCCCGTTTTATCTGATCTCTTATGAGATGCCATTTATCAATGCATGTGAATGTGATTTTATCGATGACAATTGATGATGCAATGAGGAACACTACATTTATTGCATATTAGTTATAACTTGTTTACAGATCCACTACAAAAGCTTGTGCTCCAAGCCACAAGCCTGAGTCAAAGGCATGCAGCTGCAACTGAGATTCTGAATTTTATACATATATATTGGTATTTTTCTAATCCTGTACTCATTTGATTATTAATTAGACTCCCACTTTGAGATCCACATTATACGTATGTATATATATATTCACACGTATTATATTGGTGGTAATGAAAATACAAGGTGCATGGACTCTTTAGATATTATGCAACTCGCAGAAACCTTAAACCCCATAGTGAAGAACCCAGAAATGGACCAGTTTACCAAGAACTCAAACCCCAATACACAAGAGCAAGAATTAGATGAACAAGGAAGCAACAATTGTGAGATGTTTGGTCCCAAACTGAGAAGAAACAACTCGGTTTCTTCAGCCTATGCATTGCAGCTCCAGGTTGCTGTGAAGAGAGCATTCTCGATGAGAAGATCTTCTTCTGTTTCTGAAGGGTACTGTAGGATCTACGACCGGTGTTTGAGCTTGGGATCACCTTTTGTTGATGAAGAATGGGATGTAAATGGGACAAGAAGATCTGACAAGAAGAAGAAGAACATCAAAGGCAAGATCCTAAAAGTATGGAAGAAACTTTTAGATTTTAGTGTGTCATATTTATTTGCAATAAATTTTTATATAGCCTTTTTGAATATGCATTGTTGTTTCGCTTAGTAAAAGAAAAACAACCTTGGTTAATAATCGACTGCTTTTATTGTTGTCTTTGTTTTTGTAGTAGCATTGATATGATAAAAGGGGAAAATCTTTTCTTTTATTGTGTTGTTCAATGCAGCTTAGTAAAATTTGGCATTTTCAACAAATTTATTGAAGTAGCCATAGGAAACTAAGATCTTAAATTTTAAATTTAAAAATAATATAAATTGTTTAAAATATAACATTTATTACTATAATCTTAAAATGAATTTGTAAATATGCATCTCAAATCCAAAATTTTCCCGGAAAGGAATATAAAAACATTATAATGTCAAAATGAAATTAAAATTTTTCAATGGCAACGAAATTTTATAGCTAATGTGGAAACGATTTCCACAAAATTAGGTGGTATGGGTTGGTTTAATTATAAAGTGTTGAACTTCAATGCCCCTTTTTTATTTAATTTTGTTAGGAATATAATTGGTTTGTGGTCTAAAGTCAAAAGTTTTTAGCTCTAAATAGAAATCATTTAGCCTAGGTAAGCAAGTAAATTAATTTACTTGTCTAAATCACTCCAATTCCCTAAAACAGCGGGTAAATGTTCCCCTTCACTCAAATACTAGGGAGACAAGTGCCAACTCTATTTATAGTCTTAAAATAGGCATATATGGTAGACAGCTCCGCAAGAGGCTTTATAATTATAATGACTATAATCTAGACAAAAGACAAATTCTCTAGATTTATATTTACAGTTCCAGCTAAGCTAAAGCAAGAAATCAACCCCAATGGCACGAATCAGAGGATTATGAATATTCAGCCACACCAGGAAGCTGTGACGAAAATAGCCTTTTATTTCTCTATGTTTCTTGTTCCTTATATGCTGTGCCATCTTTGACCAAGATCAAGGTTTCTTCAATCCATCAAGTATTATTAACATTGAGATTTTCATCAACCAAGTATCAAGTTAAAATAGTATCTGCAACCTCTTCAACTGAACCAACCATTCTCTACTTCGCTTTATGGCCAAAACATTGATTACACCAGAAATTGAGACTTTCTCCGGCAAAAAGCAACCGCACGCTCGTTGAAATTCAATTTTCTGCAAAATAATGGTTGAAAAATTAATGTAATTTGAAATTGAACAAATCAAGCAGAGAGGTGTCGAGTGTTGACCATGTAATCAGAAGCTTTTTCCAACACCACTACACACTCCTCATGGAAATTTAAGTTAATAATGAAAGCAAACAGTGATACTAAAAAGACCAAAAATTTCCACAACTAAGAGGAAGGGAATCTGCTCTGATTAATGAATTCAGGCAGATTTAATACCCTTAATTGATAATTGCGATCAATGTTGAATTCAAGATATTGTCAACAATGCAAATCATTTCATAACAATAAAACGATCATCAGCTCACAAACGCCATCAACAAGTGCACCACACTTTTTAGTTCCCTTACTTGAGATTCTCCAACAAGCTTTAAGCTTCTAAAAACCCTACTTTCTTTCAATGAATAAATGTTTTTTCAATATTCTCTAACCTACTATAAAAATTTTAGCTGGTAAAACATTGACTCAGATAACAATAAATAAATGATTACGGGTAAATGGCAAAGTTCACAATCAAATACTTACCATTTAAAATTCACTAAGAACCAGAACTAGATTTCTGTACCCATACTTGTTTCTGCAAGTATAAAGAATGGACAGAAACTTGGTTGGTAAAAATGTAGGAGAAAACAAAGAAAGAAATCAGGTATTCAAGAATAGTTTGACCACCTCATAAGAACCATACACATTGGCTCTTTTCCCTGGTTTCCCATCATTTACAGCAGATGATCCATTGGCAACTGCTACACGACGGCTAACCTGCTTACTGGATCCTGCATGATTTCAAAAATAGAGGTAAATGAAATGTGAAACTTGCAAATACACATCACAGACACCTAGAGTTTGCTCAGCTCCCAAAATCGAAACTAACCATTATGTTCACTTGCAAAAGTTTTACCTTGCCAGCTCCCAACACTTGAGAAATCAACTTTAGTATCACCACAAGCCCCTGGACAATTTTCAGAAAATGAAACTCCATAGTTATTCTTGATAAAATAAAGCACTGTTTTCTGCAATCTTGAGTTGCTGCTACTAACTGAGCACATAACACAAACACATGCAGGTTGATTTTGCTTTTGTGTCATGGTAGCAATCAGCTCCAACTTAATTATGGACAATAATATTCCAAAGGAACCATATTACGAAGATTTAATAGACCCATATAGCCATACCTTCCAAAGAATCTATAAGTATCTGCGCAGAGTGAGAAGCAGATGATGACAAGGACTCATCACTAGCATATGATCCATCAGAATGGCGAAGGGTCCAAACACCATGATCTGTTCTATCTTTGTTTCTGCTACGTCTTTCTAGCTTCTTAGCACCATGCAAGTGATTCCCAGCAACATTACCATCTGAAGCATTGCATGCATCCTTCAAACCTAAATTTGCATGTGGATGCCAAGGAGGTCGTCTCTCTTTTTCCAAATTTGAGGTCTCAATATGCTGCTCTGACTGGAAGCCGGCACACTGACTTTGACGAGAATCCTTGTTTAACAGTATGCCTCTGATTATTCTGTTTTCGTCGTGAGTTCAGTTTAGTAGGAGTTGAACAGTATTGTTTTAATTGGAGATGTAAAATTCTGTTGATGCAACATACTTCCAGCCACCTGTGCAAAGAATCATCGTCATAAAGAATGTAACATTCAAGGAAATTAGAGAGAACTACAGCGGTTGCTTGTATGAATTGATAATAGTGGGGCCGGTGCAGTGCATGTGCAAACTATGCCAAAACAACAAAGCATCTAGCAATAACAAGATCAAACAAAGAATGAGCGGAACCAAGTTCTTATCTCCTGCAAATTAACCCCCTCAACCCTGCTCCAACTCCTAAAAATTCTCACTCATTTTCCATAAGTATGCACTCATGCACCCTATTCATTTAGTCCAAGCCTCCATCAGAACAAGGAATGAATAACAGAAATATAAACAATGACTGAATAGTAGAACCACTAGAATATGAGAAAAAGAGGAACAAGAGGCTCACATGAGAAATTTCTTTCTCTTTCCCTTTCCCTTTCAGAAGCAGAACTTTATTTTTATCGGCATCAGTAATTTTAGTAGCTCCTGGAAAAGTGAGAATGAGACTTTAAATTTGACACATGAAACTTGGGAATGCAACCACAAACAAGAAAACTCTTTGACTGGTGTCATGCCAACAAACAAATAACAAGAGATAATGTAGGGTAATAGCTCATTTAACACCGGAAAATGATAATGGCTTTTATTAGGCATTTACCACTTTCCTCTTCAGATACTTCAGTTCCCACAGATGATGCCAAAATAACAGGCTTATTGGAAAGTTGCTGCTCATCCCTTCTAGAAACCAGAATGTATGTCGATTTGTCTTTGCCACTTGCATTTTTCAAGCTATCCCTTAGAACATACTGCCACCATATAAGACAAGGTATTCATGATGCAAAAACTCCCAACATTTTATGAGGAAATCCATAATGAATCTAAAAATATCCAATTTAACACTTCATCGTCTTTACATAGCATATGAAAGAAATTATTCCCCAGAACTTTTACATTTGTTGCACAATGTGCTCTAATATGTTAATGAACCCATCTGTTCATTATTTTACAGCAAAAGCCAAGAATGTACAACAATTTCACAGTTCACACATTAGTGTTTTATTGAACCTAAAAATCTATACACCATTACTATATGAGAAGACGGACAGAAACATGTGTCCTCACCGAAAAAAAAAGGAAAGGGAGCTTTGACTAAGTACCAAATATATGCATACCATTGTAGTAGAACCCCGCCTCTTTTCAGAACCTCTTTTTGATGATGCTGAACTTGGAATCCCACCAGATTGTCCACCAGCTCTTCTGCTAAGTTTCCCATTAGACAGTGACTTCTGTCATAGAATATTATAAGAATTCCAAAGTTGTAGCCATTGGCCCAAGCAGTTCACATGAAAGAACTAAAGTAAATCAGCAAGTACTTTAGCCCATGATAAAATAAACCAGGAAAGGAAAAATTTTCAGACTGAAATATAGTACGTCAAAAAAGGTGGAAGGTAAAAACTATTGGTCCTTAGTAATTTGTCTTTCTTCAGAAATTAATTCTCATTGGTTGATGTCATTGATTGATTTTTGACAGGCACTACTCTATCAAATTACTTTTATATTGCAGCCAATAAACCAAAGAAATGACTATTTGACTCTAGAGCTTGATGATAAAACACAAAGAAATGATACTAAACAAAACAGAAGTGATGATTTACTGTTAACTGGTCTGTTACTGTAATTATAATATATTACCCGTGATCCAACCTTAGCAGCTCTTTTCTGTCTAACAAAATCCATTAAAGGTGTAACTATGGCAGAATCCTTCAGTGCACCTGAAAAAAGACATTAATGGCATGATTGAAAAATACCAATGCATAGAGACACCAAATTTCGCACTAATAAAAATTTTGTCATGTAACCATAAAAAAAAAAAAAAAAAAAAACTTCTTTGTTTTCATTTTCTGATAATAAAACTTCAAAGTGCATATGTGAAAAGATTTGTGTGACTAACCAACTCTTTCTGCCTTCCTCCTCTCTAATTGTATCTCTGCGCTAGGAAGATTCTCAACTGGCTTTGCAAGAAATTCAAGGAACTCCAAATACTCAGGATCTAGATGTTCATCAAGAAAGACTTGTATTTATGAACAGGAAGATAGTTGCATGTATGGGTAGAAATTCAATCCATTTTAGAGTTGAGCTATACTTAAAAGCAAGACAGCTTATTACCTTTGAATATAGTCCCTTCACAATCATCATTTTAGCCCAGAGCGTTGGAACGCATTGGGAAGGTGCATACTCAACAATAGTTTTAAACTGTACCCTAAAAGAAGTGAAATAATTCATTTACTTTGAAAAAGGCTAATGAAAGCAGATTAATTAAAAAATGATAGATCATTCATAAGCTTGTCAAGACTAGATCCTGATTCTGTCACAAAAATCATTTTATTTTGGCAATGAAGATGATCTAACATCTCCAAAAAACTCATAGATTTCTGGCTGTTAGTTAAAAGAGATGTACTCCGCAATAAAAATTCATGTGACACTATATCAATCTCTTTGAAGTTCATCAATTACCTTTCTCATTAACAAACACATGACCATTAAAGAACTCTGCAAACTCCAAGACATCCTCAGGGCTCTTGAAGTCTATGTACAGTCTGGAACAAGATTGATGCTTCTGACTGCAAAATAATTTTGAAAACTATAATAAGATAATATCTTTTTTGTGTATACTCACTACGGAATTCTGGCTGTAAACAATTAAACCAAAAGCTAGAACAGAAATATATGCAAGACCAACTGCATGAATTAGTCTCTCAACAGTATCTACATCGTACGTTCATATTTGATTAAAAGGATCTAGAACATGGCAAAATCTCCTTCCCTGTTAATAAACTTACTTTATAGCAGAGGCAGACTCCTACAAAGAGCAGAGGAACTTGTATGAGGATAAAAGGAATGATGAGGTGACTGAAACTGAGTTGTCAATTAAGCAAAGGAAAGCCAAATTTTAAGCAAAATGAAACGAAGCCCATTTCCAACAGACTAGCATTAAACCCAAAAAATTACATAATCTGCAGATAAGAAACCTAATATAAATGGGAATATAAAACAATATTCATTTAAAAATAACGACTGTTACTGCTAAAACAGTAATAATGCAGTAAATGCAAAACAAAAGAAGCCATGCAAACACACCCTTGAATAAAGGGGGGAAAACCAAACTAGAAAGAGATAGTCATAACAAAAATAGAAACAATAAAAACAGGGATAATAAAATACCAAAAAAAAAGTGTAATTAAGAATGTAATTAAGAAATAAAAGAGAAACTAACCGGTTCTTTCCTGGACGGAAGGAAAACCAGTTGTAACGGCCAGCAAAGGCACTATCGACTTGTTCGATAAGCATGGTCTCCGTAATGGACGGTGGCAAGTGGCGGAGAACCACTTTGGTTCGATCCAAAGTCCGCTTCATGCCTGCCGGAACCCTAAAAACACCACAAAAAAACCCCCCTGAAATGAATTCGACAATTGTGTTTTACAAAAGCTGGCTTCGAAAACAAACGTGATAAACAGTGTGAGATCACATCTTCTTGTATAAAGGAGTTGATGATCGATCGATTAGAAGTACGGAATTCTAATTTTTGCGAAATACAGCCCAAATCGCCATGCAGGAGTGAGTAGAAGAAAATTTAAGAATGGGGATAATAATAAATATTTTGTTTGAATAATATGATTTTAAGTTGTAATTGCTCTATATTTGTACTAATTTCAAAAAATCAGAAAATGTTTAATTAATTAATTAATTATATTTACTTTAAGTTCCTTTTGAAACAAAGAAAATAAATTAATTTTAATAATTAATTAATTGATGTGACTCTAACAAAATTAATTTAATTTATTTTCAATAACTTAAAATTTTCCCAATTCATTTTTAAAAATATAATATTTCCATAATTAATAAAAAGTTGAATTAAAATAACATGTCAAAGCTCAAACAATAAACACGACTAACACGAAGGGTGGAGAACACCTTAACCATGTACATCTTAAGTCATATGTCTTATATAAATATATAATAATAATTATACACTTTGTTGATTTCAAATATATCCAATATTTACATGATTAATAACTTATCAAAATCAATAAAATATATTTACCTTCAAATTTAAACCCAAACCAATTAATTAGTAAAACATTTAATTTATTATTCTACTAAAATTTTATTTTAATATTTTTATATATTTTAATTTTATTGTATATAGTTTATCATTTCTATTAATTATATATTAATAATGGTGTTAATTGAGTTAATGTTACAAATTAATTCGACATTGACTCAAAATTGATGAAAATATCATAATTAATAATTATTTTCATTTTAACATTGTACATATTTAATGTGTTATTATTAATTAATTTCAAATCATATATTTTATTATTTATTATATATTATTTTTAGACACATTTATGTTTTAAATTTATGATTTTCTCGCATATATTTTTTAAAAATTTTAATTAATATATTTTTTATTTTAAAAAGTTATGATGTGTTTTTAATAAATTCGTTTAATTTTGTTTGATACACTTGAATTAAAAAACAATAGAGTAATTAAATTCAATGCACTTTTTATTAATATTTTCTTGAACCATTATGAATCTAATTCATATAGAAATATTAATAAAATTTTAATTGGCATACATAGGATAATATTGTGTTCCTAATTTCAACTATATATTTTCATTATATATTTCGTGTAGATTAAATTCCATCTGTCATTCGTCTCGGGTTTTCCTTTTACTTTTGGATTCATCCCTAATTTCCCAGATTTTCTCGAGGATGAGCGGGAAAATACTTTTAATACTTTTATACTAAGAATTGAATTATAATTTGTTCGTTTTATTAAAAATAAATAAATTAATCATTCTATATTAAATCAAACAGTAAATTAATCCTTCTATTAATAATTTTATCTATTTGATCTAAGTATACCGCATAAAATAGATATTGTATGCCATGTATCATTATCTGATTATTTTGTTAGCCACCTTTTTTTTTATATTAAATCATAGTTGGGTAGGAAATTGTCTAACATATTTTCATCTCTAAAATTGAGAATGGATATAAAATAACAACTTTACAAACAATGAGCTAACTTCTTTCAAACATCGTGTACAAAATGGTAACCGACCGACCTCATTTCTAAGCATCCACAAAAACTTAAATTCATAATAAATTCCAACATATCATTACAAATAGTACAACTTTAAGGTTGAAAAATTATCAGACCTCACCACAGCATATGCCTAAAATCCTGACATTGTCCTTCACAAAAATGAGATTCCTAAACAACACACAAGCCATTGTTGCCATTTAAGCCTGTACATCAAAGAGCAATTAAACTTGGTGTCAACAGCTAAACGAATAAAACATAAAATTTGTGCTTGGTTGACTGGAAAAGTGAGAAAAAAAATAAAGTTCGTGTCCGTGTCCGTGTCCGTGTCCGTTTCCGTGTCCGTGTTCGTGTTCGTGTTCGGTAGAAAAGAAAAGAAAACAAGAGAGATTACAATTTTCCATCTTAATGCATAAAAACAAATCATTCTAAATTTGAATGATTAGACAAGAGAAAATGAGAGAGAGATGTAACTTATTTCAAATTTATGCATTTTTCAACTCTACCAAGCAATGAACAGATATAAAATTACTTTCTCTTTCAATTTGTCCATCCTTCATACCAAGCACACAAATGGAAAGAGAATATATTTTCTTTCTTTCTATTTTTCTACTCATTCGATTTTCTATCTTTCCAATTTTCTTTAATGTAAAACCACGTAACAACAATCATTGCAGAAGGTATCAATGGAAAATTTCAACATGAAGCGAATGGCACCAAGACAAGGTTGACATTCCACAGCAATGAAGGAACTAAATCCCTAGTCACCAGTGTGTTGTATGCATAGGCACATGGAAGGGAAACAAATATTCAAAGATGCATAAGAATATAGACTTGAGTGTCAAACTTTAACACGCACAGGGAGTGCCCAAATGGTGAGCCCCAAAGTTTAGATCAGTGAAAAAGATTGCAATGTTCTTCATTTACACTTGATCATTATGTGTGGTGTCCAACTACTAGAATACAAATATGGATAAAAGAAATTTATTTCCTCCATGCAAAAAAAAAAAAACAAGGGATCACTGAATGTTGGTAATTGAGAACCAGAAAGACACACCTCAATTAGGATGAGCTCAGTTCTCAATGTGCTGCTAGTCCCGCAGGCCAAGCTCGACCTCAAGCTCATCATCTTCTTCAAACAACTTCAAAAGACGGGCATATTGTTCGTCTCGTTTCTTCTTTTGCCACAACTTGAAAAGGAAAAATGAAAACAACCCAACCGCAACAAGTCCAAGCACTATGAAGATTACCTTGGTCCCAGTATTATTAATCGCATTAGATTTCGTCTTTGAGCTGTTGTTTGAACCTTTAGATTCATCAGAAAAACCTGAAATTTGAAACAAATTGAAGCAACTCGCTCAATACTTTCATTAATTTGGTAAGCAGCAATGAGAACAATGTAGAATTTGAAGTCTATTACAGCAACATAATCAGTGTCCCTCAACAAAAAGATTCAAGTAAGGCTTCAAAGCAAGTAAACCAAATACAAGGAATATGGAACCATCTTCATGCAATGTCAGCAACAAATCTACAATTATCTAGATCAGTTATGCATGATAACATAGTTCCATGTGAACTCCATTTAATCAATCATCATAATTTCCTAAAATTTCATGGAAATCTGTACAAGTAGGTTGGATTTCAAGCCCAACTTAGTTTGATCATGCTATAAACAATTAAACATACTAATTGCCTACTTAAACCACTAAATAGCAGATCTATTACAAGTTTGAGATTCAGAAAAGCAACTTCGAATCACGGATTCATTCTTTCAACTTACAAGTAAAAAATCTATCTTAATGGCTAAAATTCCTCCTAGTAACAAATTCTCACAAGCGAAACAAAAGAAGCTTTGCAATTTAAATTTAAAAAGAAGAATCCTTCCCCAATTTCCATCCTTCCCCGAAAGAAGAGAAAAAGAAACAAAAAATTGCTTTATTTTCATGTTCATTAGATGCTAATTTTATCAGCAACCAAATGGAGAATATTAAACAATAGTAAAGACAGAAAAAATAGAAAGTTTTCATGAAGTAATCAAACAAAAGAAAATGTGAGATTTGCATGACACGGTACATAAAAATTGTCCGATCTCAACGAACAAATCAACTGCATAAATCAGCAATAGAATAAACTTAATTTCCAAGCCATTAATGATTCGAAATTCGACCAGAATAATTTGATAATACAATTCAAAAAACATAAAAATTCTTTAGAAAAATAATTGAGTATAACCGATCTAAGAAGCAAACCTGAGATAAAGTGTAGAGAAACGGAAGCGAAAAACAGTAAGAAACGGAGCGATCTACTTCTTGAAATTTCAGTCATCGTCTCAAATCTCTCTCCCTTGGCAGAGAAAGAGGAATCGGTCTCTTTTGGCCTCCAATGCGATTATATTCTTTCTCTTTTTTTTTTTCTTTTTTTTTTCAATAACGAGACTTACAAAGACGCGGATTTTGTAATGTTGCCCCATCTATTTTACTTTTCCAAATCTAACTCCCTGCTTGGAATTTTGTTTTTTTCTTTCCTTTTTTATTTAACTTTTATTTACGAGAATTTGGTACACCTCAATGTGGTGAGTATTTCGTTTTAGTTAAATTTTTTATTTAGTTAATTTTGTTAACATAAAATAGATAATATTCTGAAATTTTCAATTAAAAATATGTTTTGCAAATAACATGGAAAGGATAAATACCATATTTTTATTCCTCATTTTCTCCCAATTTTGTAAATTTTTTTCAAAATATGATGATTCTACCTTTTTTCTTCTTCTTATGTACTAAAAATGTAAAGTGATTAAAAAATTGGGTAAAAATTACTTTTTAATTTTACTAAAATATTTAAATTTAAATTTTAAGAATAAAATAAAAACCCTTAAATACTATATCAATGGAGTCCGTTTTGTAACAGCAAAGGTTAAAATGAAATACCAACACTCCTAATCCTACTCCATCTCATTATATATAATAAACAACATTAAAAAAAACTTAAATAATATTAATATATATATCACATATATTTTAAGGTTGTGAGTAGAGGTGTGCATGGCCGAGTGACCCGGCCCGCCCGAAATGTGAGAGGGTTTGGGTAAAAATATAAGCCCGAAAAATGGGCTTGGACAAAAAAATAAACCCATTTAAAAAATAGGCGGGCTCGAGTAAGATATTTTTTTTGGGCCAAATTTCGCCCAATTTATTAAATGAAAAAACTATTTTTAATAATATTTTCTTATTATTTTCTCCATATTTTACTATCATTTTACTATTATGTTTCTATTATTTTGTTGTTATTGTTTAGATATTATATAAAACTTATTTTATTGTTAATTTTATTATTATTTTAAAGACATTTGTTAATTTTGTTATTATTTTAAAGGCATTTGCTTATTAAGTTGTATCTATTTTAATGTTATTTAAGTCTACATATTTTTTAAAATTTATTTTCAATTTATTAAAAATATTTATTTTAATTTTTTAGTATTTTTATGTATTATATATATTTAAAATTATATAAAATATTATAAAATTAATACAAGGGGGGGCCCTAGTTTTAGATTTTTATATAGGCTGGATTTAGTAAAATTTTAGGCTTTTTTTGGGTTTGCCCATGCACACCTCTAGTTGTGAGTGTGTTGAAACACATTATCTTTCTATTTAAGGGTTGGGAGGAGAATATAAATAGTTTTAGATATTATATAAAAATAGACATAATAAGAATCTATAATAAAATTAATATTAAAAATAAAAATAAGGATGTTATTTTAATATGCTAAATAGTATTCTAATGTTTTAATAATTTTTATTTGAATTAATATTATTAGTTAAAATTTATTGTTGGATTTCTTCTAAGAAAATGTTGCGACGGAAGTAGCGAGTTAGGTTCGAACCGTAATGAATATGAATGCTTACCTACACAACTTACGTTTAACGAAACGGAAAAAGGGAGTTGGCTGCAGTGCATTTTACATCACATTTGGGCTTTGGTATATGCCTCTTTTTACCTTTACTTACGACTAAGCCCTTTTAACTATACTCATTTCTCACATTGATATTTATTTATTTTTGTCTCAAATTAATACTTCAATTATTATTTTGTTATATATTTTAGTTCCTAAAATTAACAGTGTTAAGAAAAACCTATCAAAACACACCATATGACAAATGTTGATCACTAACAGTCAATTAAATTTACTTGTCACTCCATCAACCGTTAAAATGAAAAGTTAAAGTAAACTGTTGTTTTCGATTGACTGATAAATTTGAAACTCGTGAAGTTTCATGAATCAATTGTATAACCTATTATGGGCAACTACATAATTTGTCGTGGCCCCATTGAAGAGCATTCTAAATATGGGCCGATTGCCTTGGCACGGTAGCAAGTTTCTTTCAACTCAAAAGGGTATGAGTTTAAAACTTCTAAGGATAATTCAAGCTTACGATGATGGTCCAAGTTAGAACTCGGGCTTGTTCAAAAATTTATCAGGAGGGAATTTCAAAAATATAAGAGTACAAATTCAAGTGATTATACTCTTACCAATAAAATCATTTCAGGTTCGAACTTAACTTCTCTCGATAAAAGAGTAATGTGCTTTGTCACTGCAGTCAAATACTTAGTTGTTAAATTAGGGAGTTAAAAGAGAATTAAAGGACGAATGAAAAATAATTCAAATAATGTTAGTGACCAAATTGTTTTTTTTCACAATGTGATGACCAAAACATAAAGTTAGTAATAGTCAAGCGACTTCTAATAAAATTTATCCAATCAAATTCTAATACAGTAACGTTTAGGGGCATTTCAGTCATATCGCCAAGAAAATCATGAAGAGGCAAAATCAGCGGCATAAATCCCAAAAACGTAAACAAGAAGTTCAGATTTCGCCAATTGATTTGAAAATCTGTCCATTGTTTTCTCAAAAATATAGACTTTTTATCTGAATCTTTTCTGACTCTAAAATAAAACAAAATAATGGCGAGGAGACCGGACGAGGAATACGATTACTTGTTCAAGATTGTATTGATCGGCGATTCTGGTGTCGGTAAATCTAACTTACTTTCCCGATTTACTCGAAACGAGTTTTGCTTGGAATCTAAATCTACCATCGGAGTTGAATTCGCCACCCGCACACTCCAAGTAAATCTCCCATTTCTTGTTGCTTCATCTTTAATTTTCTTTGTATTTCTTTAATTAAGTGTAATTTTGTTCTTTTATATGTACAATTTCCCGTTCCAAGAATGCAGTAGATCTGACTTGTTCGTTGTATAATCTTTCTATTAGTTTGAATTTTTCATATCTGTCTTGAATTTTTATAGTATTTGCATTATCTATTTAGTGATAAAGTTAACTAGAAAATTGGAGTTCACTAAATCTCACTGTTCTGTTTTGATGATCTTGGTTGGTTTCTCATTGTGGTATGATTGAATTGTTTTGAACTCTACTATGAGAAAACGAAAAAAACTGTAAAAGTACTATGAGTCCCTGCACTAGGAGTAATAACGCATTTTATCCTATTTTCTCAAAAATTGATAAATTAATGTTAAATAAAATAGTAAATTGATCTTTTCTATTAAAATAGGAAGAAATAATCATATAGTTACATGAACTTCATCCTGACAAACAATGATTAGTTTTTAATAATAAAAAAGGATGAAATTTTTAATAAGAGGATTGATTTGCTTTTTGATTTAATATTATGGGGACAAATTTGTTTCTTTTGAGTAGATAAGTAAAATGTAATTTGACTCTTATATTAAGGGCTCCATAGTACTTTTACCTACAAAATTTTAATACTTTTCTCATCTATTGCAAGTTTTACCTCTGTTTAGAGTTGGACTTGTTTGCTGTGTCGCTTGACCAATCTATGATTGAATTGTGTTAAACTCTATGATTGTATAAGTAAAACTTGGGATCCCATTAGTTTAGTTGCTATGGCGGGTACTGTGGCAAGTTTAGTTATCAGTTGTAGGCTTGTAGCCCAATTTTATGGAGATGATTATGGGCTCTTTTACCAACTCCCAAGGCCTAGCAATGTGAGTGGTTCCCGGCCATGCTGTTCCTCAATTTGATGTTAACGAAGTATGAAATTTTTTGTTTATGATCAAAGGGTATCGTTTTAATACTAGAAAGTTTTCAAGTATATTATGAAAATAGCTTTGAAATGAGAAAAATGATTCGTTGTTTATACTATTATGGCTGTTACGGTCAATGCTAGGATATGAGAAAAATGATTCGTTGTTTATACTATTATGGCTGTTACGGTCAACGCCAGGATAGGTCTTTAACAATGCCAATTTGGGTTGATTGAGTACTCATTATCTCCTTGACAAGCATTTGGTGGGTGATTTTTAATTACCATATTTCTACCTTCTATGAGACCCATGGCATGCCTTGAACTGGGGCAGTCTCCCCTCACCTAAACTTTGGCTCGATCTTATTTGAATGTTGCTAATATAGGTTATTTCAGGTTGAGGGAAGGACTGTGAAAGCTCAAATATGGGACACTGCTGGTCAAGAACGGTATAGAGCAATAACCAGTGCCTACTATAGGGGTGCCCTTGGAGCACTTTTGGTCTACGATGTTACTAAGCCGACGACATTTGAAAATGTAAGTCGATGGTTGAAGGAACTCAGGGACCATGCAGATTCGAATATCGTGATTATGTTGATCGGGAACAAAACTGATCTGAAGCATTTACGAGCGGTTTCCACAGAAGATGGTCAAAGCTATGCAGAGAAAGAGGGGCTTTCGTTCATTGAGACATCTGCACTGGAAGCAATAAATGTCGAGAAAGCTTTCCAGACAATTCTCTCTGAAATATACCGCATCATGAGTAAGAAGTCACTTTCTTCCGATGACCCGGCACCTGCAAGTATTAAAGAAGGGAAGACCATCGCTGTTGGAGCACCAGATGCCAACACTAAAAAGGCTTGTTGCTCATCATCTTGAACATCCATCTTTGATCATTATAATTATAATTCTTCTTTTTTAATTACAGTTTGTGTTTCTTTTAGCTTGTCTCGTGCTTACGGTGTTTGCAATAGCTGTGCACCATCTATTGCTATATCGACTCGAAATGTTAATTTTCTTGTGATTATGATCTAAAGGTGGGCAGTAACCTTCTTTGATATGCGGTAGTTAGTTGTTACGTGAATTGAGAATTTCATGGAGGGTAAGCATTACAATAACCTCTCAAGTGGCTGAGAAAACCATTTACAATTAACCTGTTTGTGAATAAATCCAGCTTAAGTAACTAGTAGATAATCATTTGGCAATGATTTGGTCATTGCACTCTACTTAAGTATTGTTAGCAAATAGATGCAAATGGCAAGTAATCTAAACTATCACAGAAAATAATAGGACAAACATGAATAAGAGCATTTTAGTTTTTGAAAGATTTGCAACATGTTTACCGTCTAAAACAGAGTTTAACCATAACATGTGACTAACCACAGCAATTGCCCTTCTGCTCGATAGGCTTTCCCTTAATTTGAACACTTCCGGCCACCTTGTTAGCAGTTGGCTGGTTACCCATTCTGCATAGATTTTGATATATATCAAATAGGGAACCTTCAGAATAAAGGCAGTTTGGAGATAACAGTTTTCTGATGATCTAGACTAGACTCCAGATAAAGAAAGCAACGTGACAGAATAATGCATCGAAAGCAGTATTAAATGTCCTGAAGTGGATTAAGAACCTATTAGTAGGTGATGATAGCAATATCTTACTAATAATCAATCATTACCAAATAGTTAAATAGATCATATAGCATTTGAAAAAAATAAAATGTATGACAGAGAAGAATTCATTTTACTTTTTCTTGATTGCTCCAGCCATGGTTAAGAAAGCCTGCTCCACATTGATTGCATCTTTAGCACTTGTCTCCAGGAAGGGAATCCCAAGTTCATCAGCAAATGCCTGCGGTTCATTGAAGAACATGATAGCAAATTAATCAAATTATGATGCTTGTAGTAAGTTATGTCATCATCTGTTGCAGATTCCATTAGTTCACCCAATTCTAAAAGAAAACCAAAAATTCCATTGGAATCTCAAAGAGAGACAAAAGCCTTTGTGGAACCCTCCAAGTGAATAAGACAATTAACTGATTATAATAGTTCAAACATTAGAATCAAATGATAAAACACACCTTAGCTCTTTGCGTGTCAACAACCTTGTTTTCGACTAAATCACATTTGTTCCCAACCAAAAGTTTGCATACACTATCATTAGCATATCTGTCAATCTCGTTCAACCACTGCTTGACACTGTTGAAGCTCTCCATCTCAGTAACATCGTAGACAATCTGTTGAAATCCCAATAGACAAAAAGGATAAAAAGGATGAATGAAAAACTGTAAGTAATAATATCATAACCATATCATCTTATATCTGCTTCTACATGTTATGAAGAAACCATAAGATTTGAAAATGTTATTTAAAATATGGCGACAGAAAAATTTTAGAGAAGTCGTGTTAACAAATCCTGAGGCAGAATCTGGACTTAAATGTCAGCTAGCTAACTGAAAAGGAGTATCGATTTTGGAAGCAGTAAAGCAGCAAGAGTGTCAAAATAATTATGATACCTCATGCATTCCAAAACATAAATAAACACAATTAGAGACTAAAAAATACAAGTTCCAGATTAAAACATTCAAAACAACATTTAGAAAGTCAGTAGTATCAATATGTATGGTCAGTAAGGCACGCCCCTTCTCTTTCAATTACTCGAGAATTAGGTAGTTTGAAAACATCAGAATATTGATTGCATGTTTTACATTTGCAAGAGAGACAAAGGAAATCAATCAACAAATAATTTGATGAACAACTTTGTTTGAAACAGACTCCCAATCCAACCTCAGGTCTAGTTGGGATAATAGTTCACGATTCTCAGATGATCGGGATTCAATTTCTTACTATTATTCCATGAGCTCCTCGGTAATAACTGCTTGTAATAGTCCGAAAACGCTCCTGTCCAGCAGTATCCCACTGAACAAAGAAACAAGAATAAAACACATGTTAATTGAGTGCCAACTGAAAAAGGGGGGAAAAACATCAGAGAAGCAGATGCATGGCTCTTTGTCGCTAATTTTTCCCAACAATATACAGCTATGATCAAGTGTCAGAAAAGAACAGATTGCTTTACAAAAATAAATTTTTCCAACAAACATCATTCTATTGGCCATAGCAGACAACTCCTCGATCAGTGACACAAATAAACACTCCTTTTGTGGTGTATTAAAACTGAAGCTATTTTAGCTATGCAAGCTATAGCTCCCTAGTAAACTGATAAAAAGGATTCCCTTTTCTCAATCATTACAAACCCATCTATAAAGCAAAGAAAGAAACATTAATAGACAATAGCCACAAAGCTAGAAGATAATTAGATATGGTATAATTCAAAGCAAAAAAATTATATATTGTAGCGTATTTTCTACCAAAACAACCATTTGATTCAAGAATCATGTGATTTGTACACGACTTGCCTGAAATATATATGAAATTATGAAGTCTAAAAAGTTATGAACTTTATTTTTTTTTTTTTTCCAAAGGAGGAGAGGTTTGTGACCTAACGACAGTCGAACAATATTTGAGCAGAAGTTAATTTCAGAAGACTGAAACTATCGCGAATGCATTGTAAATTAACTAGAAAATTACTCTCTGTGAAGATTCGCATTATACTTACAATTTGCAGTTTGATTGTCTTGCCATCCAGCTCCACAGTTCTGATTTTCTAGATATAAACAATTAAATAATTTTTGTTTTCACATTTTTAGTACATGGAAACAACTTCCATTGTCTAAAAAATATGTTCGAAAGAGAGAAAGAAACTCACGAAATCAACACCGATCGTACTGATGTAGCTATCCAGGTAAGAATCATCCTGGAAAAATCAAAGTAAAAAACACTAGAAATTCTCAATCCTAATTACTCTAAGATTAACCTTGAGATCAAGCTAATTAAACATTCTTCTTAATTTACTCTCTCTCTCTCTCTCTCTCTCTCTCTCTATATATATATATATATACACACACATATATACGCAAATGCCAAATCAACAAACAACACAATTAAACCAAATCAACCAACAAACCTTAATCTCAATCGATTTGAGATTGGCTACGGTAACAAAGATATAAAAACATTTACTTACACGAATCCTCCACCTCCTCCTCTAATCATTCTTATCCATCGCCCATCCTCTCTTAGCTTAAAGTTCTAATAGCTTCATTCATTATTTTTCACCTCCAAACATTATCATATTTTTGTCTCCATTTCAACATTTAAATGGAAAAAGAACATTTAATAAACAAATGTAACACAAAACTTTAAAATTTACAGCGAATCTGAGGAGCAAACAGGATTTCCCGACGGAGGAATCGCCGATTAGCAGAAGCTTGAACAGATAATCGCTACAAACGATCAAAGAAATGTGAGAAGAAATATAAGAAGAAATATAATAATTGCTGATAAATGGAGAAGAAGGTGGGGACTCACTATTCGGTGCTCATAATTGGATCGAAAAAGAGGAAAATAAAAAAGTTAGAGACGAAATGCGGTGTTTGTGTTTGGCAGAAAACAGGAAAAACAAAAAGTTTTACGTTTTTATGTCACAGCAGAAATAGAAGTTTCTTTGGGCCCTCTTGGCTAATGGTTACCACTCTCCCAATTGCATTTTTCTAATATTTATTATAATTGATTTTTTTAATTTAACTAAATTAATATATATTTAAAACTATCACATTTCTGAATTAATCAATACAATGATGGAAGTAACCTTAACGTGTGGACCAAAATGTTTTATTTTCTTTCATTTTCATTTTTTAGGAAAATAGTATTTGCATTATTTTGTAATTTGTATGCTTTTCGTTCCGAATCTGTAATAATACATTCCTATAAAAGAGAATTCGAGATATCTAAATATCTAATAAAATCACTCAAAATAAACCGTAATATAATATATATTAATATGGTTTTCAACTGTTGGATTGATTATTTTAAATTAAATAGTAAATATATACTTTTTATTTATATATTTTTATGTATATTTAAAATTTAGTCTTAATATTTTTATTTTTAAAATTTAATCTATTTATTTTTAAATTTAAAATTTAAATAAAATTATTAACACTATTAAATTATTTTATTAAATTTGTTATTACATCTTAAAATTTTTTAAAATTACTCACTTAATAATCATATGATAAAAGGACATTATAATATGCTCGAATTTAACAAAAATTTAATTATGTCCACTATCTTAAATTTTATGTTAAAATTTTAATTAGAATGAAATATCTAAACTAATTAATTACATTATAAAGGATGAAGTATCAATTATATTAAAAATTAAAATATAAAATTTTTAATTTAAATACATATAAGAATTGAAATTGAAATTTGACTATTTTATATAATCTAAAAATAAAAGTATTGAAAAATAACCATGATGTAGGCAAGGACATGTGTCATGGAAGAAGGTCCTTTCCTTTTATAGTATACATTTCTTTGTTTGTCAAATCTATACCGATATATTAAACGAACGTCCAATGGAACTTTTTCCTTAAAACACGTGGCACACACCCATCAGCTCTTTTTTTTTCATTTTATAGAAAATATTAATTTTTAATTTTTAATATCCTGATTTAATATTTACATTTTAAGTTCTAATATAATTTATTTTATATACTTTTATAATTTTATAAATTAGTTCAAATGGTTAATATAATTAGTTTTAATTAAAATATTATATTATTATATATAATTTGAAAGCAAATTTTAAATTTATAAAGTTGAGAGATTAAAATTTTAAAATAAAAATTAGAAGATTAAATTTCATAATCTAATCCTTCTACTTTTACAGCTTCATTAGTTAGCCTAATATATTGTTAACTATATCAATTGAAATGTTGATACCAATTATTATAAGAACACTATTTCTAACAAAAGGAAATATTTCATCCTAATGAGTTTAAATGAATGTTTTTTTATAATTTATGTAAATATTTTCAATGTTATTTTTACTGTTACATATCTACCAGATGATTTTTTTTATTTCAAAACTTGCACCAATGAATTTAATAGAATAATTTTAATTGTGATAACAATTAAATTTAAATTTTAAATCTAAAAAGTAAATGATTTAAATTTTGAAAATAAAAGTAGAATTAAAATATATTTTAACCTTTAAATTTATATTCTAAATTTTGACACAAGCAAATAATCAACTCAACGAGAAATGCGAGAATTATACTAATTTATGATTAAGATGAACAATTTATTGAAATATGTTAAGAGTACAAGTACAACTATCCATGGTTCACGAGATTTTTATTCTTAACGACTTTAATTATTATTGTTCATATATACTAATATTAATATTGGTTATATTATATTTATAATTGCAATTATATTACTCTTTAACGGAACCCTGTGAATTAACTAAACTAATATATAAAATCTAATCTTATCCTGGAATTTGTTGTTTTAATTTATTCTATATTATTAATAGAATGCATAGGGGTTAATTTATTGAAGTGGAAGTCTTTTTACAAGGGTGGCTAGTAATTTAAAAAAAAAAAGAAGTTTAAAAGGATTGAATTTTTAGGATTAACTTACTCTTAAAATTATTATATAAAATATTAAAAGATTTAATTTTTATAATAACTAAAAATTTTATTATATGTGTATAAAAAATAATGACACATGAAATATATACGTTAATAAAATAAAAAATATAAATTGTTATCACATATTAAAAATATGAAAACGTTAATAAAATATAAAATAAAAATATGCATATTAATGGGGTAATAAAGTAGTCATTATAAAATTAAAATGTATAAAAATTTAAAATGAAGTTTTATTTAAGTAGTAAATTTTATTAATATGCATAATTTTATTATTTTTAAAGTGAAAAGAGTAAAATATTTTTAAATAATATTACTTATTTTAATTATAAAAGGCATTCTCGTAACATTCTAATTGAGTTGGTAACTAGGTTGAAAGTGATATTAAGAAATTTATTAAAAATATGTTTATTTTTATAATTAAAATTCAATTAAAATTTTAAAATATTATAAATTAAACAATATTTGTTAAAAAATGGAGTTATTCACTTTATTGAATTTCGACTATTTTTCCACATAATATTTTGAAAATATGTTTTTGCATTGTTGATATTATTATTCAATTAATAAAAAATTAAAGACATTGATATTATTTTGAAAAATAAAATGATTTTTTTTGTTTTTTTTGTTTTATACTTGAAAGCTAAACCTTAAACAATCAAATCTATTTATTAATCATTATCCAAAGACTTAACTCAAACCGACCATTGCTAATTTTGTTTTTGTAGAGTTGTCTTCCTCTTATCCCAAAATTTTAAACACAATTAATTAAATCCACACACTCATTTTCCTTTTTCCATTTTCATCATTGATTTTTCAAATCCAGTTTTTACTTACTTTCCAAAAATTTGTTTTTTCAGTGAATTGTAATTAGATTTAATGATTTTTTAGGTATAACTTTATTTCCTTTTGAAGAAGATACATATCATCCTTAAATGGTAATTAATTTCATTACCTACAGCTATAAATTAGCCCGAGAAAATAAAAAAAAAACAAAATCTAAATAAAATTTTGGTGGGAGGAAAAAAAGGAGAGGGAAAATTAAAAAAAAAAAAAAAAGAGAAGCAAAGCGCAATCGCCGTAGACGCCGCCAAGGCAAAAAGCCACGTAAGAACGGGAAGAACAACACACGAGGCAAAGCCATTGAGGAACTCCGAAGCAAGAGGTTTGGACGACACAGCTGGAGACAGGCTGTCACCAACAAAGTCCCACTCACCTCTTCCCCAAAACTACGTTCTTCCTTTATTTCTCCTTCTTCGTTCCGCTCCTTCATTTTTCTCTCTCCGAATCTTCATTTCTACTTTCGCCACCAGTTTTTAGGGTTTCTTGATCCTTTTCTTTGATTCTCCGTTTCGTCTTCCTACCTCGACGGATCAAGATTCCTCTCTTTGTAAGCTCTTCAGCGGTCTAACTTTTATGCGTTTCTGGTTTTTTTGGGCTTTTTTTTTGTGTTTTTCTTTATTTGTTTGGTATTGTTGAGATTATCGGATTTTTATGATATTTTTTATGAAATTTGGTAGCATTTTGGCATAAGGATTGTACTGCATCACCGGCGATGACTATGAATTTTAGGAAGTTCGATGAATTTGTGTTTTCTTTTTGTTCGTAATTTTTCAAAATGCTTAGATTTGAATTATTGATTAGCTGGGGGTTGTAGTTTTTTTATTTGTTTGTTTGAATAATTTGTAGTTAATGATAGAGGGAAATTTAAGGAAACAAATCTATATGTTTTGCAACTTCTGTTAATTCTTTAAAGGTTAGAGGAAATCATGCTTATTTCTACGATTGTAATTGCAGGAAAAAGCTCTTCCCTTTGCTATCAGGTAATTTTCTTTAAGCTTAAATTTATCGAAAAACTGGGTGAATTGTTTAGATTTTTCAGTGTGATTTTAGGCAATCGATTTTATCCTTTTTTACTACAATAAATTAAGTCGCGGATCGTATAAGGAGCAACATTTTGTTTTTGATCAAAGTATAAGGAGCAACATTGATAGATGAACAAGGGGATATGTTAGTATCAAAATTTCTGTAAATTTTATTATAACTTTCTGTGGAATTTAATGTCTGGAACATTTTTTACCATTTCTTTTTTCTTTCATAGGAGAACTATTTGTGTGGCTGAAGGTGGTGGGTTTTATTATACTGTTCTGCATGCTATATAGAAATCTTTCTTCTTTTGTTATAATAGCTGACTTCATAATATTTTTGGTTATGTTCTGATTTATTCCCTTCACTGTTCCGCAGGTTTTTGGACAAAATAATTAAGTTTGAGCTAAACCTTCAAGTAAGTGGCCGAAACAGCAGCCTTAATTTGAAACTTGTAAGTTCTGAATCAGTTAGTGCTTGACATACATGGATCTTGTAGACGGGCAAGAAGATACATGAGTTTATTTGATAATGCAGCTTAATCATCTTCTCCCATAGTTAATCTTAGCACTGTCCAGTATTAATTCAGTAATAGCTTCTGGATATAATTCTCAGAAGGCTGCTTGTACGCATTCAGAGGATCCTTTGTATCCATGCTGGCAGAGAGTATGCGTGGAATCTGTGTTTTGGGTAATGCCCCAGACGAGTTATTCTGCCGAAGCATTCGGTGTGTTGACAATTTGTCTAGTTGCTCTGCTGGTTCTTCTTGGTTTGGTGTGCATTGCATACTTGTTTTACTTGCGTTCACGTGTTCTTAGACAAGGATTTGTTCAGCTTAGTTATTTCAATGGGCCTTGGATCATCCGAATCACGTTTATTTTGTTCACCGTCTGGTGGGGTTTTGGTGAAATTATACGGTTAAATTTTCTAAGACGACAAGGAAGAGTGTTGAATGCACTCAATTTGAAATGGCAAGAAAACATCTGCAAATGTTACATTGTGTCGAGTTTAGGTTTTGCAGAACCTTGCATGTTCCTCACTCTCGTTTTTCTTCTTCGTGCTCCATTACAGAATATAAACACAGGCATTCTAAGCAGAAAATGGAATGGGAAAACAGCACGCTATGTTATTCTCTACTGCCTTCCTGTGTTTGTTCTTCAACTTATTCTTATTTTGATTGCACCAAAGTTACACAAGGATAGGAGAGATTTACCGTCGTATTTCACAAGATCAGCTGCTCCAGTGAGGCAGAATTCTGATGACATTGCTCTTTGCACTTACCCTTTACTGAATACTATTCTTCTAGGGCTTTTTGCCACCATCTTGACTGCCTACTTGTTTTGGCTTGGAAGGCAGATTTTGGAATTGGTTATCAATAAGGGTTTGCTGAAGAGAGTTTACACATTAATTTTCTCAGTTTTGAGTTTACTTCAATTAAGGGTTGCTTTACTTGGTTTATCTGTTTTATCTAAACCAGAAGAATTTCTGTTTGAAGCTCTTGCCTTCTCTGCTTTTATTGTCCAACTATGTTGTGCTGGGGTCTGCATTTGCATACTTGCATATTACCCGGTTAAGGATTGTCTTGCCCTGGGGAATCTTCACGACTTGGAGACTGCTAGGAGAAGGGGTTTTCTTGATGGTCAAAATGATACGGTTTCTCTTATTGCTGATCCGAGCCGTCTTGAAGGAAGTGCCGATGCCTCCTCTGTGCGTGGATCAATTTCTTTTCGGACGTATGAAAATGATGGAACCTCAGCACCGACATTCGTGGAGCTGAGCTGCTTCTCTAGCTGAGAATGTAACCCCACCTCGGACTACTGGGAGCAACCTTCAACACATGCTCGTGGACGACAAGAAAGTAAGCAAAGAAGAAACTGAGTGGTTGTGATGAATATCAATTTTGTGGTTAAGAAATCTGATTGTAAAGGGTTTAGCTTCAATAAAGGATTCTTAATTCTTGGTTTGTTTTTCTAATTTTAGATATGATGGTTTTTGCTCGATGCAATCTATAATCCGATTCCCCTTTTTTGTAACGTTTCTTATAGCCATTCTTTTTAAAAAGTCTGCATCAATAGTGTTTAAATTTACCTTGTTTTCTTCTCGAAACTGATAATTTGATGGTATAATATGAAATACCAGTAAGTAGTTATGTAATAATAAGCAGCTGGAGTTACGTTACGTAAGTCGGATTCTGAATTATTAAATAAACTAGAGATTTTTTACTGCCTTTGTAAAAAAGTTTCCAAATTTATTCAACTCCTGTAGGTATATATTTGTATGTTCCATCATGTTAAATAAAAAACCTAGGGTTAATTTTCTGGTTTGCCTCCTTCAACTATTGCTTCTTTTTTTTATTCTTCTCAGGTAATCAATTTCCTTTATGTTATTATGAGCTCTTGTTCTACGTTATTTATTTTCTTTAATCATATGATATATTTGCTTCAATCGGCCAAATTTGAAGTTTTTTTACCCAGTGAAGCAAAACAGAGCTAAGGCCAAAATTATAGATTTTTTTTTTCCTTTTGATTCTCATGTTATAAGTTGTTAAATTTATAAAACTAACGATTCAAAACATTAATCAGTACTGCAAATTTTAACCGTATATATATATATATATATAAATTATATATGCATGGTTACTCGGCAAACATGTTCGAAACGCTTATGGACCAGTCCTAAACCAAATAATAATAACTGCAGGATGCCGGAAAACTTTTCTTTGAAGGAGACCAAGCCAAATATCGGTGGAGGGAGAGTTTCCGGTGGCAGGGAAAAGCTCACATCCTCATTCGATCTAGTTGAAGTGACACATTTTTTATTTGTCAGAGTTGTGAAAGCAAGAGATTTGGCATGCAGCAATGCCACCGTAGGCGGTGGCGTTTGCCACCCTTTTGTTGAAATAAAGATTGGAAACTATAAGGGGAGCACCGAGTACTTGGAGATGAATAAACCAAACCCAGAATGGAACCAAGTGTTTGCCTTCACAAAAGATCGAATTCAGTCCTTATCCGTGGAGATCACCGTGAGAGAAAAGGAATTTGTAAACGATGAGTTTATAGGTAAGATTGCAATTGACATGTCCGACATTCCAACTCGAGTTCCACCGGATAGTCCACTCGCCCCACAGTGGTATAAATTGGAGGCCGAGGCCAATTCATCAGTAGGTGAGTTGATGTTGATTCTTTGGTTCGGGACACAAGCTGATGAAGTGTTCATTGATGCATGGCATTCAGATGTAGCCTCTGTTAGTGGTGACAGCATTACGAATACTCGTTCCAAGGTCTACCTTTCACCTAGACTTTGGTATCTTAGAGTCAATATAATTGAAGCACAGGATTTGGTGGTGCCCGGAGACAAGAATCGGAATCCAGAGGTTTATGTCAAGGCTGCTCTTGGGAATGTGAAGTTGAGGACAAGAGTTTCGGCAGACAAGTCATTGAATCCTAGATGGAACGAAGATTTGATGTTTGTTGCAGCAGAGCCCTTCTATGATCATTTGGTTCTGACCGTGGTAGATAAAAACAATGAGGAGGAAATTAGCCTCGGAAGGTGCATGGTTCATCTATCTGAGGCCTACATAAGGTGGCTGCCTGAACCTGTGGATGCAAAATGGTATAATCTAGAGGGAGGCGGAGATGTGGTGGAGGAGCTAAAGTTTGCTAGTAAGCTTAACATGAGAATATCTTTGGATGGTGGCTATCATGTGTTTGATGAATCCGTTGATTGTAGCAGTGATTATCGAGCGACGTTTAAGGGGTTGTGGCCACCAGCAATTGGTGTGTTGGAGTTGGGGATTATAGGTGCCAGTGTTTTGGTTCCAATGAAGTCAAGAGATGGACGTGAAACTACTGATGCTTATTGTGTGGCCAAATATGGACCTAAATGGGTAAGGACAAGAACTGTAGTCAACAGCTTTTCTCCAAAATGGAATGAACAATACACTTGGGAGGTTTACGATCCGTATACGGTCCTTATAATCGGAATTTTCGATAACTGTCACCTCAACGGAGAGAAAGGTCCAAATCCAAAAGACCCAAGTATTGGGAAGCTAAGGATCCGATTGTCCACCCTTTCGACTAATCGGGTTTACACCTATTCGTATCCTCTCATAGCACTTCAACCAAGTGGAGTTAAAAAGATGGGAGAAATTCAGTTGGCTTTGAGATTTACATCCCCATCTTATACAAGTTTACTAGCAGCTTATGCAAGACCTTTATTTCCCAAAATGCACTACATTCACCCATTGTCGGTATACCAGCTCGATAGTTTAAGGCAACAAGCCATTGGCATTCTATGTTCAAGGTTGAGCAGCGCCGAACCGCCGTTAAGGACAGAGGTTACAGGGTGCATGTTGGATGCTGGTTACCAATTGTGGAGTCCCCGAAAGGCCAAAGCCAACACAGAAAGACTAATGGATGCAGTCCATGTAATCACGGAGGCATGGAAATGGTTTGATACGATAAAGAAGTGGAACAATCCTGCAGCAAACGTTTTAGTCATATTGTTATATTTGATTGTGGTGTTCTATCCAAGTTTGGTACTGCCTACGTTGCTTATCTACTGCTTTCTAATTGGGATTTGGCAATACCGGAAGCGGCCACGGGATCCAACGCACGTCGATATCAAACTATCGCTGGCCAATTCGACGAATGCCGACGAATGGGACGAAGAGTTCGACACATTCCCGTCATCTAAACAAGGTGATGTACTTAGAATGAGGTATGATCGATTGCGAAGCATGGCAGGGAAGGTTATGGTAATGGTTGGGGACTTAGCAACTCAAGGAGAGAGGTTGACTGCTTTGTGGAGTTGGCAGGACCCGGTAGCTAGTGCTATATTTCTAGCGTTTTGTGTGATGGCTGCCGTAGTTTTTTGCAGCGGACTAGTTCCTCCGAGGTGCATACTTGTAATGGTGGGATTGTTTGTGATGAGACCTCCAAGTTTCGGCATTGACATTCCTTGCGCACCCCAAAACGTGTTCAGAAGATTGCCCACAAAAACAGATTGCATGTTATAAGTATTAAAGTATTTATAAGCAGCTGGAAGTTACGTTACGTATGTAGGATTCGGAATAATGTAATAAATAATTAAAGAAAATTCTGTTGATTATGTTTTCTTGGCTTGGTAGTGTATTCTCCAGAATATACCATTTCCAGCTTGTTTTTCATTTGTTTTTGGCTTGATGATGAATATGGACCAGGTCACCGCCAGCTAACAGGGCATTGTGGTTGGTATTCTATGGAGAAAAGTTAAGCAATACCATAAACGTTACAGTCAACGTCAAACCATAAGAAAAAGAAAATTACTGATCCGAAAGCTCAAGAATAAACAGCTTCCAGAAGATTCGACGACCGATCTACCGCATTTAGGCAAAACAACTCCTTCACGTGAAGGTAGTAGTAGAGAAATGAGACATGACTTAAATTTAAGATTAAGAATTAAGACCAACAAAGTCTGGGTGTTTTAGTCATTTCGCCAGTCAAAAGTCGATTTGTCTTAACGTGTGGCGCCGGCGCGTGTTTTCATATATTCACATGCTTGCTTTATTTATGTAATACGCAAAATACCCTAACAAAGCTCCACCGCTAATCTTTTGATACCGAACCATTTGAAGAACGAAAAGCAATGGCTTCATTCGAGCAAGCGCCGCCCGGAAATGCGAAATCTGGGGAGAAGATCTTCAAAACCAAGTGCGCGCAGTGTCACACCGTAGATAAAGGCGCTGGTCACAAGCAAGGTCGGTCAGATCTGATTTTGTTCTTCTTTGAATTCAGTTATTTTTATCGAACTTCTTAACTTTTTGCTTTTATTAGTTAATCATATGCTAGCAATCTTATATCAAATTTATTTCATGTTCATATCTTTTAAATGTTTAGTAAGAATTATTTGGTCATTTTCTATTCTCAGATTCAGTAACTTTTTAGATCGTATATGTGAACTAATAGAGGCTCTTGAATTTGAAAAAAAAAAAGAACTTTTTAAGTGCCTAGATTACTTAGATTTGCATTGAAACAAGGCGATTCACACTGGATTCTATGTTGATATAGATCTATTCTTGATACAATTTGATGTTTTGGCTTTTACTACTTTTTGAAGTTCAGGGAAGAATAAGTCGAGAATTTTAAATTTGCAGGGCCAAATTTGAATGGGCTTTTCGGGAGGCAGTCCGGCACAACTGCGGGATACTCTTATTCCGCTGCTAACAAAAATATGGCTGTAATTTGGTCAGAAAACACATTGTATGACTATTTGCTTAATCCTAAGAAGGTACATCGGATTCCTTTCTTTTTGTGTGTGTATGTAATCGGTTGTGCTTGTTAGTGTATGTTTGTAACTACTCAATATATTCCTTGACTTTGTGTCTTCATTGTATGGATCATATAATGATTTTGAAATATAATATTTACTAGAGCTGCTAGGTTTCCTTGTTAAACTCTGCAGCTTATCTTTGAACTTCCATTTGGGTCATATATTTAGAGGATTTATTATTCATTGGTAATATTAGCTAATTATGCGTTTCAAAAGAACATGAGAAAGAGTAGTTCTGTAAGATTGGATTGGTTCTACTGTGTGTTACGGTCAAACCAACATGAGAAACTGATGATATAGAGTAGTTGATATGATTACCTTGTCGGTAGCACAATGTTAATAATAGCTTGTTACTCATTGGTCCTTAGTGACATAAATGATAGCCAACATTCAGATGTACAAACATAAAGCAGTAAGAATGTTATTTATGTACAAATATGTGCATACTCTGGCGTCGTAAGAAATCATATCTCGTTGCTATTGTTTAGCATCAAAAGGTGATTCCTTACAAGATTGTTCTTAAATGATGGTAGTGTAGTCATTGATGTTGACTTCTGTTGCTGTAGCTACACTTTCTAGGTAGTTTATCTCAGTTCAGGAAGATATCTTTTATTCATATTCTTGATTATTTATTGCTGCTTTAAATTAGCTATTACTATGTCTGCATTTCGGTGGTTTTATTGCTTTTGGTGTTATTAGTTGGTTTTAGTTCCAAAAAAAAAAAAAAAAAATCAAACACGTGTGCACAGGCTTTAGTTAAGTATGAGCTAGATATATCTACACTAGCTTAGCTGATATGCCTTGATTTGAATCTTTGTTTGTGAGAAAAGTACCTTCTCATATTATCTTTTAGGAAAACCCAAACTAACAAATATCTGTTGACGAGCTAATTAAGTAAAAGGATAATTGAATAAAATGATACAATAAATCACTGAGTTTATTAATCAATTAAAATTAAATGCTTCCTAATAAATTTGACATTGAATTGACCCCTTCACCTTTGATCTCGATTGAATAAAAAATGGGTTATTATGATCTCGAGCAAGCCGCTATGGTGAAATCGGTAATTCAGTATACATGCTGCTCTTAGGAAGTAGTGCTAGAGCATCTTGGTTCAAGTCTAAGTGGTGGCATAGTATCATCTAAAAGGGATAGAAGTAAGCCTTATAATGAATTTAATTCCTGATTTCCTTTCTATAAGATCTAGAAACTTGCTTTTCTTCATTAATTTTATGATTTTTTCCAACTTCAGAGCATATATTAACTCGTATATTTTTCAATCGTTTCATTGTAGCTATAATTTATTTTTTAACCTTATTCTTATTAGTATATGAAGTTGTAGGACTATATGATTCATTAACTCATAATTTTCATTCATTTGAATTGTAATTGCAATTGTTTTTAACCTTATTCTTATTAGTATATGAAGTTGTAGGAATATATGATTCATTAGAGAAGGGAATGATAGTTACCTTTTTTCTGTAACGAGATACTCCTTGTACTTCTAATTAACCTTTTATTTTATTTTTTAAGAAAAAGTGATTTATATGATATTGAAAGATAGGTTTGAATTTATAAAAACCAACAACTTGGGTTTGTGTCAAATTGTAAAATTCTTATATTTGTGAGTGAACAAAACGATTAGAATTAGTCTCGGATGGCTGTAATGTGTATTATCCATACAACTGAGCTTGGTTGACTGGAATGTGTATTATCCGTACAATTAGAATTATTTAGTTAAACCAATGATACGGTATTTGATCAGAAAGCTAGTATTTCATCCGACATGCATATTTTTTAATTTCCAATAGATTTAAATCTTTGGTTAATGTGTTGTGTGTTGTTCGCTGTTTAAGAAATCCTGTTTAAGGAGTTATACCATCTATACATAGTGTTTTGATCTAAATTGCTGGGTTAAAATTGTTTTTGCAGTATATTCCTGGGACAAAGATGGTTTTCCCCGGATTGAAGAAGCCACAGGATCGTGCCGATCTCATTGCTTATCTCAAGGAATCAACTGCCTGATGGGTGTCCTTTATATCAGCTATTTTGGAACAAATGAAAGAGTTTTTGATCAATGATTTTTTTCCTTTTGTTACATGATATAAAAACTAGGCGATTCGCATAATAAAAGGAAAACAGCTCCAATATAAATTGTGTTTTGGAGTTGAACCGAGTAGTGAAAAAGATTTGTGTAAGACCAATCACCTGAAAAGTGAGGCATTTCAAATTTTCATGATTTATTTAGGCTCCAACAGTTTCACCGTTAGGTGCTGTTAACTTGTTTATCTTAATTCTTGATGGGATTCGGATGATTTGCTCGGTAGCCTGGTAGGTGTAGTGCAAATAATGATTTGAGCTTTGTTTAGGGCATTGAATATCTCATCCCTTTTTCAAGAGTGAATAACTCTTTTAAATTGGTTTTCAGGTTTCTTCTATTGCTCAAATAATAATCAACACTCTTGTTTTTGAAACTACGTCCATCCGAACATCAAAATTGCATACCCCTAGTGAATGGGGAAGAGGTTAAATACCATATTTTTCATATACTTACATTTGAAGTTGTAGTGAATAATAATATCATGGCATAAATGTAACTCAATTTTGAATGAATCATAAATAAAGGAGATAGGACATTGCCAAATGCCAATTAAATTGCAGCAGAAATTAGGAATGGTTTTTTTCTTTAATTATTCAAATTTGAATATACAAATGTCTTTGAATATTACAATTCGAGTGATATCCAAATTCGAATATGCTAAAATTCTTAATATTTATAAAATTAAAATTATAGTTATTTTGTAATTAATGGATTGGGATATCCAAAATTTAATATTTTTAGAAATGGTAGGTTTAGAAAATTAGAATTACTACTTGGGGTGAATATTAGTGTAAAATTATAGAAGCAGCTTTTGGAAACAGAGTGTCTGAAAGAGAATGTAAAGAATTAATTGGGTCAATGATTTTGAAGGCTTTCATGCATGGTATTTGTAGGAGTTTCAAAAGCATGTAATGAACTACAATAACTTGTAAACAAGGGTCTCACTGTCTTTTTCTAATAAGAATTTTTTTGAAATACATGAATCTTCAACATTCACCTTCGTATCTAAATAAACAATGCAAATTCATATAATAGATATTCGAAGCATCTATCCGTATCCACTCCAAAAATATAATGGATAATAATTTATAAATTTGATCCGGATGTTATTTAAATTTACAATCCAAATTACCATTTCTATCATAAACTGAAGTTTGGGCAAGGTATGTCCCTCGTCTAGCACTAAAAATAAATGATCTACTTCCCTAAAGAAAACAACAAGGGTTAAATTCTTTCATTAGTGCTTGTAAATTGTAGATTTAATCGTTATATTTTAATTTATTTATATTTTTAAAATTTTTAATTCTGATCAAATGATAATTATTAAATTAATTTCTAAAATTATTACGATTTTAAAATTTAAAAAATTAAAAAATCCAACAATCCAACTAATAACATAATTGGACGGGACAAGAAGTATAGAATAAATACACGACGGGCACTGACATTCCTCTGATTGGTTAGTTGTCGAAATTCTGATGTTTATTGAACGATTTAAGTAATTATTAAGAGGTTTGTTTGTATGCGAGGGCTGTTCATGTTTTCTTTTAAAACTAATCATATACAGCTGATTAAAACTAATCATATACAGCCCAATATTTTATAATATTGCCTACAATGACAATCAAACTAATATATATAAATAATGAAAGATTTATTCGTGTGGAACTTTTAATAGAGCACACAATATTATAATACGAGTTGATTGAATTTTAATTCGATTGACATGAATATTATTGTTAATGTAGGAGAACGTAAATTGAGTGCACTGAAACTCGTTATCCTCTTATTTATGGTTGAATTTATCATTTAATATTATTTGATGTAATATTTTTTTATTATAAATAATTATAATTATAATAAACAAATAAGGTTGAATAATTACTTGTAAAAGGATGAAAAAACCTAGCCAGGTAGGAGAATGAATCATGACCAATGCCCTCACTGATTCTCCTTCCCCTCCTTTTAAAGGAATCTCAATTTAATTTTCAAATAATGGAGTCTTGTTTGTTCCTTTCTTCTTAATTTCTCTCTCTGTCGGTTTGCCCTCTATTTTCTCGATGCAACAACAGGAAGCTATTAAATCAAATAATTTTATGGGTAGTAAAATGAAAGGGTTAAAAAAACCAAAGGTGTTGAAAGTGATGCAACACACATATCGCGTAGCAATATTTATTTTCTTCGTTGTCAACGTCGGAAGATGGTGACACGCATTGAACTACATGTGCTTAGAAGCTGGCCATATACAATTGTCGTCTCTCAAAATTTGTCCCCACTTTGGCTTATTAATTTCCACTTTCTTCCCTACACCAAACAATGACGACTAAAAGCTCCAAATATAAATTATTCCTGACACAGCTCATACACCCTTTAACGCATCAAATTTAGGTGTTGTTTTCTTTTCATCTTCCTACTACCTTTTGATTTCCCTTTCAGTGTTTTGTGATAAACAATAGTTTTTAGACTATTAATTTACTTCTCTCTTTGCTATATTACCCTTCAATTCCTAGTCTGCTGCAGCGGCAATTTCTTCTCTTTGTCTCCGTGTTTTTAGTCACTTTCCCCATGTTGCTGTCGAAGAAACAACCCTCTGCTGCTGCAACTCAATGGATAGAGAAAGTCAAATACCATAAAAATAGAGATTCCTACTTCAAGTTCTTGGGCAATCCTCACTTTAGATACACTGCCTTTCTTTTGGTGTTTCTTTCTTTATGGTTTTTGTTACAAGTCTTTTGGTTCCCACCCACAAAACCCAACCAAACCAAGTTCTCCACCATCTCCCCAAAGCCATCGGCCGGGAAATGTGATGGGAATGTCGCGGTTTATGTGTATAATTTGCCGGCGGAGTTTAACCTCGGTCTTCTCGATGACTGTAGCCATTTGAATGTTTATACCAATATGTGTCCGCATGTGGCTAATCATGGTCTAGGTCAGCCGTTGGACAACATGGACCTTCAGTCGAGTGACTCGAACCCCTGGTTCGCTACCCATCAGTTCATCGCCGAGATGATATTCCATGCACGTGTGGACAACCATCCGTGTCGCACGTGGGATCCTTCCAAGGCCAATTTGTTCTACGTACCTTTCTACGGCGGTCTGCATGTGTCCAGCAATTTCCGGGAACCAAACCACGCGATTCGCGACGCATTGGCCGTGAGATTGGTAGACTACCTCCAAGCTCAACCCACGTGGCGGAAGAACAACGGGAAGGACCACTTCCTTGCACTAGGGAGAACCTCATGGGATTTCATGAGAACCGACAGTGGACCTGACTTTGGCGCAAACTGTCTTCTCAACCTGCCATGTGTTAAAAACATGTCGGTGCTGACCGTGGAGAGAAACCCCTGGAAAGGTTCAAACCAACACGGTATCCCGTACCCTTCATATTTCCACCCTTCCACGTCAGATCAAATGATGACGTGGCAGAACATGATGCGACAGTCAAACCGACCCTACTTGTTCTCCTTCATTGGTGCGCCACGTAAAGGCGTTGGTAAAGCAGCCATTAGAGACGAAATGATAAAGCAATGCATGGAGTCCACTCAATGCAAGATACTCAAATGTGACCATGGCAACCCCAAGTGTTATAACCCTAGTGAGATTCTCAAAGTGATGAGAGAATCTCGGTTTTGTTTGCAGGCTCCGGGAGATTCATTCACCCGAAGGTCGACGTTCGACGCCATACTTTCCGGTTGTATTCCGGTGTTCTTTTCTAAGCACACGGCGTACACACAGTACTCTTGGTTTTTGCCGGAAGAGGCTTCGAAGTACTCGGTTTACATGGACGAACAAAGCGAGGAAAGCAAAAGAATAGAAGAGGTGTTGATGAAGATACCGAAAGAAGAGGTGGACACAATGCGTGCTACGGTGATTGATATGATCCCAAGGCTCACTTACGCACACCCTAATGCGAGCCATAGCGATCTTGGCTTCGAGGATGCCGTCGACGTTGCGCTTCAAGCATTGGCACAGCATGTTAGGGACAAAATTTAATAAGGAAAAAGAAAATAAATTGGAGGAAAAGAAAGGTATGTGTAGACTGTAGAGGTAGTTGATGTGAATTGAATTCAAGGGAAAAGAGAAAGTATGTTTAGAGATGTGAATTGAATTGAATGTATATGCATACCAAAATTTTATTTTTTATTAATAACTGAGCCTGTGTGGTCACTCTTTCTGCTTTTGACAATGATTCGCTGCATAATTATTCCAATGACTAGTAGGTTAAATTATTCAAAAAAAAATTAGTCTTTTATTATTAAATGAATTAATTTAGTGGCTATATTAATAAATGAATAAAATAAATATAAAGTATAACATATTAAATATTTATTGTATAAAAATGTCAAAATTTTAAAACATTAACTCTATTCATCGATAAATAATATTTTTAAATAATAAATGTTAACTTTATTTAGTTTTTTTTTTAAATATTATAAGTACTAAACAAATCAATTTAATAGTCTCAAAGGGACCTTTAAGTGACATTCACCGATGACTATAAGTAGCAAATGTTTTTGCAGCTTCTTTTTGTTTGGTTTGGTGTTTAGTGTAAATGATATGGGGCATGAAAAGTACACTGGGGGACCTCTACCTTTAATTGATGGGATTTGAAAAATTTTACGTGTTCATAGCAAATTTTTATATTTATATATTTTTTTGATCAGTTTTTAAAGATTAAATTTTTTGTAGTTAGACTTTTTCAAGAATGTTGTCATCAACCAAACAGTTTGCCAATGTGAGTTTGGTTGTGGCCAACCTTTCACAAGCAAGGTCCATTATTCCAGACCAATATTAAATACACTCGATGCACTGTGTGTGAAAAGATAAGCTTAAAAATGAATGTAGAGAAAATTGATTTATATTACAAGATATTCAAAATCCTTCTAACAAGATGATAAAAGATAGTTATATCTAGTTGCATTTAGCTACGATGAAAACTATATATATATATATATATATATATTAAATACACCCAATAACCTATGTGACATCCATTTAAATTGCACTTAATGGTTAACAATAACCATGATCATGGTTATCTTGTAATAAGTTAAATGTCTTGCAACTATTGTCTCCTGGCCGAAATTTGCTGATTGTTTTTTATGTGCAAAGTGAAAACAGAACACTCCTTATATGCTGAACTCAAGTGAAATGTGGTCCTCAAGAGGGTGCCATAGATAGGGTAACATGTCCTTAGCATTGGCAACTCAATAACTGGGAATACAAGAAAAAGACGCGATTCTGACAAGTCATACAGGGGATCTTTTCAAAAAAGCACCCAACCGTGTCTACTAGTCCCGGATTGAGACTCACAAAACATAACTTGCTCTTCTCCCCTGATACCTTTGTCGATATATATGGTTTTGAACGACAAGGTCTCCCTAAGCATTATTGAACCAACCACACAATTATTAATCCCATATCCACATCGGCTCCATACGCATGAAGCATCATCAATGTTGGGAATCATTATCATTTATCACATCAAGAGATACCTGGTTCCAACTCTTGCAAACTGCACTCATTAGGATTCGATCCGACCAATGAAGTTTCCCCTCTATGACTATGTATCCGACCATCTCATTGGGAAGCTTAGACCAATCTCTTTGTCCCTCGGCCACCATCGACCCAAATACTACTTCCACCGTCCAGTCTATACTCCAACTATAACCCATAAAGCTACCTATCCATCCAACTTAAAAGGTTTGAGAGAATCCATTGGCTTTTTTTTTTTTATTAGTTGAATTGTACAATGTAACTACAAGCCCAATACTATTAATCCTACTTTTCTATGGAGCCTGTAATTCATTACTTAAGGCCTCTGCATATTGCCATTTAATTTAAACATTGTTCAATTATTTTCATATGGTTTATAAAACGGTGGGCCATAATCCATAAGTTCATCTGCCACCTACCTGTTTGCATAATTTCCCAAGGTGAATCCATACCTAACAGATCAAAGAGTAAGGTTAAAACACTAATCAAGTACTACTATTAACTTCATTCACAAATTTCCTGCAGATATTAGTTTCTTGTGTTCACAATTTTGGAATGCATGTTTGAGTACAATGTTCAAAGATCAAACAGATTTTTCTTCGAGGAAATATAAATTTCAACCAAAGATATTCACAGAAAAAACAAAAGATCTGCACACTGACGAGTGAAGTATTGAAGAAACTTGTGGAACGCTAAGAGGAGAATTGCTGGTTTGCTACCATTTTGTAATTTAAAGGGCAACTCATTGGGCCTCTGAAGAAACTTTAACACCTTCTTCTACTTTCTTCAAACCATCTCCCATCTTATTCTCTGCTGCTTCCTTTGCTGTATCGTATGACGCATGTAATCCAAAGAAGAAATAGTACAACAGGAGCACAACAGTCCATATACCGAACCTTGCGAAGGATGCCCCGTCTATTGACCCTAGTAGGAATATGTTTATAGCAATGGAAGCGGATGGCAACCATGGTACCAATGGTACACCCCAGAGTTTTGGATTCCTAGCACGAGGAACAGTAACATGAAGTGCTAGAGTAGCTAAGAACCAAATTGGCACGGTAAACACGTATGCAATCCAATCATCGTCATCACTCAGACCCCAATAAGCAGCTGTTGCGATTGAAGATGCAAGAATAAGCACGATGTAAGCAACTAGTTTGTTGCGGTTTGCTGTAGTTGTCTCACCACTGACGTAATAACGACGAACAAGAAGCGCCAGGGCAACAAGCATGAAGATGAATAATGTTGATATTGATAGAAGATTGGCAAGAATATCAAGTTCTGTGAAGAAAGCAATAATTGCTGTTGCGGAAAGCATGACAATGGTAGCATTAATTGGTGTTCCAGTCTTGGGATGCACTTGTGCTAGCCATGGTGGCATCATGTGGGTTCGTGCAATATGTGTGAGATATCGTGCTTGACCAACGGCACTAACGAGTAAAACAGTTGTCATGCCTTTCAATGCACCGGCAGCAACAATGTATTTAGCCCATGACATCCCAACAGCTTCAAATGCTACTGAAAATGGGGCATCCGGATCAATCTCTCGGAACGGTTGCATTAAGCACAATGCTACAGCAAGCAAACAATATGCAGCTGTGGTTATTACCATGGATCCAACAAGACCAATAGGGATATCACGAGCAGTGTTCTTAGTCTCTTCGGCCATCGTTGAAACAGCATCGAAACCAACATAAGCGAAGAAAAGCACAGCCGAAGACTTGAAGACTCCACGAATGCCAAAGGGCATAAAATCACTATAGTTTTTGGCATCCGCTTTTGAGAAACCAGCAATGATTATGAAGAGAATGACTATAACATGGATGATGGAAGCAATGTAATTGAAGCGCGATGAGCCCTTGGTGCTAAGTGCTGCAAGGACACAGATGACACATACAACAACAACTGCAATAGGATCAAGATGGCCATAATCCTGGGACATGCTGTGGACTATGATGCGGAAATCTTCGGGTTTGTGATTGCAGAGGGTGGCAAAATAGGAAGTCCATGACCGAGCCACCGCAGCACCTCCAATAACATACTCCAAGAGAATGTTACCGGCAGCAATGAAGGCCATGAAATCACCCAACTCCACTCTAAGGTAGGCAAATGAGCCACCTGAAAAGGTAAATTTTGCAAATTTGCCAAGTCATGTGTATTCCCGTGAATAAATATCCAAAATTTGTAATCCAAATCCCATTCAATGAAATGTGAATCCCATTTTATGGTATCAAGCTTGGCATATAATTAAACATATTATAACTATATAAATACAGATTTTACAAACATTAGTCAAAGATTATGACTACAGCAGGTAATTTACTGGTAAAAGAACACTTTATAGTCGATAATGTTAATGTGTAAGGGTTCTTATCAAAGTAGGACTTTTCATACAATATCTGGGTCCCATTCCTAGCTAGCAAATTGCCTTTTTTTTTTTTCCATGAAAAGTCAAAAGTCAACTTTCCTACATGCCGAAAATGGACGGATATTGAATATTCAGCCAGATTCTTTACAGCTATTTTTTTAGATTCCTCAAAGTTTATACAGACAAAGTCGAATCCCAGCAATTATAATTGGAAAAAAATTTGGGAATTCTATATTAGAGATTTTAAAAAGATAAATATAAATCCCAGTTAATAAATTTAAGATCAAAATTTTACTTATATCTTACCTGCAACAGGGATTTCAACAGCGAATTCAGTGTAGCAAAATACAGAAAGCATGGCCGAGATACCGGACACCACGTAGGATATAACCACAGCGGGGCCTGAAACTTCTCTAGCTTGGAGTCCGGTAAGTACGAAAATGCCGGCGCCGATGACAGCACCGATACCGAACCATATGAGGTCCCACCAGGAGAGGGTCTTCTTCATTTCATGCTGGCTCCGAGCCTTGATTTCATGGAGCTCCGTTGAGTCAAGTGATCGGGTGAATACACGATCCATAAACCTTCTCGGAGTTTGCTGGAGTGCTTGGACATAATTATCCCAGCTCTTAAATGACTCCTCTGGAAGAAAATCATCTTTGGTGCATGAACATCCTCGTCTCCTCACACCTTCGTTTCCAGTTGGACCGTCCAACCCCATCCTATTTTCCACCACAAATTTTTAATCAAAAAGGGAAAAAAAATCAATTAATTTTCTCACACTTTCTCATAAACCAAACAGAAAATATATATACACACACCTCGATAAAACAGGATCTTCTTAAAAATGAATCCCAAAGAGACAAGAGTAAGAGATTTTATAATTAGTTTTGTAACATAAAGAGAAAGATTTGGAATCCAAATCACATCTTTATTAAGAGTGCTAAAAATACTCCCAAAACGCATACACACTATAATAAATTATATAATATTTAAAGGAATCAGCAAAAGCATAACTATCAAAATCAAAAAATTACTTGGACAAAGATCCAAAACGGATGATAACCTGTATTAGACGAGAATTTAATGGGTCGCCGGCGATGGTACAGTATAAGAAGAAGGAAGGAAGAAAAACAGAGGTGTTGAAGGCGGGAAATCTGTGACAGCACGTGAAGGTGTGAGAAGTGTATTTATATTGGGTGTTGGGTGTAAGAGTGAAGAAGATACAGGCTGTTTACGGTAAATAACGAGAGTCAACAGACAGCTGGCTATAAGTTTGGCAAGAGACAGTGTTACCTTTTTTTGTATCTGGTGAATGGTGACGGTGAATATAAGACGAACGAAGAGCAATTGTGGAAGAAGCAGGCACGTATTTGGGCTATAGACTCGGTAACGTAAATGTATTTGGACGTTATTTTTGTATTGGTTCTGATGTTACACGTGGAGCTGCTAACGAGAAAGATTGAATAAAACAGTGACGCAACGTTATTTCTGTATCTCTTTTTAATAGATTTATATCATATTAATATTTTTATCTTAAATTTCAACGTTTTTATCTTGAAAAAAATTAAATTTAAATTAAAATCCTTAAATTCAAGATAAATGTTAAAATTTAGGATAAAAATATTGATGTTACATAAATATATTGGAAAGAGATACAAATGACGTGACGTCACTATTTCATTCAATTCTTTCCCGCTGCTAATTGATCTACACCTCACCTCCGATCTTTACTCGCCAAATTTTGTTATTTAGACACTTCATTCGTTAATAAATAAAAAAAAGATAGAGTGTATAATTATTGGTTGGTTTAATTCACGTAGTCATCTCTGCATACTGTTAAATATGAAAATATAAAATGATTCACAGATTTTACCCGAAAATTTTTTCGAGAAAAAATCACGGGCAGAGAAGGATATATTAATTAATATTGAAAACGAAATAATATAAAAGGAATTTCGACTATAACTATTTAAAAGTTAAAAATTTTATACTAATCAAACTCAAATGTATAATCTGTACAAATCTTTTAATTTTTATCAATATATAATTTCTTTAACTGAAATTTAGTTCACATAACTTTAATATATATACTTAATTCAATATAAAGAAAGTCAAATGTACATGTCATTGGAAAGAAGACCTTGTTATCTTCTAATAAAATTATTAAATGATAGTAAGGGATATTTGACTTGATTAATGTGAAAACAGGACAAAAGCCAGCTGATTTGACAATTTCAATCCGCCAACTTCATCCCCATAATTATCGTATAAATTAAATATAAATATACCTGGGCTTGACAATTTGATGGGCTTTAAATACTAAAGAAAAAGTTAGGGAAAGAGATACGTAAAGAGGTAGGTTTAATAGAATTATGGGATATATTAACAATTTTTTATTTAAAAATAAATTAATTAATTTTGTATGTTTGATTAAAGAGTAAATTTATATTTTATATTAAAATTTTTTACTGTTACTGTTAAAGATTGATATGTAATAATCAAATAAAAAATGAATTTTAACAGAATAATTAATTTATTTTAATTTAATATAAAAGATTTTATTATTTTAATAGAAGGGCAAAATATAATCCAATTACTTTTATAGTAATTTTACCCACAAAACCAAGTAGTAGTATTTGTAGTATTGAACGTGAACAAACGCCCAAAGTAAGAAATTTAGTATAATATTTCCATTTCGTCAACTAATATGAGTGTTGCGGCCTGCCCTACTCTTCTCCCACTTTTATATTTATTTATCTTAAATTTATAGATATTAATTAAAGAAAATTGCATGGTCTGTTAGAGTGGGAATGCAGATAGCCCAAGCTGGCAACTATGTGAAACGGGCTTTGAGCCCCATAGTTGGAATTTCAAAGTGAACCTAACCATAAATTGCAAAAGTGCAAAGGAAACAAGAGAAAAAGGCAACAAGATGTCAAAGACAATACACAAACTTGATTCTCGATGGAATTAATATACCATAAGAAATGGAAAATAGGAAATTTTTTCTTTGTTTTTCTCCTTTATGCAGTAAAAAAGCAACAAATTGTCGTCAATAGGAAATAGAAATAGAATGGATTAAGAGAAGGAATGTTATGTAACACTTTTTTGACTACAAGAAAGAAGGGTAAAAAGCACCTATATGAACAGTAAACACAAATTACACTGATGATATAAATATATATAATCCTGGGGAAAACTAAGTGAATAGAGTTACAACATCTCTGCGATATCCTCTTACCATTAAAAGCCTCTGCACATTTCCTACCAACAAATCCATATACTCCATGTAGCAGTAGGCTGGGTGGTTGATGGGAGGTGGTGGTAAGCTTACAAGCACCACTGCTGCCATTCTAGAATATCTTAATATTGTCGTATTCAGCTTCAGGGTTGTATACAGAAACTTCTCCACTTGTTGCTCATCCACAACTACAGCCTTTCCATCAGCCATCAATGGGGTTCCTTCTCTTTTTGCTGCTTCCTTTAGTTCTGCCAAGTAACTAGCTACCCGTTTCCTAGCATCATTGAATGCTTCTATTGAGTCATCTTGCTGAGATCCACCCTCTACATCCCATGACTTGATCGTTATAACAATCACTTCGGCTTGCAGCCGAAGATCGTATAGGAACTTCTTCACGTCAGCCTTGAGGCTCTCTGCATCTGAATCTTCCTCCGCAATGCAGAAGACCTGAATCTTACAGCTCTCAAAGCTCTCTTTCGTAAGAAGAAGTTGAGACAGAAGAAGCATGAGACCACCATCTCTTACAATCCAATACAGATCGATGCTACCGTATTGCCTTTGATACTCATTTGGCCATTCATCGAGGCCTTTGACAATGACAACTGCTTTGTTTGCTACGATACAGTCATTAATTATACCAACAAATCTGGTTGGGATTTCTTTTAAGTTCTCGCGACGCCATATTTCCGGGTACCGCACAACTACGATATTGGGCTTGAGGTTGCCAAGACCCATGGTCTGCACAATTCCACGGAAGCCTTCAGTCATATTGGTTGCTACGACTATTTCTGCAACACCTTCACAGTTCTTGTAGTTAATGTAGGTATCAAGCTGTTTGCAGGCTTCTTTGGCATCTTCAGCACATTCGTGATAGTCTCCATCTAGAATGTTTACAAAAATGGACATTCCACGGCCTTTCTTCTTCATACAGTTGGCAAAATCAGCAAGTTTTGGATGGCAAGGTACATTTTCTGGCAGCTTACCCCAAGGCCGGCAGAATATGAGAGGAATGGGATACCAGTTCTTTGGATGAACTTGCTTTGCTGCAAAACAAAACAAAGGGTCCAATACAGGAAAACAAGAGGCATAGTCATGACTATATGAACAAAATAGAAGTGGACCATGCATATACACACAGATATTACAATACCTCCCAGAGATCTAAGGCTACGAAGGGCTAGTTGAAAGTATGCACTTTTGAAACCGTCCCCCCAGTCCCCAGCTTTTCCTTTAATGCTCACATAATAATATATAAGGCTGGCAAGGGCTAGAGAAACAACTGTGAATAGCCATGAAATCAAGAACATTATCACTGCAATAAACAAAAGCAAACAGAACAGCTGTGAGAATTGGCCTCCGATTAAATACGGTGCAAAATTTGCATGCTAATATACAGGAATTTCTCAACTAAATGGGACACAATGTTAAACCCGACAATGCACTATATATAATGAAACATACCTACACAAAGTAATGCTCCAAGTAGAGACAGGAGCCAATGGTGAAATTTCCACCTAGGACGCCAACTAGGTGCATCTAAAAGATCCAAAAGGAAGCAAGACAAGTTCACACCCGAATAACATAGAAGGAAAAACATAGTTACAGTTGGTGTGATAAGATCCAGGTTCCCAATAACAACACATCCCATACAGATAACGGTAGTAAAGAGAGTAGCTATGTGAGGCTCACTGGTATCTGCAACTCTGAAGCAATTGAGAACGGGAAGAATATCATCATTGGCTATTGCTGCAAGAAGGCGAGGGGCACCAGTCAAGCTTTGAAGAGCTGCACCTAAAGTTGAAAGAATAATTCCAACACGAATGAGAACTGGGAAAGGCCAAGCTATGGTAGCAGTAAGTAGCCTACACCAAAGGTAGTTTAGCATTAGACTAATATCTCTAAAACATAAATCCTTGAAAAAAGAATGAACAATGAAAACATAGCAAGCTAAATCCATGCAGAATGTTAACGTGAGACTAGAAAATTTGTACCTGTCAGTCAAAAGCTTTTCTCTGTTGGCAACAGCTCCAAAAAGGAAAACAGAAACTAAATAGAGAAGAGTAGTGACCAGTGTGGCTGACAATGTTCCAAAGGGGATTGAACGCTGAGTATCTTTAAGCGAAGCTGATCGATTTGAGCCTGCCATGATTCCAGTTACAGCTGGGAAAAAGAGACCGACCAATGCACTGAAGAAGCATATAAACAGAAGGATTTAGAAACTTCAGCAGAGAAAATCATCGTTTTCATCAGCTTTAAGAAAAGTATGTGGATATCACATATCAAAACTTGACATTTGGAAACAACTTTTTCCTGCTTTTTCTTGGATAGTTAGAAAGGTAGAGGGAGAGATTAACTTGTTTTATTCTTTTGGACCAGCAGTATGACCACCAATTATACTTGGGATCTGTTCTCATCTAGACCTCCATTATTAAACAAGTTTTTCAATACAATTAGGTGACCGTGCATTTATTTGTGCTATACTGCTATATCATCTTTAGGATCAGCAACAGGTTGGTACAAAGAAGATTCTTTGATCATGTACAACTTCACAGCACAAGAAAATTTCACTCTAGTACTAGTAACTAAAATCCAATGAACCTTGAAGATTCTTACTTGAAGTTCCAGTACACCTTTCCATCACGGTCAGGGATCCCATCACTGTTAGTAGTCTGATACATTGAATCCCAGTTATCTTTAAAGCTGTCCGCACTCAAGCCCGTAATTCCAGCTGTATCAAAAATCACCAAAATAACATGTTTCACAAATACATAATGACAAGAACAACATGAACACTCAACAAGGGGCAAATCAGATTGATTTTGAGAAATGGCAGATTGGCAGTATGGCTTGCACCAAGCAATATGCCACTGTTGTATTCATGCTTAAGGAATCACCTCCACAGGTAATTCTCTGAAATGTGAGTGTGTGTGGTATGTGTGTGTGTGAGAGAGAGAGATAGAGAGAGGGCAAAAACATTATGAAGAAGAAACTCACTATCAGGATCATCCTTCTTCGCCATAAAAATCCCGATGAATATGCAAAGTACTGACAACAAAACAGGTATAAGGAAGACGGGGGCAACCCGATTAATCATTTTCACCCCACCAAACACAATAATGCATAGGATGACAGTCACAACAAGCCCATAAATTTGCAAGTCATGTGTACTTATAGTCTGTATTGGTTTCGATACGGAGCCATTCACTTTTGTACTGGTTTCTGCAGTGCAAGCAGGAGGATATTAAAAATGAAATGGAACAAGATTCTTTTTAGCATAGCCTCGCAATCTTTAAAAGTAATCAATAAATTAGGAAAAGGGAAAAAAAGATTATAAAGATAAAAGAAAATGTCATTTTCAGTCGATAACAATCAATCATTACCAGTAAAAAACCCAGCAGAAGGGAGTGCTTTCAGAAATGTTTCTACAGCTCCCAACACATAACTACAACCACAACCAAAAGAACATATAAGATACAAGTACTAGCATGAGTAGAAAATGTTGTTAAATACTTGAAAATTTTTGCTATCAAGAAAGCAGAGTTCATGCTGAGCAATTCCATTATATTATGTCCCTGAGCTATGCACAGAATAGTATTACAAAAATAGAATAAAGGACCGGAAGATACACTTACAGAGCTGCTGCAACCGCATTGCCAAGGAAGAAACATAATCCAATGCTAACTCCAACCTCAGGACCAAGTGCTCGACCAATGAGATAATATGGACCACCACCCTAGCAGTAATTGATGAGAAAGCCGCTAAATACCGCCACATAGTTATATAAGGAAAGAATCAATCAAGGTAGCAACACGAATTCTACTCAAAATTAAACCATTCCCTTAAGGCATCAAAATGACTATGATATCAGAGTCACATGTCAACTGAAAACTGATCGTGAAGGATATATAATTATAAACAATGTGTACCTTCATGGCACCATTAGTTGCAATAGCACTCAATGATAATCCTGTCAAGAAAGTACACAGACCACAAAGCGATACCAACAGCAGTGAATCCGCAATGCCTCCCATGCCAATTATCCTGCATTTCTCATAAATGAACCTTAGCAACTGAAATTACAAAATCTACTTATTTTAATGCATATATTACTATTCAATGATGCAAGTCATAATTGATTCCTTTTTTCTTGACTGAAAGCACAATCCAATCCTTCTAAAATAGAAGGCCCATATACAAGCCTGTAATACAAATATCAAACATAGCACAACAAAGTCTTGTAAAATTCAAATTATCAAGAAGAAGCTCAGCTTCCAATTCAAAAACAGCACCAACAATTAAACACAGAGCACGGATTCGTTTACATTTTCATGCACATACATACTGAGATGAAAATGGAGCTGCGTAAGTTAAAATATTAACTTCAGAGAAAAGGAACTTACCAAGAAAAGCGAATGTAGTAGATAATCCCCAAAATACTTTGTAAGCATGGGACAAACACCCCCATCATTGTACCCATTTTGACATCAGAGGGCTGCATGATGTATGCACAGAACATGGAACAGCATGAAAAGGCAATAAAGTACAGACTGCTATGTTTCATTAAGAAAGAGAAGGAGAAGTGAAAGAACAATATGATCAATAGCATTTCAAAGAAAAACTGTTGCATACTTGGCACATTAATAAATTTCTCAATGCTTGTCAATATTTCAACTTATTTGGACATACTTGACAGGCAGGACTAATTCAAGGAAATTATCACTTCCTTTGTTCAACATCCACATAGATTAATTTCCCAATACACCGTCAACAGAATTTCAAACATTTGGGCAAGAAAGGTTTTAGGCGCAAGTGTACCATTCATTCAATGAAGAAATAAGGAAGCACTTGTATTCCAAATAAAGATTATGAAGTGAACTTCTAAACAGTATCTGAATCTGAGCCTCCAAGCCATGCTCTTTAAGGCTTCTCAAAAGTGGAACAACCTAAAAATCCTACCAACCTTTCAAGGTTATTCCCAAGGTAGAGTTATTCCCAACGAGATTGTTCCCGAATGAAGCTGTTCCCAAAAGTGTTCATGCAAAAAATATAATTCATTGAAACAACTATTGGTAGAACAATTAGTAAGAAAAAAACAAATATCTACAATGATAAAAGATTGCCAAATAGTGCAAGCTGGTACTAGTGTAACTAATCATGCTAATGTAAAAACACAGCTTACCGTTGGATCCCCACCGGTGATGGAAACAACTTCATTATCTCTGGGGCTAGAAGGTGCAAGAACTTGCTCTTGTGTCATACTGAAAAACAAGTCAAAAGCAGGTAATAATCACAAATTTAAAAAGAAAATAGAAAACAAAACGTGAGGGAAAATTGTCCAGGCACCACGAATTATTCAGTTGTTACTCTTAGAGACATTAAATAATCAATTTACTAACATCCATCCCCTAAGTTCTAATCATTGAAGTTAAAAAAGAAGAAGAGCAAGAGTAAGCATTAATGAAAACAAAACCACGTACCTTTTGAGACCAAGAATATTGACAAGAGAATCAAAACCGAACAATTCCAACTTATGTTCCCTGTGAGGACCATTGTCTCCACCAACAACATCAGGAGCCTTTCCATCGGAATCCATGCTCCCTTGCGTTCGAGCTCTTACTTTCCTGACAAATGCATTATACGCATTTACACAATCATCGAATATGATTACCGAAAAAAAAAAACAACCGCATGAAAAGGAGAAGGAGAGCAGCGGCCGGGGATTACCTGATAGAAGATTGGGAAGCGGTGGCAGAAGATCCAGGATCCATGGAGGCCATCTCGAGAACGGCGCGATCCTGTGCCCCGACGGGGCTGTATTTACGATTGCCTTGTGCATGATAGCCATCGTCTTCGCCTCCTTCCAAATCATCGGTTTTCATTTTGGAACTAATATTATTACCAACTAAAATATCGATCTTATTCTCTTGTATTCAGATCCAAAAACGAAACGAAACGAAATGAAATGCCAAATTAGCAAATGACGGAGAGAAGAGAGAAGGAAAGCGAGGGAAAAGAAATGGAGGCAGAGGGCAATGCATGCAGCCACAGATCATGAAATTGGATTTTATTTATTTATTTATTTAATAATAACACTATGAATAAATAAATACATAAATAAATGGGGACGGAGACATTTCATAGGTTTTTTTTTATTTTCTTGCTGAAAATAAATAACAAAATATACGTTCACAAATTACAAATTTTCATAAAGAAAAGTTTATAAAAGAAGATACATAAAATCTATTTTTAAGTCACGTACAATATTCACGTAAACTAGCTCGCCCGTCAAACGCTTATCCATCCCGTCCACTGAGGACGCTGGCTTTGCATGGCACTTTTATTCGTAAAAAAAGCTGCCAAAGAAATTTGAATTAATTTTTATATTATAGTTTTCGTAAAGAGGATTATTAATATCCTTTGCGAAAAAAATGTTATAACTGATGTTAATCTAAGTTAAACCGTTATTTTCCTTTTACGATTGGAATTAGAGGGAAAAAGGAAAGGATGATGCGGATGAATTTCCTATATCTTCAATCTTATTCTATCATGTTGCAATTAGAGAAAGCAATTTCCTATAATCGTTGATGAATTTTTATTGTATCTTATTGCATGTGAAGAGAACAAAGGAGACAGCAGAGGCACGAGCTCTCCGTTGCGAATAATGTTGGGCTTTGGCCCAAATTTATGTCTAAAACAATGACAGAAGTAAGCCCAACAGCCAAATCAAAATTCTAATCCCAAACTCTTTGGTGGTAGTCTTTATATTAAAAATTAGAAATTAGATTGTTTTTTATTTTATTTTTTATTAAAAATTAAGTAAATTAGTCTATTTTTTTAGTTCAAAAAGCATATTAATTTTTTATTCTTTTTGATTCACAGAATAATTATTTATTTTTTAACTAGTAACCTCTATAATAATTTTTTCTCTTATGACTGAAATTTGTCCAATTATATATACTTGGTGCTGCTTTTATATTAAGCCAAGTTTGAAATAGATTTAGGGCTAGTTTGACAATGCTTTTGAAAAGTGCTTTTGAAAAGTGCTGTGGAAAAGTGCTTTTGAGAAGTCTTTTGAAAAGTTTGTTTTAAAATTTGAGTGTTTAGCATTCTTTGTCAAAAAGTCTTTTGAGAAATAAAATGTCCATTTTAGACATGTTATTATCAAGTAACAAATATACATTTAAATAAATTTTAAATTAGTTAATATTATTATATTTTAGTAAGAATATAAAAATTACTATAACTTGTTAATATTTTAATATATGAGATATAAATTTTAATTTTAAATATTTGTAAGTAATAAATATTAATTAGTTATAAAATTTAATTAGAATATATAAACTACATTTTAAATATTTAAATACAACCATTAAATATTTGTAATTAATATTTTAAAAATATTTTTTATTTTTAATTAATGATTTTAACACATTTGTAATTAAGCCCACGAAAAAAAAAAGGAAAGTACTTATGTTATTAGAGGGTGAAAAAGTAATTAAGACTAAAAGTCTTTTGGAGAGTAAAAAGCTAAAAATTTAAACTTCTTTTTAAGTCTTTTAAAGACTTAAAAAGCAAAAATTCAAATTAAAAAGAAATTGTTTCAGATAATTTTTTTCCAAAAATCTTTTTGATATGAAATCTTTTAAAAGAATGAAGAACTGGCCCTTAGAGTTATAAGTAAAACTCTTTGGCACAAAATTCAAAGCGGAAATATTACAGCATTCTTATTCTCCAAATGGAATGTTGAGTGCACATAGCAACGAACAGTTGATAATAAATTATACTTTGCATTGTCACGGAATTGAAAAGTTGTTCGTGCATGTGCTTGTGAAACAAAACAAAAAAGAGAGAGTGTGTAAATGGGTAGAGAATGAGAGGAAAAAGGGGTTCAAAAGTGGGGGAGAACATGAGAAAAAGCCAACTGCCTAAAGGGAGTTATGAATCTCCCACAAGACAGATCACTATCATTAGTATTTAGTGTCCAAAAGAAAAGGTCTTTTTTTTACAAAAGATAAGCTTTGCTTCTTTTACTTTAAAAATGTTTAAAAGCTTACCTTTACTTCAGTTTAGAAATTAGATCCGTTTAAGATAAGATCTTAACTATTTTACTTAACAAACCAGATGCTGGCAGATACTTAAGGAGGAAGTAGTAGTAGAAGAAGAAGAAGAAGAAAAGTAAGGGGAAGGGTACAATAAACATTAAATAGTCATTAGATTGGACTGGACTGTAAATATAATGTAGAGCCGTCAGCTAGTGAGGTGGACCTCTTTATTTGTTTTTGACTTTTTTGAAAAAAGTTATAAATAGTCATCATATTATTCATAGGTAGAGCTGAGCATGGCTGGGCCATGCCCGGCCCAGGCCCGCCTGAAAATGGGAGGTTCGGTAAAATATAGGCCGAAAAATGGGCTTGGCAGAAAATGAGGCCGTTTAAAAATGGGCAGACCTCGTAAGAATTTTTGGCCCAGCCCGACCGAATTATTAAAGGCAAAAAAAATATTTTTAAATATTATTTTCTTATTGTTTTCTCTTTATTTTGCTACCATTTTACTATTATGTTTCTATTATTTTGTTGTTATTGTTTATATATTATATAAAATTTATTTTATTGTTAATTTTGTTATTATTTTAAAGACATTTGTTAATTTTGTTATTATTTTAGGCATTTCATTAAGTTGCATCTATTTTAGTGTTATTTAAGTCTACATATTTTTTAAAATTTATTTTCAATTTGTTGAAAATATTTATTTTAATTTTTAATATTTTGATGTATTATATATATTTAAAATTATATAAAATAATATAAAAATTAATAGTTCATGGCTGGTTTTAGTATTTTATATGGGCGGGCTTGAGCAAAATTTTAGGCCCATTTTTGGACCTGCCTGCCCGAGCCCGATAAACGGGCCTAATTTTTTAGTTGGGCCCGACCCGAACCCGGCCCGGCCCGGCCCATGCTCACCTTTATTCATAGGCAAGCAGTCATGGCTAGCGTGGAAAGGGCTTTGTGTTCTAGATAAAGCAGTAGCGTACCAGACAGGAAGATAAAAAAGAAAGAAAAATAAAAGCTGGGTTTTTATGAGGTGCTTTGTTGCTTAAGTTAAATATATATATATATATATGAATGCGTCACCTCCCTCATGGCCTTTATCTTCTTTCTCTTTGAAAGATAGTTGCTTTAAGTGTTATTATCATAATCTTCAAGCTTTTCTTTTTTTTTTCTTCTTCTTTTTGCTCTCATTTCACTTTTGTTTTTAGTTTTGACGTTTGCAAGCCCAGACCCAAAAAGATCATTGTTTCAGTAGTACTATTATATTGGTTCCTTTTGCTCTCTCTCTTTTTTTTTTTTTTTAGTTTTCCAACAAAAAAGATAATAAAAAAATTACTTTGTTTTTTTGTCCTATTTTTTTGCTTCCTTTTAAATATTATTCCACCCCCTTTTTCTTTGGTCGTAAAATATTTTTCCTTATTTTTTTATTGCAGCTTTAGTTTGAGCTATTATGCCTATGTAGATTGTTGAAGCTGGCTACCTTCTGGTATGGTGTTTTTTTTTTCGAAGTTCTGATATTTGGTCATAAAGATAAGCATTTTGGTTTAGAATGGTAGGTGGATGACATGATAGTATACAAAGAAACCAGTTCATTATTCTTGTTTGCTAGTGTTTTTCTCTTGCCCCTTCTATGGGGGCCTTTGAAAAGTCCTTAATGAGTATTATTTTAGCCTAGGGAACTAAATCATTTGATTGAAACCACTCCTCATTGAGTATTTCTTCTGCTGCTCTTTTTTGTTCAATTTGTGATTGTAGAGTTATATTTGTGGTCATTGAGAATTGCAATGTTGGGTTGTAAAGAGCTTTTTCTATTGTTGTTTTAGATTAATAGAACTAGAACTTTTCTGGGAACTTACCTTTTTCTTTTTTTTCTTCTTATTTCAACATTGTAGGCAGCATTTATGGTAGAGTGAGTTTTGGTTTTGTTGTGGTGTATTCGAAGTTTAGGTTAAATAGAGAAAGGGCAAATAGATTGTGATTCTTGATTGAAAAATGGGCTGTGTTGCTTCAAGGATTGATAAGGAAGGAAGGGTACAGGCTTGTAAGGATAGAAAGAAGCTTATGAAGCAATTGGTGGGATATAGAGGAGAATTTGCTGATGCACAGTTGGCTTATTTGAGGGCATTGAAGAACACTGGTGTAACTCTTAAGCAGTTTACTGAGTCAGACTCATTGGAACTTGAAAATACCTCATATGCTCTTAGATTGCCTCCCTCTCCTCCTTCCCCCTTGCCTCCTCCTCCACCACCACCTTCTTTTAGCCCTGAGTCAAGGAAAGCCGGTGGTGACAATGGTAAAGGAGAAGTTGGCCAAGAAGATAGCATGGAGATTATCCAGGATGATTGTTCTACCCTGCCGGTTCGTAGTACAAGCTCATCATGGAACTATTGGGGTCTTTTTGAGTCTACTTCACCTCCCCATCATCCAGAACAGTCTGAAATCGTAGAATCAGTTGAGGATGAAGGTCAGGGAGAGGGGATTGGTGAAAATACTAAAATAAGTACTCTCCCTGAGAAGTCTCAGCCTGGGGAAATTATTGACGATAACTCATCATCGACGAGCTTGAATGATAAAGATTCTAGCAATGTGACCAAGGCGGTATGGAAGAAAAATAAGAGCTTGGAGGAAATCGTAAAGGACTTAGATGATTACTTTTTGGAAGCATCAGCTGGTGGGAAAGCAATAGCTGTTTTTACAGACAAAAATATAGGGGACAATTCTCATCCATCGAAACTCAAAGAAAACAAAAGTAAGCAACCTTTTCACAATTTATTACTAGATGATGCAATTGCAAGCACATTAGTTCAGGCCTGACAGTAAATTTCATTGAATTGTTTGATCTTATACTTGAGCATCAAATATCCTGCATTCTGCCTGATACTCCAAACATGTCCGTACTACAGGGAAGAGTAGCAATTCTGCAAAGGTTTTTAGTGCATTGTCGTGGAGTTGGTCTTCTAAGTCTCTCCAGTTTGCAAGAGATGCTGTTCAATGTGGATCTAATGAACCGTGCAAGCCTGGAGCTCATTGCAGTACTCTTGATAAGCTATATGCTGCAGAGCAGAAGCTTTATAAGGAAGTGAAGGTAAGAGTGATACTTAGCCTGGTTGTTCCATTATGTATTTATTGCGTATGCATTTTTTATGGTAGCATCAGAATTTTGTCAATGCCTACACCGGTTGTGTGTGTGTGATGACTATTTTATGATTAGTCTTTGCCTCAGGTTAAATTTCCATTTCTGGTTCTGTACTAGTCCATTTGTTCTCATGGATAAAACTTTTGTAGGAGGAAGAAAACACCAAATTGGAGCATGAAAGGAAATTGATGTTGCTGCAAAAGCAAGACGAAAACCATGACTGGAGCAAGACAGAGAAGATCCAATCAAGCGTTGAGGATCTGGAGAATGTCCTAAGACACCTGCAAAATTCAATAAGCACGTCCTGTTCGTCTATATTGGAGATCATCGATGAGGAACTTTACCCCCAGCTGGAGACATTAATATCGGGGTAAATTTTGGTCACATTTCTACATTATCAACATGTGAGGATTGAATCATGGGTTATATAGGATAGAATTTCTCAAATTGTCAAATCTTCTTTATTACAGGCTGATGGAGATGTGGAAAATGATGTACAAATGTCATCAAGTTCAGAACCATATTTCACAGCAGTTGAATCATGTGACTGATATAAGCATTGACCTGACCACTGACTCCCATCGTCAAGCTACAGATCAGCTTGAAACTGAGGTTTCTTTCTGGTATTACAGCTTCTGTAAGCTCATGAAATCTCAGCAAGAGTATGTCGGAACACTCTGCAAATGGATCCAACTTACTGATTGCCTTGTGGATGACAACCACCAGAGTCGTCATGCATCTGCAGTTCGTAAGCTCTGTGGAGAATGGCAGCGCGGTCTTGAAAAATTACCTGATAAAGTAATCTATATAACTATTAGGGATGGCACATGCAGTCTTCTATGCTACTATTTGGATGTCTTACTAATCCACTGTGGTTGCAGGCAGCTTCAGAGGCAATTCGGAGTTTTTTATTAGCCATTCGAGCGATAATCCAACATCAGGCAGCCGAACACAGCCAGCAAAGGAAATCTGATAAGCTTCAGGAAAGGTTGCAGAAGGAGTTGACGTCACTGAGTGAGTTAAAGAAAAAGGTTGAGGGAAGTGTAGCGGCCGATCTGAGCCCCAAGCATCCTTTATCATTGAAGTGCGCAAAAATCGAAGCCTTGGAGAAGCGAGTTGATATGGAGAAGGGCAAACATCTCAACTTAGTCCAAGTAAACAAGACCATGACTTTAAACAATCTAAAAACTAGCCTGCCTTGTGCATTTCAGGCTTTAATGAAGTTCTCGAAAGCTTCTGTTCAGGTCTTTGAGGCCATCCATGGCCATGCTCAGCCAGAAATCCCTTGTAATGAAGCATCAGAGAACTCAGCAAACTAAATTTGACTGAACCGTGAAATTTGTATGAAATGGCTCTTTGTTTTTGCCGGTAACTGTCAAATACTTGATATCTAAGCTGTAAAGGAAACAAAGACTACAAGGTTTTTCTTTGCATATATATAGATGCACATTTAATTGGTGAAGTTTTAGTGGATGTACTTAGATTTGTATATAAATTTCAGCATGGAACGTCACCAATAGCACTGCAACTATGACCCGAAAAAAGTGAAGGAAAACTCCAATGTTATTATATACACCTTGATTTCTAACAATTCAATCCTACCACCCATCACAAACCAAAACCTCATTTGTAAATGCAACTATATATAATACGAAATGTTATATAAACATCAAGACAAAACGAGAATAAAATAATAATCCGTACATATACATACCATCCGTCCAGTCCATGACAATACCGACCGTCCAAACAAAGAATAACAAAATGTTAAATATAGCAGCAAAAGTAAACATAAAAAAACGCATCATCGACTCAATGCAACCTCGTCAGTTCCTCCACTCTCTTGGACAGCTCCTCCACAGAAACTCCCATTCCTTTAGAAACTTCCTCCATTTTTCCACGGCTCAGATCAAGGAATGATTCGATCAAGTCTCCATCCAAAAAGTTTTTGGCTTCTGCAGTTCTCTTCTCGTTGTTGAATGACCTCCATTGTTCATGGCTCAACCCTCCCACGCCCTTTATCACCTTCCTTAAGTTCGATTGCAGCTTCTCCAGAAACAAATACTGATCATGCGGAAGTGAAGCAATCACACCAATTGCACCATTGACGGTGCCAAAAATAACGGTTTGAATCTGGCCCACTTCCGAATCTGGCAACCGCATCACAAGGGAACCATGACGGAACCTATTCACAAATTCCCCAAGGTGATACTCACCAATCACCTCAAGACGGCCCCGTTCCTCATCAGTGGCACCTTCACTGTTCTTCCGAACAGTGAACAGATTGAAGTTGTTTTCAGCACCTAAATAAGTATCATCATCAAGAATTTCAACTGCCGACATCCAGTTTGCATTGTAGTCACGGGCTCGTTCCTCTATCGCACCTTCCTCATGCTGCAATAAAAAGAGATAACCTTGAACCAATTAGCAAGAAGAGAAGTAGCTACATAGAAAACAAGCGCAGTTAGGAATCAAAATCACTGGCTATGAAACCAAGATATGCCCGCAAACAACAATAATATGTATGATAGGATTTAAATATGCAAGTGAAACTTAACTTCGTGTTTCAGAATCCAGATAACTTACCTTGTAGATTAACAATGAAATTGATTTCATCAAATCACCAACAACAATAAAATCCCCACGAGTTTTCACGTAGAGAGCAAGTATGTGGCCATGATGTCCGCATTCAGTTTGTATTTCACGGGAGCCATCCTCTCGAAGCATCCACTTATATAGTTGAATTTTTTGATTAATAGCAGCCAGGAGTTTGCCATTGAAAGCATTCAAAGAATAAACCGCTCCCTTAGTTTCCTTTTCAGCAATAAGCTGTAACTTCCCGTCTTCAACAATAAAAACCAGTATACGGCCCTGGGAAGAAAGCAAAAATTGGAATTTAGAAAGTTCTTATATGAAGGCTTTCAATTGATTAAAAAATATATATATAGAAAGAAATGGCACCTTAGTTGGCTCATTTTCTTCTGGCAAAACATATGCAGTCCCAACACAGTAATATACATTAGTGTCATCTGAGAATGAACAGCTAAGAATGGAGCAACCATACTCAAAAGTATCAAGAGGGTAAGTTGAGATACATTCCAAGGTTTGATCATCTAACAGGCGAATAAAATGCATTTCAGATTCGTCAGCACTAGACTGGTTTTTCAAACAACATATTGCAAAGGTCCGAGACTGTTCTTGATGGCAGATGCGACGCGCATGCTCCCCAAGTGGGATAGTGCGGATATGAAGCTTCTGAATATCATCAATCGTGCCTATAGTAAGTTCACCTTCTTTTGCAATTGCGAGGCTGGCGAAAAGAAACAGTAATGAGAACTCTTAACCCAAGTATATATTTAAGTTAGGAAGCGAAAACCAAATAGGCACTTCTATAACAAAACAATGGAATCTAATGCAAGGAGGTTCACTCAGACAGGAATTAATATTAATATGTCAATGAATTGCAGAATCAGAAAATAATGCATATGAATATATGATCTATAAATAAGGTCCCGCACATGATCAGAGATAAATTTACTTCATTACTGGAAGTGATTGAGAAAATCAAGCAATGTCATTTTACCCACTTCTCAGCATCAAAATTTCAGATTAATGGAATATTTTCGCCTGTTAGCCTTTTTAATAAGCACTGAAGCAAAACAAAATTTTGCATGCAAGTTTGGACCTTGAGAATTACAGGTTAAATGACTTGTCTAGGAATAAAGAACTTTATATAAACCAATACGAGGAGTGAGAAATATTTTCCTTTCAAGTTAGAAAACAGTTCTCAGTAAAGGAATAGGGGGAGCAAACCTGTCTGGAAAAGCAGCAGAGTTAAAAGGGCACATATGACCGACTTCCTTCAAATTGACATTGCTGTAGAGTAATTTCTTGTTACTACTATAAATGACAGTTGGCCTATCTGAAGAGGCAAATACATGGGTGGTATTCTTGGAGGAGAAAGTACGAAGCGTTATGGGTTGAGTCCCAAGAGAAACCTTTTTTCTATCTGTTAATTCACCATTACTCATGTTCACTTGAAAATTCAAGAGATGACCGTCACCAAGGGCGCATAACAAGTAAGATGTCTGCAAAAGGGACAAAACAAACAGAACTTCAGGCATAGGTATGGGAAAACAGTAACACAAGAAAGCTAAATGCCAAATAGCATGGCTCTACAAGCTCAAAAGTCTTAATTGCAGTGCTCTTAGGGATCAGTTTGAGATAATTAATGTATTCCTTGCAGCTAGGCAAATATCATAAAACTTGGCAATATCACACATCAAAAGAGAAGCAAAATATGTCAGCATGATAAGATTCAAGAAGAAGAACTAGCAAATAAACTCGTACCCCTTCAAAAGAGCAAAGAAGAACAGATCTAGGAATAATCTCTCCTCCCAATTGCTCCTTTGTGATGAGATTCAGTTCAGGGAGCGAAAATATCCTCACACTTATATCCGTCCACATTCCGACAGCAGCCAGATGACTGTAGTTAGAGTTCTCACCAATGGGATTAATGTCAAGACATGAGATTTCATACTCCAACTGAGCGTGTTTGACTTCTGTTAATGTGCCATCACCAATTTCCAAATAAACCAAATGGCCCCCTCCTGTTGCTAGTAAAACCTGTAATACAAACAATTCAAAGACTTACACAAGAAGTACCTTTTACAAGAGGTTTTTGTTAAGGGTATCAAGGCAAGAGAAGATTTACATCAAGCCTAATACTTCCATTGCAAAAACCAGCTCAATAAAGGACAATAATTTATCATTACAAAATCGTTTCCACACCTACATACTAACTAGAAAGCCAGTCACAAAATTTTAGAAAGAGATTGGAAAAAGGTACCTGGGTAGCATTGGCAGTGGCAACATTGACCGAATACCCAGAGGGAGCTTGCCATTCATTGCGTAGCTCTCTAGATGTTGAACTCACAAGCCTTACAGAGCTAGACGTAACCTGCCACGGTACACATCAGCTGAAATGAAGTACATATAATATGCATTTGTCAAAAACATGTTGCCTGCTCGTCCTATAAATCAACTGGACAAATTATATAACCCAGTGATCATCCCATAAAACACTATTTAAAGAACAGGTAAAACTAAAATAAAAGGGTAGATTATATAGATGCTAATATAGAACTCAAAAAGAACTCTCACCTGTACAAGCTGATTGAAAACAGCATCATGGCAGAACAAAGTCTGCACTTGAGAATTAAATCCCTCAATCTCTGTTTCTTCCAACTCATCCTCAAGATTCATTGCCAAAATGCGTGTCTCGCTGATAAAACTAACAACCAGAAAGGTGTCAAATGGATCATCCGTTGAGGATCTCAATGACCACATTCCTTTGATACCTTGAAGTTCTACTGATGCCTAACATATGCATAAATATAACATGTGACTTATGTGGATATAAAATGGTAAAGTTTATTAACTGTGAAGAAATTTCATAACACAAGAGAGACCTGTTCATTAATTCCAATTCCATTCCGAACTACACGAAGAGAACCATCTTTGTAAGCTCCAGAGCAAGTAACAACTTGACCCTGCCCTTGTCTCTCAAGGTCGACCACACAAAAGTCAACAATAGGCCCCAAATTGACAAACCTTTCCAAAACTTCCACATAAGAACCTTTTGCGTCAGGTTGTAGATTTAACTTTATCAGCTGCATTGGTACGATAACAGAATGAAGACACATTATGACATAGTATTATAATGATATCAAGCTAAAAAGCATGAGTCAAGCAGCCTTGTCACTAAATATTTAAATACAAGTAAACTTCACTTACATCTGAATCATACCAAGCAGGTGCAGCATAATAGTAGCCAACATTGCAGAAACATCCTTAGGGCCATTGGAAGTGTTCCTTGATTGAAAGGAAACACTACTGGCATGGATGAGAGAAAATAGAAGAGTAGATTTAAAAGAGAGTGAAGGGTTTTCTCTCTCTATTTTGTTCAGGAGTTTGCTTAAGGGACGAGCAGAGGACATCTAGTTAAACATGAGTCATAACCCCGTAAATACCTCAAGTTTGTAATTTCCTCAAATACTTGAAATTTTAGAGTAGAGTCTCCATGTAATGATCAACTTGTTATCCCTTCCCTCAAAAATTATTTTAGTAATATTTCACAATAAGATTATAGTTAAATGGCAAATAGTGAATAAATTAGATTGGTCTGCCATACCTGTGAATCACCATAACTTGAACCAATAAAGACAACTGCGTTATCAAGATAAGATATTGTAGATGCAATAGATGTTTCTCCCAAGAGTTCGATCTTGAGTCCAGTGACCCTGCAAGATGCACATGAATAACATAATCTTCAGAGGGTCCCACTAATGCACACTGCCAAGAACCCAAACCTAGCTTTGATATAGCTTTTTAATAATAAAAAATTCCTAATGTTCAACAGTAGGCATTTGAAAAAGAACAATGGAAGTTCACTCACTTCTCTTTCTCATGGGTTATGACAAGCAGGTGAAGAAGGCCAGCATGATCGCCAAGCAAATACCTTGATCCATCAGCATCGACTCTTCCATAGGCTTTTGTAATTGACTAGAAGTACACATGAATATCAGGAAGAAAGTGTCAAATCTACAAGTCCAAACCGCCGAAGATCCTTAGAGAAAGGGTAAAAGTTTAACAGTAACTTGATAAGTGACTTACAGGTCTGATTGGAATTGCTTTGAATGCATTGGCACTGCAATAGACAATTGTTTCTTCCCCAACAATAAGGACACCACAGAGAGGTGGGGGTACAGGTATGAGCAAATCGGCTCCATTGTCCAGATTGTTTTGGGACCATGGTCCCTCGACAAAGTCCTTCTCCTTTAAAGCCACCTCATATGTTTTAACATGGCGCGCATCTTTATTATCCTGTGGGTAAGAACACACACAAAAAAAGGCAACAAACAACCATATTAGTGTATGTGTTGTTTCCACTAAAATACATTACATGAAATAAATGTAAGATAACCATTACCAACAAATACAGCTAGATAAAATGACACTATCCTACTGACTAGAGCTTTCACATGCCAGAAACCAAACCAAATTTTCCTATATGTAAAGTTCAAGCAGCTTTTATGACTATCTCCTTTTAGGATTTGAGGTTAGGTTAGATTACTCCCATGTATAAGCTCATGGCAATACCGATAAAGTTTAATGTTTTAGCCTAAACCTACAAAATACAATCAAGAGATAGAAATACCACAAGTACAGAATAAACGTATGCATTAGAAAGAAAATTGAGACCTGGTATAGAACTACAATTGTAGGCTTCGAGCAACCATAGAGAAACTTGATATCCAATACTTGAAGTTCCTCAAGCCTGAAAAAAACGAGCCACTATAAGAATGTAATAACAAGGATGCATTAAAGCAATATCTGATGCTCATTTTATTAAGCATGACCTTGTTTTGATTAGTTAAAATATTTATTGACATCGTCGAAAGGGGAGATACAAAAAATAAAAAATAAAATCAGATCTATACTAAAACATAGGCCGCAACCAAACCTAATTTGAACTACTTTGATAACTAATCTCTGAGAAAGAGTTCATTGCAACAAATATGAAGCAGTACATAGGAAAATTAAATTTCAAGTGGTAACAGAGACATGTTTCAATCAGCATCTGTTATTCACTCTTGGTTAGGATCATAACCAATGTCCTCACTCAAAAAGAACAATCTAATGATCAGAATGGCAGGGGGAAAGAAAAAGAAAAGAATATGAAGAAGAATACCTTATATTAAATGCTTCTTTAAGTTGCCCTTTGTTATCAAAAGGAATAACCTAAGGGAACAACAAAACATCATGTAAAACCATTTCCAGGAATGAGAATGGTACACAGCAAAATATATATGTTTGGAGTTTGCTGCATCAAGTGTGCATACCTTAAACAACCCATCATATAGATGAAGCCCAATTAACCTACAATCAGGATCTATTATGCCAATCTGCATAAAATTGAAAGAAAGAAAAGGAATCAATGACTTTTTTCCCAATGTAAAACAAGTTAAACAACTTCGCATTGTTGAAAAAAGCTTTTACCCACAGAAGAAATCGGTTCAAATGCACAACAATTACCTGTCCATTGTCTGTGGGTCGACCAATACGATCTGAAACATCCCCCATAGCTCTGCAGGCAAGAGCATATGGTCTTAGCTCCAAGAATTTTGCTCAGATAAAATCAGAAACACACCCCATAAATTTTTGTAGCCATCATCATGGCCCAAATTGAATCAACAAAAGAACACTTGGATGAGACTGTGAACAAAGGAACAAGCACAAAATACAATCCATGCAACAAAAATATAGGAAACTGTTTTACTCCAACCTGTGGTTCTCATTTTAAACAGAGATATTAGTTTAACAAGGAGGATGGGATAAAGCTTCCCACTACTTCAAACCTATGTTACTCGGACTCGGGTGTGAGTGTCGAACAGGTATGTACCCAAAACAGGTATGGTTAGTTTTTTCTAACCATTTCCATATATTTGAAGGATCCCTGAAAGTCATATCCCCATATCCGAGCAACGTAGCTTCAAACATAATGCAAAGGAGACTTCTCTCTAACTTCATCAAACAGATGTGATGCAGTTTGCAAATGCCAGCAAAAAGTGAAATTGTGCCAAAACTCAGGGGAGTAGCTTGAGAAAATCTTACAAAAGATAATAACATCTAAGAAGAGGCAGATAATACTATATAAAAATTTAAAACTCATCAAACTAATAAAAAACAGTAATTAAAAGAAAATCTCAAGGAGGAGAATATCCTCTAGCAATAAACAGATATTACAGGAGAAAACATCATAAGTGATCACACAAACAAAGGATGCAAGAGTCAAGCCTAACAAGCTGAAGCATATGCTGCATATGAAAATAGTAAGTAAACAAAGATATATTTTCATTTAGACCTTGTAATAAGCTCGGATATCTCGGAATCCCATTGAAGGACACAAAATTTGTATCTTTCTGTTGCAATAAACAGAAAATCCTGTGCTTCACCCTGAACCAAAAATGCATAACATATATTAAATCACAGGTAATCAAGCCGCTGTGAAAAAATGTTAATAGTAATAAACATATTTTTACTCACATGTGGACGGAAAAGTTCAAGAGTCGCAATTCTCCCGTAAATTGGCACGTCTAACATAGGCTGTTACGAATGAAATTAATCAATTTCTTTAAACAGAAAATTAAAATAAATAAAAACAATTCCTAAACTTAAAAGAGGAAAAAAATAGAAAAATCTTAATCATATTCATATTATATTTCATATTTCAACCACCAAAAAAAACAGAAATTAAGATAGAGACCTGTAATCCTTGAGCAGTAAGCAAATGAATTTCAATACGAGTACATTTCCTGCAATTAGAAAGTAATCAGAGTAAAAAAGATTAAACCCCTCATCACTAATCAATCAATAAAACAAGAAAAAGAATTTGTTCCACACTATTAAAGACCTGGCTCTTATATTGTCGGAAAACAACAAAGTCGAAAGAACAAAATCTAAAGTTCAAAATTAGGGAAAGGAAACAGAAATTTAAGTAAAAAAAAAAAAAAGGACGTACGCAACGATGAGATTGAGCTCCTGAGGGCTGGTGAAGTTGCCGACGCAGGAGTGGGTGACGTTGGTAGGTTTGTGTGCGGTTACGACGTAGTTCCACGTACTCATTTTTTTTACCTTCAGATCTCTGCCTTTAGGCGAAGCCCTAAGAAGAGTAAGAGTATAGCAGCAGTTTTTTTTTTTTTTTTTTTTTGTGTGTGTGTGTGTGTGGTTCTTTCTTTTTATTTCCCTAATAGAGATGTTGCGAAGCGAAGCTTAAGCTTAGCGATTCTTCTTTCGGGTTCTGGTGCGGAGGGCTCGCTGCTTCTGGTGTAAATGTTGGAGCTTAAAGGTTTAGGGGCTCCATGTAAAGGATAGTTAGTAGGGCCACTTTAGACGTCAAAGCCCCAAGGCCCACAACAGAATTTAAACAAAAACATTTGGCATTAAAAGTGGGCTTAAGTAAAAATTATTAACCCCATTTAAAATATTATCGAATTTTAATATCACATCTATTTTCAAGTTTATCATTTTAAAATTTTATATATTATAGTATAATTTAAATATTAAACCTTTAAATATATATATATTTAAAAATTATCAATAATATATATAATGGTCATAAAGAAATATAATTAAATTTTAAATAAAAATATTTTTAATTCTTTTAAAATAATATAACCTATTTTATATCAACTTTTGTTATTCATTTATAAATATAAGCATTTTTGATAAAATTTAAAATTCATTTTTTTGAATTGGACCCAAGCAACTATGCATCACATTAATATTGTACATAAAACCAACCTAAAAATAATCCAATTCAATTGATATACTCATTTAATAACAAATTAGCTTGACTTGTTTTTTTTTTTTTTTTTAAACAGTAACTTCATTCAAATTCCGGTTCGAACAACATCTGCTGATCGAACAATTGGATGGGTCTCGGTCCATTAAGGTCACTTATTGAGTGTCCTCTTAATTTTAATGAAGAGAAATTAGATGCCAGAACTTTTCTCCTTGACCCAAATTCCATTTCCTTTGAACTCATGTTTCGATAGGTAATATTTCAAAAGCCACCCCACTTCCTTTTTCTCCTGACTTACCATATATTCATGGCTGGAATGGTACCCCTCTGATTCTTTCTCTCTTACTTCGGCTTACAATATAGCTTGTAACATTGTAAACGAACCTTTACTAATAGGTACCTCGAATCGGAACTGGGTTTGGAAATTGCAATTATTGCCCAAGCTGAAGTTCTTCATTTGGAAACCTCTTCACTACATTCTTCAGTCTACCACATTTCTCAACAAAAGAGGGATAAACATTGTCGATGCTTGTCCTTTTTGTGATTTTGGTTTTGATGATCTTACTCACATTCTAAGATCTTGCTGCTCCATTAAACCACTTTGGACAGCCTTGGGTATTCCTTCTTTTTTGCTTAAATCATTTCATGATCCCTTTCCTACTAGGCTGCATGCAAACCTCACCTCAAAATGACTTTATTCGAGGCCCCAACTAACATGGTATTTGGTTTTAATTTTCTTCCTTTGAAATCTTTGGCTTGCTAGAAATGCGAGCAAATTTGGAAAAGCCTTTAATCTTTGCTCGCTGGCTCATCACTCAACTGCAAGTGTGGCTGAATTCTTTGCAACTTCAAGCCGCATCAAATGCTATAAGTTCCCAAACTTCACAAGTATCAAATGGTATCTGCCTGATAGAGAATGGGTTATATTGTGAGGGGTCGTCCATTGGCAATTTGGGTTCCGCCGGAGCAGGAGCGATTATCCTAGACTCCAAAGCTCTTAGGTAGCAGGTTGTCATCGTTTTCTTGGCTCCTCCTCTAACATGATTGCCGAACTTTGGGCCTTTCGTGATGGTTTACAACTGGCTTAACAGCTACATGTTGATCATATTATTGTGGAGCTTGAGGTTTTATCTGTTATTTCTCTATTGCACAAAGGTAATTGTAGTAACTTAACTCTTCGCTCCTTGGTTATGGATTGCAGGACTTTATTGGCGACCTTCCAACATAGTCACCTCGTTCACATCTTCTGATAGGGTAATTGCTGTGCTGATTTTTGTGTATTTCGAACTACCTTCTTTAAATGTGCAGCTTTGTCAATTCTGATATTGCTGGACGCTTTGTCTATCGTGCTACTGTTTCGTTTTAAATTTTAGTAATGAAAGTTCCTTTATTATACACACGAGAAAAACATAGTTTCATCCCCTAACATTTTGATCCTGAAATTGCGAGCTAATAATGTTGATGGAGAAATTGCTTTGTTTAACTAGCAAGTGGCTATTATATTGAAAGACAGAAGACAGTGTCGTTTTCGGAATAAGTAAATTGTTACAAATTTTAAGCATAATTTGCAGCAAAAGAAGAGTACTCAATTACATTTTACATCACAAAGCACCAATGTTCTTGAGACCAAGAACGATCCCAACACCAAAAATATGGCCAACAACACCACAAGCCAAAGTGTCAGCAAGTGTAAAACCAGCAGGGTCACCAGTCTGCAAGCCTGAGTCCCTTACTTCAAGCTTCAATCCAGCGGTGGCCTTTCTGTTTGCTGATGGAGCCAACCCAAACCTCCCAGCAAACAGCATCAGAGTTGTTGTAGTCACCATTATCTGTCCAGTAAACAAACATTATACAAAAGTTTTTCTACACAATAAAAAATCATATGGCAAAGACAGAAAAAAAAAATCCTGACCAAATTTGTGGGAGATCCGATGAAATCACATCGAGCACCGAGAGCACCCTTCCCCTTGCACCTCATTGGTTGAACTGCTGCCTGCAATATTCATGAACTGAGAAATCAGATCCAAGAATAAATGAAACCAGCAAAGCAAATTGAGGAATATTGACTAACCAGGCTCCTAACTGGAGCAGTAGAAACTTTGGGTCTTAACCCACTGAACTGGGGGAGAGTGGTGATTGCTGCGGTGGCTGCCATTTGATAGTATGTAAGAGATAATCAGAATTGCCTCTCTCTGATCTTTTCTAGTTTGATTTCAGGTTTAGATTAAAACGGTCCATAAAAAACTAGATGAAACTGCAGCCACATAAGCAGTTTGTGGATTTAGAAATCCAGATTTGGATACACTTTGATGTTTGTTGATGACTTGGCATTGCTCCATTGGGTTCTTCTCATTTGGATAAGGTTTCATTTCCTCTCCTGTTTAAAGGTTGAGGCTTATTGGCTATGTAGAGCTGTAACTTCAACCATGCAAAAGATTAAAAAAATTGATTAAATTTTATTTTTATAATTAAAATTTTCCAAAGTTATTTAATTAATTAGGTTTTCAAGTTTTGCATTTAAACAAATAATTTAAATTAAGTAATTTATCTCGAATTGGAAATAATAAAAAATTAAGTAAAATATATATTTTCAAAATAAATTAGTTATTGTAGAAAGTTGGTAGTTTTACCAAATTTTTTCCCAACTAAAAACAGATGTCTAAAATGGAGTGGAGAAAATAAATATATTGTCCATTATTCAGCAAGTAAAATAGCAAAAGCAACGGTTCATATAATTATTTGCAATTCAACATTATATCTCGAGTATAGTTTTTGATCAAGTTGTCAGCTCAACCTGATTTTTTAACAATAGTGAAGGTTGTTTTTGAATGATTTAATTATATATTCATCTAATTATATAATGACACATGGTAAAATAAAAAACGAACCAACAAGAGTTTAGATAAGTATTAGCAGTTAGTCATTTGTTTGATCATTCATGACCAGCCACTCACGAACCTCGCTTAAACCAATTGAGAAAAAGACTACTGAGGCATGATAATCTCATACATTTTCAGGAAGGAGAATGTTAGAGTAAGGCCATACAATATTATACATGATGACAATTGACATGCAATAGACATGCCACCTAGTCGACTACCCAAGCAAGCCTACCATCTTTATTGTTGGTGACACGACATTACAAGTCAGAGACCCTCCTCTCTCTCTCTCTCTATATATATCTTGGAGTGTGAGGAGTAGAGGATAAATCATTCTTCCTCCTTAAGAAAACCCTAACACTGTCCTTATACCATTTTCATGTTTTCCTCACTTTTTTTCTTTAGTTTTTTACTCCAGCTCTTCACCTGTCACAAGTGAATTAAAATTTTAGTAAATATCATTTTCTCGTCTTTATTGATTCTTCGTATAAAAAATTTAGTTGGTACCATTGTTGTTGTAATATCTAGGATGATGTTAATTTGAGTGCATTTTATCTTTTAATTTAAGAGATTGAGGTATGATATTGTCGTGGTAGTAGAAATTGTATTAAAAATGTGTATTATTAACTTTCTTGTATATTTTGTGAATTTCGTAACTTGGGCCAGATTTCACATAAAGTTTTTGAACCCAACTAGGCCCAAACAAAGTTCTGTCCAAAAGCAAACGGGTCGTAAAGGATGAAGTTGGTTTGCTTCAAAAATTCTTATTTTTCTGTTCTTTTATTTATTTTAACCCAAAACTCGGGTATGAACCCTAAAAACCCTAGACACAGGAATCAGCAAATCCCACAGAATCTAATCCTAAATTGCTAGATTTTCGAGATCTCATCGAACATCACTATATTATCCAGAAAAAGCGAAGAGATCAAGCTCACCATGGCGGCCGAGGTGATGCTAATGAACGAGATAGAGGCGACAGCAGCACAAATGGGCATCGATATGAATATAGATTTCAGCTCCATCCAACTTCCTCCTGGTGAAAACTGTGGCATTATCAGGTATCAAACCTAATTTTCTTTCCCAATATTTTAGACTGAATTTTGCATGTATATGTATGTTGGTGTGCGTGAGTGCGTGCGTGTGTTTTATTATTATTATTATTTTCTAATTTTCGTTTTAAACAGTGACGATGACGATGTTTACCACGATGAACAATTAGAATTTGATTCCGGGTTTGGAAACGTTATCGTTGTTGATAATCTCCCTGTTGTTCCTCGTGAAAAGTTTGAGAAACTCGAGGGAGTTATTCGAAAAATCTATAGTCAGATTGGGGTGATTAAGGAGGATGGTCTTTGGATGCCTGTTGATCCTGAGACTAAGAAAACCCTAGGTTACTGTTTTATAGAGTATAATACTCCTCAGGTTCGCTAATTATGACTTTTGAATTGACTATTTTGATCTTATAGCTTTAACTTTCAAAACCTGAGTTATTTTTCCTTTATTGGTTGTGGATGTAGGAAGCTGAGCTTGCTAAGGAGAAGACTCATGGGTACAAGCTGGATAGAGCACATATTTTTGCTGTTAATATGTTTGATGATTTTGATAAGTACATGAAAGTTCCGGATGAATGGGCTCCTCCTGAGATTAAACCCTACACACCAGGGGTAATATTAATATATTATTTTATAAACTTTCTTTCCTTTGTTTTCATAGTTAATGAATTTGATGTCTGTCTTCCTTGCAATGGCTATAAACACACATTGGAAGTAAAATTGTTGATTTGTTGTTTGTTCTCATATGCATACTATTCTGGTTCGATCATTGATAATAAGCTACTTATAAAGGATGCTTTTGGAGTTTGTATCAAATGTTTTTATACCTTATTCGAGCTTTTTGAAGATGTAAAAGATGTTTCTCCTTTGATTGAGGACAGGGTTAGTGCTGAGTATTTCAATTTTTTTTTGTATATCAGTTTACTTGCCTTAAGATTTTAGTGAAGTTAACGATAGATTCTGCTTTGAGTGCTGTTATGAGATTTTATTGCTATTAGATGTGTTTCTAAGAACTATACAAGTATCCATAGCAAAGATAACCTCAAATATTAATTATTTTTTATGACACAAAACTCTCTGCTCTATCTATGCTTCTTAGTGCTTATATGTTAATTACTTAAATATTTTGTTGTAATTGCAGGAAAATCTTCAAAAATGGCTTGCTGATGAAAAGGCACGAGATCAATTTGTAATTCGTGCTGGTACTGATACCGAGGTTCTATGGAATGATGCAAGGCAGTCTAAAACTGAGCCTGTTTACAAACGCACTGTAAGTGGCTTGCTCTTGTATCACTTACAGTGGTTTGCAGTTTGTGAAATTCTCTCTGTTTATATCTATGAGTTCTTTTATGCATGGTGGTTAGTGATCCATTTTGGTATCTTTGACAGAGTAATGTTGGCTGATTTAGTTTAAGCGATTGCTTTTGATATATACATAAACCCGTTGTCATTGTTTAATGTGCTCTGATTGTTGATAATTGGTCTTGTTTACAGTACTGGACTGAGAGTTTTGTGCAGTGGTCTCCCATGGGGACATACTTGGCAACGGTTCACAGGCAAGGAGCTGCAGTTTGGGGAGGTGCCAATACCTTTAATCGTTTAATGCGTTATGCCCATCCTCAGGTTAGAATTAGGTTGCTTAAGTCATATCTTAACCTTGCGAGTCCTCATCTTTAACATGCAATTATATTCATGCAGGTTAAACTTATTGATTTTTCCCCTGGTGAGAAATTTTTGGTGACTTACAGCAGTCATGAACCAAGCAACCCTCGTGATGCAAATGTGAGCTTTCTGTACAATCTCCTTTTACTTTTTTTACTGTCTTGTTCTGATGTCATTTCTGATATAACCGTAAATGTATTTAGAGGGTTGTGATAAATATTTTTGACGTGAGAACTGGAAAAGTGATGAGAGATTTTAAAGGAAGCGCGGATGAATTTGCAGTTGGAGGAGCTGGTGGTGTTGCTGGTAATTCTTGGCCTGTTTTCAGGTGATTCTTCTGATTATCCTTCACGTAATCAATTGTTTGTGTATATATATTAACCCTCTCCTTTCACCTCATTTTGGCAAGCATTCTTTTATCTAATGAACTACAATTGTTATGTTCTAGGTGGGGAGGTGGAAAGGAGGACAAGTATTTTGCCAAACTTGGGAAAAATATGATATCTGTTTATGAAACAGAGACCTTTAGTCTTATTGACAAGAAATCTTTGAAGGTTGAGAATGTTGTGGACTTCAGTTGGTCACCAACTGATCCCATTATTGCACTTTTTGTTCCTGAACTTGGAGGTGGAAACCAACCTGCTAGGGTAAGCACTTTTGCTCCACTTTAGATGGTCCATTGTGATCCGAAGCTTTGATGTTCTCCAATATGCCACTTGCTTGTATTTCTCAGGTTAGTCTAGTTCAAATGCCCGGGAAAGAGGAATTGAGACAGAAAAATCTTTTCAGCATCAGCGATTGCAAGATGTACTGGCAAAGCAATGGCGATTATCTTGCGGTGAAGGCTGATCGCTATACAAAAACAAAGAAAAGCACATACACCGGCTTTGAGCTCTTTCGCATCAAAGAAAGGGACATTCCAATTGAAGTTTTGGAACTTGATAATAAAAATGATAAGATAATTGCATTTGCTTGGGAGCCCAAGGGTCACAGGTTTGCTGTTATACATGGGGATAATCCAAGGCCTGATGTTAGCTTTTACTCAATGCGAAGCACTCACAATTTGGGTCGAGTTGCAAAGCTCACAACTCTGAAAGGCAAGCAAGCAAATGCTCTTTTCTGGTCACCTGGCGGTCGTTTCATAGTACTCGCTGGATTGAAGGGTTTCAATGGTCAGTTGGAATTCTTCAATGTTGATGAGCTTGAAACTATGGCGACTGCTGAACATTTTATGGCAACAGATGTTGAATGGGATCCCACTGGAAGGTAAAGCCACTAACAATTTGACAACATCTATATCGACTCTACGATTTTATGCTCATTGGTTTTGTGTTTGATTGAACCAAGATGCTTTACTATTAAAAGAAATAGAAATTGCTCCATTCTTTTTTTTGGTTTCAATAAGAAAAGTACTTAAAGTTTCTATTCTAACAAGTTTGCTCTGTATATGTATAGGTATGTTGCAACTTCAGTGACTTCGGTTCATGAAATGGAAAATGGTTTCAACATCTGGTCCTTTAATGGCAAGCTACTTTACCGGATACTGAAGGATCATTTCTTCCAGGTAAATGAATGATACTACCTAGTGTATCATAAACAAGTTCCTGCAGTTAGATTGTTTATTCCAAGTGTTTGCGCCTTTGCCAGGCCATGATCTCAGTGCTTATTGGATATTTGTTGTTTGTCATATTTTATTGCAGTTCTTGTGGCGTCCAAGGCCACCATCCTTCTTGACACCTGAGAAGGAAGAAGAGATTGCAAGGAACTTGAAGAAGTATAGCAAGAAGTACGAGGCAGAGGACCAGGATGTATCGATGTTATTGAGCGAGCAAGATCGTGAGAAGAGAAGGATGTTGAAGGAGGAATGGGAAAAGTGGGTTAGTGAATGGAGGCGCGCACAAGAGGAAGAAAAATTGGAGAGGCAAAAGTTGAGGGATGGAGAAGCTAGTGATGAAGAAGAAGAATACGAGGCCAAAGAAGTTGAAGTAGAGGAAGTGCTGGATGTGTCGGAAGAGGTCCTTTCATTTGAAGAGTGAACCTGTAGTAGAGGAGCTTGATTCTTCATTATGATGGTGTTACCTTCACTTTTTGATTTTGTTACCGTAATAATTTTGGGTCATGACATTGCCAAGTCTAGTTGATTATGATTTATTTGAAAACAAGTTAATTTTAGATCAGAATCAGATGTATACTTCTCGTCTGGTTTCAGGTTTCACTGCAAAAAAGAGTACTAACAGTGGTTATAAATTTTCAAATTTCAACTTTTGCTTTTCTTCGGGGCCCATTTGTTGAAATGTGATCCCTTGATGAAGATTTGTCGTTCGATATAATCTGGTTTATTGCGTAAGAGATGCATACCGTATTATTTATTTAGGTAAATTACATTTAAAGTTACTAAACCATTATTTTTGTCATTGGATTTTAAAAAGTTACAAAAATAGTTATTGAATTATTTAAAAATTTTTATTTAAGTTAATTGAATTATTCGAAAGTTTTTATTTAAGTTATAGGATTATTAACTTTTTAAAAAAATTTAACTAGCGAACTCTAATTTACAATTCAAGATCAATACGATGGATTAATATTTATCGATAAATAAAAATTTGATGATTAATGTCGACGATTGGAGAAAAAAATTATTTAAATTTTACTTCATTCACTTGGAATTTTAAATAATTTAATAACTATTTTACAAATTTTAAAATTAAATAATAAAACATAAATTTATTAATAATTTAGCCACCTTCAATATAATTTATTTTACATTATTTATTATCAGAATATGAATTTCGAAATAGATTTTGTTAGTCATTTTGCTTTTTGGATAATATCAGGAGCCGACCCAAATATATATAAAAAGTCGAAATGGTTATTATTTATTTATTTTTTATATTCTAACCTACCAAGGCCCAAAAAAAAAAAGCCTCCCGTACTTACTTAATTGGAAACGGGAAGGAAATAATTCCTCCAAAATCCTGCAAACGAAACATGACCACCGCAGCTGAAACCCGCAATTGGCTAGAACTGCCGTTGGATGTGACGGCTTCGATTATCTCCCGGATAGGTGCGATTGAGATGCTTAACAGCGCCCAAAACGTGTGTTCTCTGTGGCGGAACATCTGCAAGGACCCATTAATGTGGAGATCCATTGATATGCACAACTTGGGTGATTTATGGGACATGGACTATGACCTTGCGAAGATGTGTGTCCACGCTGTCGATCGCAGCTGTGGTCACTTGCTTGATATCAATGTCGAGTATTTTGGTACTGATGCACTTCTTCTTCATATCTCTGAGAGGTAAAGTTTCTTTCCCCCCTATTTTGTAATCTCTTTGTTTTTCAGGTTATGCTAATTATCAATTATCAACTTTCATTATTATGATGTTAATGGAGTGTTATAATTTGATAGGTTTGGTTTATTGATAGTCAAATTCTGGGCATTTCCCAGATTTAGGGTTTCTTTAGCAATTTAGGTTCGGTTTCTTACTTGAACAGTAAATTTCAGGCTACCTCATCTAACTTATTTATGCACTTCTTTCAATCTTATGTTTTTTAATTAAAATATTCAATTGCCAAAAATATAAGGCCTTCTCTGTTTTCAATGCCACTTATTTAGCTTATTACTGCAGTTCTTTTTTCTCTTTTAGCTCTGAATTTAGGGGGACAATTTAAGCTGAATTGAGTAAGGCGTAGTAGCATACATTAAACTTTCCCAATCTATTTTTGTGTTTTCTTTATCGAGGTGCTAGGAGAATATAGGAAGGATAATGATTATTGTTAATATGATTCTTCATTAAGCATCTAATGCTTTGGTGGTTGTATTTGATATTTACTTGTAGATCTGCTCATAGCCTAGTCTTTTGTTTTCGTTGCTTTAACTGCAGTTGATTACTGAAGAAATTCAGTATGTATGAACATTTAATAGAAAGATGATTGGTTGTTTGCATTCATAATTTCTATCACTGCTTATTTTTATTATGTTACAGTACTAAAATGGTTACTCAGTTTTTTGCAACTGCTATTACCTATCATTGCCCATGTTTTATTCTTCAAATGATGCTTTTTGCAGTTCTGTTCATCTTAAGCGTCTTCGAATAGTATCATGCTATAACATTTCGGATGAAGGGTTAAGTAAAGCTGCTTTAAAGCTTCCATTTCTGGAAGAGCTTGAAATTTCATACTGCTCCATTTCGAAAGATGCTTTGGAAACTATTGGTCGCAGTTGCCCTCTCTTGAAATCATTCAAATTCAATGTTCAGGGATGCAGACGCTTCCACTTGGAGTCTGATGATGAGGCACTAGCTATTGCACAAACCATGCCTGAATTACGCCACCTCCAACTTTTTGGGAACAAGTTGACTAATGATGGCTTGCTGGCCATTCTCAACGGTTGTCCTCACCTTGAATATCTTGACTTACGGCAATGTTTCAATGTTAGTCTGGGAGGGAACTTGGAGAAAAGATGCGTTGAACGCATAAAAAATTTGCGACGCCCTAATGATTCAACTCATGATTATGAGTTCTATACGGAAGTTCATGATACTGGGTCATCTGATGAAGATTATCCTTCTGGAATTTCAGACATAGACTTTATGTCCGATGATTATGATGATTATTTCGAGTTCTCGGGTGAATCTGATTATGATTTCGGTTATGACTATGATGCTGTGCTTTTTGACTGATGCCGTGAAGTGAAGCAAGGGATACTCCTACAGTGTCCAGGGTAGGGAATCAGGTTATTTAAAAACGGACTGCCTTATTCCTAATACTTTTGCACATTTTCTCTGTATCTGTGTTCAATACTCCATTTTATGTAGTTTTATCCTTTAGGGCAGGAAAAAAGGTTTCTATGACTAAACCATTGTTTTTTGGTTTCTAAGACTTTTTGTGGCGGTCCATTTAGTGAAAAAAAAGTTTTAAAACAAGATGTGTACATACATAATGCCTGGCTTTGGCTTTTATCATAATGGAATGCAGTGTGTTGTGTTGCTGTAGTGATGAATATTTGTGGGTGTTGTAGGATGAAGATGAAAATGGGAGAGCTACTGCAAATTCAGTGATGTTATTGCAGTTGGTCAGGTCAAATACTGCACTTTTGTATTTATTTTGTTGCATGGTAGGTTGGCATTTGTATGAAATGTCGTACGGTGGCACAAACAGATATTTTATCTTTTGAGGGACCTTTGCAGTTGTGTACATTTTGTTTGCCGTTCTCTGCTATGTATAATATGATTATGTGGTAGAAATAGGTGTTTGTCAAGTTTTAGCTGCGTATGTAAGGGTGCCATAGCTCTGCCCATTTGTGGTTGTGGATAATGATGAATGAAATGAAGGGGCATAGTCGATTCTAACATGTAGGGTACTTGGGCATACATTCAAAGTTGAAGCAATCACCTCATCAACCCAATTGCTTAGGCCCAGCTTTTTTTTTCACTCTGTGTCTAGGATAATAATAACCCAAACTCCATAATTACCCCAAACAAACCAAATATTAAAATATATTGGATGAATTAATGAATGAATGAATAAAACTCTTATTCTCGTCCATGTAACTATTTTAGACATGGACAAAACTAATTGTGATAAGATTTACGAGATTGTGACATCCGAAATGGAAGGCCACATTTTGTCGGACTTGATTTCTTATATCAAAAATTATTTTTATCAATCTTAAAAGTCACTGGGAAGTACATGGAATACAGATAATGCCACCTCGACGGTAAAAAGTATCTTCTTTTTGCATCTTTTAACTCAAAAGATGAATAAATTTGTCTTTATATGTTAGATCAAAAATTAAATCAATATTTTTTATTGAAAATTTTATTTATTTCTTACGATTAAGAATTGACGTGATTGATAGAATAACTAAAATGTTACATATAGAGTGTCACATGTACCTCATTCTGGCTTACAAGGATAAACTTTTAACCATAGATATTGATGGAAATTTTAATAAAATGATAAATTTATTCTTTGATTTAATGTACAATACTAATTTGCCCATTTTCTAACTAGAGAAGGTAAAATGCAACCCAACTATTAGCACAAGGACCTCCATAGTATTTTTACACGACCCCAACACATGTATAAGGATCGGTTTATCATTGAGGTTGAAAAGTACTTTTAAAAAGTTTGATAATATTTACTATTGTTATCAAAAAGTATTTTTGAGAAGATAAAATATATGTTTTAAACATGATGTTATAAAGTAAAAAAATATGATATTTAAATTCGTTAATATTATAATATATGGAATATATAAAATTGAATTACAATAAAATATTAAAAATAAGTTATTAAGTAATTTAAAAATATTGGTTTAGCTTGAAAAGCATTTTTGAAAAATTTATATAAATTTTAAAATATAATTTATATTTATTTAATCCTATACTATTGTTACAAAAATATATATCGGAAGAAAATAAAAGATTGAAGTGAGGCTGGTATGTCTTAGTTCGTCAGCTTTAGTAAGGGTCGGGCAGTCTTAGCTTTTTAATTGAATTTTATAAACCCCATGGCCATGTGTACTCAGCATTTCTGTCTATTCTTGTTCTTTCATTTTATTCCCATTGCTTTCAACCCAATCATACTTTCTTTTATTTATGCTTAATAAATATTTCTCTTTTACACACACATGCACACACACTAAAATAAAAAAAAAATACAAGTAATTAATACTTTGAATCCTAAAAACCTATCATACATATATATAATAATCAGATTATGTCACTTGCATGTTATTACATTATAGACAATTGGACCATGCCATATCACAATTTCGATTTCTGAAATCTGCCCCCTAATTTGTTATGTATATTTTTCTCACTGAACGATAACTAGATCCAATTTACGTTTACAGAGGTTGTAATTATTAATGTTAATCAGAATATATAAAGCTTCTTGTACGAGCTGAGCATATTTTTGTGTAGAATCCAACACTGCTTTATGAAAAGACTTACCAGACAGTCGAGATCGGAACTAAAGAAAAGATATCTTAGGTCATGTCTTGTATATTATATAATACTGCCAAGTGCCTAAATATTGTTTTAGAGAAGCTTAGCTGCTTAATTATTAAAGAAACCATGCAACTTATTAAATGTGAGGGCCAATGTTGATAATATTATTAGTTAAAAGGAATTTATATATGCTTTTTAATTACTAACTAACAATACGCATTTGCTTTCTTGGATGCAATTCAACCTATGGAGTTGGTGGGGATTGAGGATGGTTTGCTTTGTTTAGGTCGGAGCTTAAGGAAAAAGGAAGGTTGAGGTAGGGAGTTGCTAAACATGCTCCCTACTCGGGGTTGAAATAGTTTTTTATATAAATTTAGTCTCATTTATCACATGTCACTTCCATAAATTCTAGTTAAGTGAGTAATATAATCTCATCAAGGTTGGAGGACATGTAATGATAAGTGATGATTATTTTGTCGAAATGATATTATTGTCAGAAATCATCAATTTATATATTTTTCAAATTTAATGGGAACAATGCTTGTAGCGAAAGAGGTATAGTTAGCATAACTAAGTGATTGACAAAGATGGCTGAGTGAGACAATCATATATATGTAACAAATTTAAACCTTTGAACTCAAGTTCCAAAATAATGGTTTAAATCGATGGAGTGGGACAGAATCTAGCAGTTTAGATGAGTAACCAGTGATTAACTATTACATCAAGCATGACTTTGATTAGATTAAGCGAATAATAAATGACAGCCATTGGAGACATCAACCTTTGTTTTTCCAAGAATCACCCCCACAAGTTCCCTTTTTTCCAATTTTGGGTAATACATTAATTACTCTTTGAGGTTTCGAACCTAAAATATTACCACAAATAAATCTAATATTCCCCACACTAAAAAAAAAAAAATTAAATTGGTGTCATGATTTTCAACCAAACCATATTAATTTAATTAAATTTCTTTCATGTTGAAGAGGAAGTTGTTGTGATCTGAAGTGGAAGTGAACACGACTTGTCCGATTGTCGGCCTATCAAAACAGCGGGAATATTGCTATTTTGTTCACTAACTAATTTCACCTTCTCTTTCTTATTACAATCATTTATTTTTTTAATTTATTGCTTCCTTTGACGGCCCTCTAGAAATGAGTTTATTTAATTTACGTGTACACATAAGTGTTGCCGCTGCAAATTCAATGCATTCATCGCGAATCCTGGGATTTGAATTTCTCATTCTAAGTAATTTTTATCATTTCCAATCATCCAGACTTACTATGAAATCATCATATTATTTGACTTTATACTTTGTTAATATGAAATTACCTATTCTCGATTAAATCAACATTTTTTACTTAGGGGTTCCGGGGGACTCCACCTACATCAAAACAGCTGCTTCGTAACTTTGAATTATAAATTTTTTAAAGGGATTAAGTTGAAAATTTATCATTTTAGAGGGTGAAATATAAAATTATCATTATACTCATTTACAATTTTAAAAATTTTAAAGACATTAAAAATGAAATTTTAATATTTTGGTGGTTAGGGTTCTTGCTTGTCATTGAATGAATTACCTCCTTCATAAACATTGATATCATCTATCTCTAACGCATAGACAAATGACATATCGCATTGATTTCACTTAAAAAACTATGATTATGACAAGAATACTCATCTTCCATATCAATAGACAAACTATATTGAATATTGTTGTACTCCAACACGTTGTTAGTTAAAAAGATCCAGTAAGATCAAGACCAATCGAAATGGCTATTCTATCTTCGTTGAGAATATGAAATCATAGTCACCAAACATATTATGGACTCAACTGTTTTATCCCATTGAGTCAGAATAAATGAAAGGGTTTTTTCTCATCCCATCAAAGACATCCCTCCCAAGCACTCCATAATGATAGTTAGATGACAAGTCCAACATGTTAATACCATATTATGTGGGGTTCTTGCCTATAAATATCTTTAGGAACAATGAAAAAAAAGGTCAACCCTTTGAGAGTACTAAACTTACATTCTGCCAACACCCTTTTAGCTCTTAATGTTTATGTTTTCTTCACCATCATTCTCCATATATAACCTCCGACTCTCCATCCTGATTGGGTGACTCGATAACTACAACAACCGCTATATTCCTTTTTTTTTGTGTCATTTTATCAACAAATATAAAATGTTATTATGAATAATAAAAGAAATAAGATTTAAGAAAATATTTTAGGAACAATGTTAGCAAAAGTCTTCTGGAAGATTAATTAAATAACATAGAACGAGACTGTCTTGATAACACATGACACGACAAAGACAAAAGAAATAATGTAAATTAATTCGAGAAACGAATAATTAATGTATGAACAGAATCTTTAGTCGGGTCAAGAAGCAGCAAATTTCATAACGTTAATTTCATCGCCAAATCTTTCTTTGTAATCTCAATGATAACTTTAAGCTGAAGGTTAAATCTTCTTTAGGTGTTTTAATTACTGTTGAGGATATAGAAAAAAAAGTCAATGTAGCAAAAACCAAATTTGAGACCGTGTTTAAAACCTACAAGTAACATTTCTTGACCCCGCCCGTCCTTTTTAGTTCTCCACAGCCAAATTAGACCGTATCTTAATTTCCATGCAAATGCAATGCCAATGATGTTTATTTCAGATTTTTCTACATAAAAGATTTGTATTTTGAAATTATAAAATTAGATTATAAATAAAATCATAAAACTATTTGATTCAATAATAAATTCATTGCTTAATTTGTAAGAAATAGGGGCAATTTGTATTGAAGATACGTAATTTCATCAAAAAATCATACCATCATTTGATTTAACAATAAATTAATTGCTTGATTTGTAAGAAATATTTAGTATTAATAGGACAAACTCTATGGAAGATACGTTAATTTCATCAAAAATCATACGACCATTTGATTCAATAATAAATTCATTGCTTGATTAGTAAGAAATAGTTTTGGCTACTGATTAAATGGGATAATTGCATATTTAGTCCCTTTCTAAATATTAATAATTCAATTTAAGTTGTAATTTCATTAATCCAGTAAAAGAAGATTTTCATTTTGATCCCCACTAAAATTAATAATTTAAAAAATTCTTTTAAGTTTTTAAGTTTTACCCTTAAAATTTATAAATTTGTCTCAGTCTCTTAATACAAAATTCTGGACTTTGCCTCTGTGTACGTACTATGTATTGTTGTTTTAAATGAGAATTGAGGCAAGTATTAAGGGTAAATAAGAGCAGAAGCAAAGTCCCGTGAATGAGGGGGGGTGTTTGAGCTAGCTTTGGAGAAAGTCTGAGTCTCAAAGCGATGGGAGTGGTACAAAGAAGCACGGGCAGCACAGCAGCTCCACTTAGTCGGAAGCACTTTATGCTGGCCTTTTCCACGGCACCCAAGTTTCAATTTCCGCATTAACTTATTCATGGGGCCCTTACTTTTGCATCGATTTCAAATTTTCCTATCTACTACAACCCAATATTCATGGAAAATATTAGTACTATATACATATATGAAATGAAAGCAGAAATCATGTTGGGCAATCAGGGACTTGTTCTTTCGAATGGGACCCGAGCTAGAGTCCCATCAATGAAAGGAAGGTCCCCCTTCCCTCTTCAGCCCCAACTGCTGTTCCAACAATGCAACCCCAGTCTTTGCTCACATCACATGTCATGCATGCACTGTTTGATTTGGCCGTCTCAAATTTGCTATCACTCTATAAACCTGTCACGCCTCTTGCTTTCTTCAATTAATTACAAAGATATTTAATAATTCAATCACTGGTATATTAGAGGCAAAGTTGGAATAGGGTTTTGTCTGATAAGAAGTATACTTTGTGGCTAACCAGTATAATTTGTGCTTTGAAGATGTGTGGATAGAATAAAGCAATTGCAGTGTCAATGTGTGATTTCAGTTCTGTCCTCAACCAACGGACGGTTCTAACTTCAGCTGTCAATGTTAGCTATGTTTTTTAAACATAACCTGCAAAAAAGAAATTAATTTTTCCGTTTGGTGAATCATTGTCCAACCTTTTACACAATGACTTTAATGCCGGCTTCAATAATTTTACTAGGAATTTAATATTATAATATTATTGTTGGGATATTTATAATTGGCAGTCCACTGATAATGATTTTCCATTCAAAGGCCAAAAATTCAATGCATTAGAGAGAAGCCGTATTTGCAGAGTTACGTTATTAGTTACGACAAAATTATTTAAAAGTTGTATTCAATGTTCCAGCTTCTCAATAATTTTGTATGCAGAGACGTAGTATGGTGAATGAATAAAATGAAGTGGCAGTTAAAAGCGATGCAGGGAGAGCTTCACGTAAGCTGCAGAAACCCCAAAACTGTGAAACCACACGCGTTTAAAATTCCAAAGCAAAAAAAAAAGGTCGTCCAGTTAAAACGCAACCTCTGCCACGTGAAGAACACCCAGTCGCACGTGCCAGAAACCAAACGCATCGTCCTATCAGGGTCTACCAGTTTTACCGCAGTAAAACGTTATAGCCTCTTCTCATGGGTAAACAGCAAAATCTCCTATTTCGAAAATTTCACACTCACGTGTATGTATGTCATTGTAAACCCTAGGCCAAGTTGATGGCTTAATAAAATTCATTAACCGCTAATTACAGCCTCGTGTAATCTCCGTGTCCGTACATTGACAAAGCATAAATACCCCTAACCAACCAACCCCCCCTCTCTCAGTTCCATTTGCCTTTCTTCTCTCAAAGCTAACCAAAAAAAAGAAACCAAAGAAAGTCCAAAAGGCTTCTTCTTCTTCATTTCTTTAGTTGGTTTAGGGTCGATGATCTTTCTGCGTACGGACTGGGTATTGTTCAGAGATCCTAATTTTCAGGTCCCAGCCAGCCCCTATAACAAAAAAGCCTGTTCTGCCTCTGCTGCTTTCAGTATGTGCATTTAATCCTTTTTTTTTTTTTGCAAGTGCAATCCTTATTTTTTCTATTTTTTTTTCTCTCTTCCTTTTTTATTCCCTGGGCACCTCATCTCTCCCTTCAAACTCGCTGTGATTTCCTTTTTTTTCTTTAACTCATTGACTCTTCTCTTCGGCTCTCCTTTATATATTGGCGCATCTGATTCGATTTACTATATCCTCATCAATAAAAAAAAAAAAGGTTCAAAGTTCATTGCTTTCACGCACCGCTGACTTGTTCTTGTTCACAGATTTTTTGTTTCTTCTCTCTAGAGAGAAACCAGTGAGCAAATCAGGGTGAGGAACATAAAATGTTCGAGTACAAACGCAAGTCAGAAAGTGAGTTGAGTTCAGAAACAAGAGTTCAATGAGTAGTGAAAGCTGTAGCAGTTTTAGTCGTCTCTCTTTTGAGCTTCTTCCAACATCTAGGACCAACCCAGAAAACCTTTCTCTCAAACCTCACCGATCTTCCGACTTCGCTTACTCCGCTATCCGATCCGTCACCTTCGCCCGCAAAACCGGCCTCACGTTCCGTGATTTTAGACTCTTACGCCACATAGGTTCCGGCGACATTGGAACTGTCTACCTCTGCCGGCTGGCCGACGTGGATGAAAAATGTTGTTATGCGATGAAGGTGGTGGATAAGGAAGTGTTGGTAATGAAGGAAAAAGTTCACCGTGCTGAGATGGAGAAAAAGATCCTGAAGATGCTGGATCATCCATTTTTGCCTACTTTGTACGCTGAGTTTGAAGCTTCTAATTTCTCTTGCATAGTTATGGAGTACTGTTCAGGGGGTGACCTGCATTCTCTTAGACATAAACAACCTCAAAAACGCTTCTCTTTGAACTCCGCAAGGTACCATTTTTTTTCTTCTACTTCCATAGCTCACAGATTTTTTGAGTCCTAACTCCATTGATATTACATTGATATTTGTTGCATGCTTTAATCGGGTGCCTGTGTCCTTGTGTTGCAAACCCATAGCCAGACTTATTCTAATCTCTGTTTGTTTCAGCTATGCAAAGCCACCACCAATAATAAACCTTATCGCTTTTTTTTTTGGCTGCTCTAAAGTTTGAAAGTGATAACAATTATACATGATCTTCCTTAGATTTGTTCTACATGTCGCCTTGTAAACTTTGTTTTATTTCTAATTTACCAACTTGTTCATAAAAAAATCTGCCATCATCCTATTTTCTGGATCCATGTCATTGTCAATTTGCCATGCAAGCAGCAGTAAGAGTTGCGCTTGTCATCAATTTTCTTTTGTTCTCATGTTTGGTAGCTGCAAAAATTTTCTCATACCGTTTTGCATGATTTCGTTTCAATTGCAAAAAACTTCTTTTAAGTTAATAATTTACTGTGTGGTTTGTTTTCCAGATTTTATGCAGCTGAGGTTCTGGTAGCTCTAGAGTACCTTCACATGCTGGGTATTATCTACAGAGACCTAAAACCGGAAAACGTTCTAGTCAGATCAGATGGTCACATCATGCTCTCAGATTTCGACCTTTCACTTTGCTCAGACGCGATCCCAGCCGTTGAATCTCCATCATCTTCACCGGACCCAATGCCGCCACAAAACCAGTCCTGCAACCGTCCGCAACCAACCCGACTAGCCCGCCTCTTCCGAAGGTTACTGCGGTCGAAGAAGATCGAAACACTCACACAAAGTAAGCCATTCTTCGTGGCGGAGCCTGTGGCTGCCCGATCGCGTTCCTTTGTCGGGACCCACGAGTATGTCTCACCAGAAGTTGCCTCCGGTGGGTCCCACGGTAATGCCGTTGACTGGTGGTCTTTCGGGATCTTCATCTACGAGATTATCTACGGCCGTACACCTTTTGCGGCTCCATCCAACGAGCTTACTCTGCGCAACATCGTAAAAAAACCTCTAGCTTTCCCAACCCACTCGTCTTCCTCCCTTCTTGAGCACCACGCGCGTGACCTCATTTCCGGCTTGTTGAACAAGGACCCCAGCGCTCGCTTGGGATCCAAACGCGGTGCTGCCGACGTCAAAACGCATCCTTTTTTTAAAGCACTGAATTTCGCGCTCATAAGGTCGGTTACGCCGCCGGAGATTCCTGGGTTAAGGCGGCAATCAACGGCGTCGTATTACCAACCAATGAGCGAAGAGCAATCAACCGCCTTTGATTTCTTCTGAGAAACTCAACGGCGTCGTTTGCGCCACATGTTCTGTCTGCTCTGCTCATACCAATTACGTAAATATAACAAGATAATGAATGAATTACAATTTTATGGGGTTGGTTAGTCAACTCATTCTGATCACTTTTGTTAATTCAAAGAACAAGAAGCATCCTATCATAATTACTTTTGACTCGTTACCAAGAAATTGGACCACAGGGAAACCTTAAGTCCAAGTACTGGTAAAATTATTTATTATATCTCGTGGTGAATGATTACCCACATCATTATGTTAATCATATTTTCATCTCCACAAAGAACTGAGTTACAATTATACCAAAAAGGTGTAGCGAAAGACAAATTGCACCAAATTATTATAACTTTTTCATCTATCTTCTCCATTTATTTTAATAATCTACACTTATTTTTTTTTTTTAAAACTTTTAGGACAATTACAATTAATGTTAGGTCTAATCAAAATGTTAGTACATTAACATTTTTGTCTTGAATTATGTAAGTAGATATAAGGTAGAATGGTATGTGGTACTGGGCGTGTTTGAGAAAATTTTGCAAAAAATATATATATTTGGTGAAAAATTAAGAAAAAGTTAAAATCGTGTAAGGAGGAATTTGTGTGCCACAAACTACAAGAGAAAGGTACATATTAATCTCAGTTGGATAATATACGTCTAACGACTTTGCACCTTACTTTACTACCCCTACTCATCTATGTATAGTTTTACTAGAAACAAGAAAAGAAGGGCAGCTACAGAAAAAAGTAGAAAAAGACCAACGATACATAAATGATTAACATAATTATCAACCTTATCTCTAAACATGAAATGTTGGATGATAAGGACAGTTTAAGTCATTAATTAAATAACCATATAGCAGGGTTTAATGGAGAATGACTTCCAAATTACAAGGTGGATTTCTACAATCGTTTAAGATATTCAACCCCGCAATACATTACGACATGTTTTACCATTAGGCCGGTGATTAGGGTTGATTATGTTCTGGTCGTAAAGTGAGTTTGTAATAAATAATCTTCCCACCTTTTTGACAAATGGAAAAACGTGAATTTTGATATACTAGTCTCTGTCTTGAGCCTTCGGGTTCGGGAACAAGTTCAGCATTTGACCCTTGCCTCATGCCATTGTTTTTACTTCTCAATGGGGGCAATTATTTGCGTGTTAAACTTCCAAATGGATAGTTTCTTTTTATTTATCCAAAAGATACAAGTAGAATATTACACACAATTTACGTGTAATGTTCTTATATGTACATTTCATGTTTGATGCGAATCCATATGTTGACCATTTAACGTACATAAATTAGTAAAATTTCAAATTTAAGTTTATAAACAATGAAAATATCTTTTAAGAGAGTTTGTCTCCGAAATAAACTTGAATTTACTTAATTTCCAATGTAATCAATTTCTTTTCTAATACAAGAACAGTAACCGGAAAAATGTTAAAAAATAAAACAATATTTAGCCCCTAAATTTAGAATTTTTTTCAAACTTGGTCCTTGAACCTTTTTGGTATACAATGGTCTCAAACACTTGACAACCATTTTCAACTCTATCTTAAAGTGTAACAATTGAAATCAGAGTTAGGAGTCAAATTAAAAAAAAGCTAACAAGTTTAGGTTAAGCGAATCAATAAAATAAATCTATTTTAGGTTAAGTTTAAATTTAATTATTTGAAAATATTAGATTGGAGCCGAGATTAATTGTTTTTTTAAATCGACACCAAATCCATGAACTACTTCGGTTCATAACAGGAGGGACCCACAAAATATGGCCGGCGCCGCTTTGACAGACTAGGATAAACATCCTGTGGCAAGTAACGAATCCGGTGTGAGGCAAAGCCAATTATGATCATGCAAAATTAAGCCTAACACATCATCGGCATCTCCCAGATATATTCTTTTTCTTTTTCTCTTTATCATTTTATATTTTTAATTTTTAATTCAGTTCACATTAGTTTTCTTGTTCTTAAAATATATAAAATGAAAATGATAATAATTTTAGTTGAAATCTAGAGCCAAAAGGCGTGTAAAAGGGAAAACGAGTTTTTTTTTGCAAATGCCGAGGTTGTGGAAAAGGATCATTTTCACAAACATTCTATTCCCACGCGCCTCTTACGCCGTTTATACACATCTTCCTCTTTTTCTTTTCAAGCGTTGCCACTAATTTAACCATAACTTGATCGCCTATCCATTTTTTCTTTTTGGTAAGTAAGAACTTTTAGTCATCCATAAATAACACTACAAACTTAATGTACAGTAATTGCATTAAGCACTCATTCTCTTGTCAACTAAACATTCAAAATTGACTTACATCTAGCTAATATATTCCTTACAACTCCTTTAATTTCTTTGAAAATAACCTGAACCAATGTAGGCAAACTTTGATGAAGCCTTTTATACACACCAAGCCAGGCCAGCCTAAAAAAAGTTGAAAGAGATCTTCCTCTGCCATTCCTAAGAACCCTGTCAAATATATTTTGCCAAGCATCATTTCCTCATGGAAAAAAAGAAATACCATTTCTCGATATATGTGTCATCCTTATAATTTATTTTCATCTTTATTTGTGTTAAAATATTATTATTTAATAGTAAAAAAATTACATGCGTAGCATATTAGTAAAATGTTGGATTTTTAATCAAAATCGATGAATCAGAAATCACAAAGACTGATGATATTATGTTCTGTAACAAACTGGTGTCATTTTCGATAGCATATTTATCCCAAAATATGATGTTGAAAGCATATAGCAGATTTGACATATATGGTTATAGGGAGTTTGATTTATTAAGTAGAAGGAAAGGTGTTGGTCTAAAATACTAACAATAATGGGGTGGAGAGTATTGACAACACATGGGGGAGTGTCCATGTGATCACCTGCCAACCAGGCAGCTCTACCGGCTGGCTTAAAAGCGTTGTCTCCGCCTTTGTCTAGGAGTCTAGAGATAGATCGACCCTCATCCCAACATAAAGCCACCAAATAGCTGTCCCCACCCCACCCCCGCGTGGCATCCTTTTCATGCCTACCACGTGGATATTCGGTTCATTACTCCTTCATCACCCGCCCTTGGCCCCGGCCTTTGCCATCCCAATTTCATTTTAAAAGGTCATTCATGCAATAAAAAAGAGAAAAAAGAAAGGTTGAAAATGAGATAACAAGGACAAGAGAGGGCATACATATAGGGTTGTTTTGGGTTTCATAATAAATATGGTGGGTTTTGTTTACTTGTCGTTCTTCAATTGGTAATGGTGATGTAAACAGGTATAATACTTAAATAGCAAAGTGAGATTTCAAATTAAAGAAAAAAAAGATGTTTGATGGAGGAACTTAGAGGATGGGGATCAACTAAGTAAGGGTTAGATGACCTTTCTAGCTAATTAAATATTTATGAGTTTTGACTTTAGGTTTTTTGTTTTAACAAAGCTATTTGTCAATAGATGCTTATACAACTGTACTATTAATATTTTAGAGAATTTGTTGGGTTTAGAGCTGTGGTTTATTTGGACTATCGCCTTAAGTTAAAGATTGATTGAAGTCAAGTGGCAGTGGTGTTTGATGGCTCCATCGAGGTGAAATCTTTGAACTTGGATCAGCAGCACAAATCTTCAACTCTTGAGCTGTAATTCTAGGGAATATGTAAAACCATTTTACTTAATATTTTAAAATGAATAAATGAAGTCAAAAGTGTTGGTAATAATTAGATGTTAAAAAGAATCTCAAGGTTTAGTTGTAAAATGTAGGTTATTATTATTAATTTTGGCTCTTACTTGAGATTAAAGAATTAGAGAACCACAAGGTGGCAACATGGGAAAGGGGATGAAGAGTGTCAGAATGGATAGTCAACTCAATGGATGGTGATGCTTGGTATGCGTCAGATTCATAGATTATAGGCATCACTAGTCACCACCAAATAGTTTATTTTATTTTATTCGCTTTTCTTATCTCTGGGTGTATCCTCTCCTTCTGCATAATGTGTCAGTTAGAAACCAGTAGTCTTCAATAGTTACCCAAATAGCATAATTAAACGGATTTAATCCCGCAGGGTTCACCTAATGAATGAATATATAATTCAGATGTTGAGAACAGAGACCAAGTAAACTAAAGAGGATGGATGGATGCATCTTGGAAGAAGAGAGGCAGAGAGAGAGGACCATAGTATCTGCTATAGCCTGTTATGTTTTGTCTAGTGTCTGTTAGGATTTTGCATGGGGCAGTGTTCTTTGCAGTTTGCAGATTCTTGATTATATATATATATACAAGTCAATTTCGGTAGGTTGCTCTCAACTGCTATTTTCATTCACGCTATATACCATAAGGATTAAAGATTCCTTCCTTACATTAAAGGCCGAATTTTAACTCCGACCCATTGAACGGGAAGTCAAGAAAACAAAGAGCTAGAACTCATATGGGCCCATCAAAAGGGTGCCCAATGACCTACATATCTGAGCTTGGACTTTGCTATAGAGGCCTACATTAAGAAAGCTTGGAGCCAATAGGTGAGTTGGGTTTTAAAAGCTGGCCATTTTGGTTGAGTTCTCCATGACTGCATGGACAAGCACCATGGTCGACTTAGTTTACAGTGACCTTTTGAAATTGGGTTTTGACAGTAGTTAGAAACCCATCTGTATGGATCCATATGAAGCCTTCTAAGGGGCTTTTGTCTTGTTTTCTGAAGGACGATAAACCCTACTTTCATTGAGAAAGGTATTGGATCGGTAGAGAGAATCGACGACAAAGAAAATGGGAGGGAAATTATTTGTTCTTCGGCAGGCCTTCAATTTCCGATCGGTTTCATCTCTGAAAAACAACGTAACTTTGATTCCACAAGCCAATCCTCCAATTCGCAGCACGCCAACCTCAATCTTCTCTCAGATTTCAAGAACCTTGTGTTCCTCATCCTCAGGTATTATCAGCTCTCATTCGATTGCACCATTGTGTGTTTTCGTTTTCGTTAGTTCTAATTTGATATGAATAAGGGGAATAACTTTTGGTTTCAGTTTCATCGGATACGAGACAACCATCTCTAGCGAGGCTTCCGTTTGTGGATGCATTCTTGGCAAAGGCGAAGAACAATAAAAGTCTTTTATCAAACAGGAAGATTTATTCGCGTAGATCTACCATTTTGCCCGAATTCGTTGATCAAACTGTACGGATTTACAATGGGAAAAATTTTGTTCGCTGCAAGATCACTGAAGGCAAGGTTGGTCATAAGTTTGGCGAGTTTGCCTTAACTCGTAAAAGAAAACATTTGAGGAGCAAGGCTGAGCCTGCAAAAAAGAAGGGAAAAAAATAAGCATTTGCAACCAAAGATCACATCTCATTTCGGTATGACTCTACGTAACTCTAGTTTGTTTAGAAATGAGAACATTACATGTCCCAGGTTTCTTTCTTTCTAGATTAGGCAAAATTTTCTTTATGTATGAACTAGATTTAGTAATATAGTAGTGTTGAAGTAGGGAATTTTCCAAAGAAACCAGGTTGAAGTTTTGGGTTTATGATTTTATGAATGAGTCCGTAAGTTTTATGCATTCTTTATTAGATAATTTTATCCATCTCCTAGCAATCTAATTACTTGCCTATGTGATTAGCAAAGGTCTCCATATCATCAGTTACCAAGCTTTGTGTCTAAGGTACTAGATTGATGACATGTTGAGGCTTAATACAATAGGTTAGCTTAATGTAAGCAAAGTTGTTTCTTTTGTTTGTTCAGTGATATGGAAGACTCAATCTCCCACATTTTGTTGCTTGGCTATTCGATTGTAATGGTTGAGTGGGGTTTATTTGTTATCAGGAAAGCTTGTCTATAACAATTAACAAATGATGGTTTCAATTGCTGGATGGTGATTTTCGCTCTTGTTTTTTTTTCCCAGAGAGAGTGGCGATTCAGGAGAAATATGGCCTGAAAGGAAAGCAATGAAACAAGGAAGAAAATGGTTTTGAAGTCTCCTTTCTTTTGTTCAATGATTGTAGGATATTATTTGGTCAGCTCTTGGCCTGCACAATTGTTATGAAAAATTGATGTTCTAGTTATCCTTACATTGGTATACTGATCAGAACTCAGAATTATCAGTTGACAAACGGCGATTGGATTTTAGTTTTACAATAAAATTGTTGAATTGAGATATTGTAAGCGAGTTTGATTTGAATACACCGACGAAGATGATGGTGGCATCAAAATGTTGCCATCCAGCTCTTTATCTCTCCTTTTTTTGTAAGACAATGTACAACAATTGGTGTTATTTTCTTTGATAAATGATTTTGAACTAAATAAATTTCCGTCTGGTCCCAAAATTTTTAATTATGTCACTTAAGGTGAAAAAAGTTAGTCGTATGGTTTTGTAATTAGTTGCCAAAGGAAGAACTTAATGAAGGTATAAGATAATTTAGGGGAACGTGACTAATATGAACTTTGCTTTATTATGAAGAAAACCCATTTAAAGTCGCCCCACTTCCACTGTAGAGTCATTGGGGTTATCTAGTATAACGAAGACTGCAGACTGTAAGAAAAGAATTAAGCATCGCTGTTGTATATATAGACGTACTGTACATGTACAAATCAAATTACAAATAAAACTATAACTAAAATTCTAAATCTACTCCACAACAATGTATGCAAGAAAGTCTTCATGCAAAGGCAAATTTCAATACCTCTGCCAGCTGAAGACAAAAATCCTAAAGGCGAAGGCAAATGGGTGTAATAATATCATAAATTATTCCTCAAAAACCTGCCTGCCACGCTCCACCAGCGAATCTTCCAACTTGGACAGACATTTGACATATGAAATGAACTTCAAAGGGTCAGCAGAAGTTTATGTTTATCCTAAGGAGTTGATGATTCCTGTCTGGTTAGAACAAAGACATGAGCAATTGGGTTCACGCAACTCCCTCTTAACAAGCCGCTTGTCTCTATTAATCATAAGTTTGATCAGAGGTAGCTTTTGCGATACTTGCCGCCATATTTCATTAACAGTTCCATTTGGATGGGTATAGTCATAGTACCTCTTCACCTGAATCCACAAATTTGAAATTTTATGATTACTGCCAACTATTTGATGATGATGATGCATGACAACGTATGAAAAAACAAAACCGAGCATATAATTTACTACCACACTCCTCTTAGTGCCTTTTACAAACATAAGGGACTAAATGCTGCCGCAAGTCACAAGCACAGAAACAGACAGAAAAATGATACCAATGACTCTTAACAATGGAAATTGCTTAAAAACAAATATCGATTGCAAATCCATATATAGATTTCCATACACATCTAACCACAAGATCAAGAATTTTGAAATCAAAACCATATCATTACCAAGAAATTTTAACCAGAGATATATGCTAAACAAACTGCAAGGTGTAAATGAATGTATATTTATATTGAACAGATGTAATTGGATAAATTTGATCTCTCAGTAGAAATGCAGCAAATAATGAATGGAAAAAGGAAAAAGGGCAGTGAAAATAGCACAAACCTCCTTCATTGCTTTCTGATATTCAATTATTTTCTGTTCAGGTACTTTTCTCAGCAATGAAACAAGATATCCTGGTTTTAGTGCAGTTGTAGTTTCCACAAATACTGAAAACTTTTTGTAGTCTATGATATCTTCAAAAGGCAGCTCAATGCTATCACTGACTATCACAGGGACACACAAGCTAACTATAGAATCAAAGAGTCTGCAAGCTGAAGGAGTATCCCCAGCAGGATTCAAACAGAACTTTGATGTGTGCATCCCCCGTGAAGCAGTTCTTCGATTCTCCCTGGATTGCGTTCCGTGTTTTATCACAACATCCTCTTCAGTTTCAAGTATTTGGAAAAGCAAATCACGGATTTTGCCTCCCTGCATTTATAATAGGACCAACAAACAAGGAATATAAGTCCACCTAAAATTATTATCACGTGATATTACCAATAGATCATGGTATGCTAGTCTTCATGCGAGACCTTCTTCAGTATAGGATGTGATTTCAAACAAGCATGTGCCCAGGGAGCTGTACTATAATTCTTAATAGAAAGGTCAAGGGCAGGCATCTAAGCTAAGAAAATAGGGAAAAGCTTCGTAATTATAGTACAGCTTTAGATAGGATACAAAAATATTCAGAGCAAAAGCAGAAACTGTAGGCTACGACAACACAGCAAATTATGAAAAATAAAATAGTACTGGTGATGAGCATGAGTAGTGCAAGGTCAATGTTAAATGTAGATGGCAATATTTTAAGTTAAACTTAAGCTCCAATCTGAGGATGGTGGTGAAAACAGTAGTTCCAAGATGATTCTCAACCAAATTTTAGATCAAATTATAGCAGGGTATAAGCAAGCACAAGCTAGAAATTACTCCAAAAACAAATTTTTTGACTCTTCTCCTAGGTTTCCTAATTTAAATCTCAAATTGAGCTGAGTTTACATCTTAACTACTATATCCATACTTGTAACCTCAACAAACTAAAACTTTCAATTCCATACCAATCTAAATAGCACTAAAATTCAACATGGGATCATAACCTGCCCAACAAGAACATCGATTTCAAAAGCATTTTGTAATAAACAATTTATTACCTCTTTTCTATACCGATTTCCCATGAAAAAGAGCAAGGTCGTCCTATCCTTCACCCCAAAATCTCCTGTGTAAGTACTGATCCGATGCGAATAAGGGATTACGACATCCTTCACCAATGACCCTTGATCTGGCCTCAGCCGCCCAAAATCGGAAACTAGCAAAACAGCACTCTTGACACGATCCACGACCCGATAAAGTGCATTGGGATCCCCAGCAATAATGACGTGATCCCACCCGTTATTCCTCTTCCAATACTCCTGCCCCGTAAGCCACTCCGCCAGCTGTTCTTGCATTTCCTCATCGCTGTAACCCGAGGCGGAACCAGGAGGACGACCCGCGTTAACAATCAAGCTCAAGGAAGAAAAGGCGGGAACGTAGAAAAGGTCGGCTTCCTCCGGGTCAGTAACTTTAACGACGGGGGACCCAAGGCGGTCGGATTGGGGCCGGGCGAGGTCGGAGAAGAGGAACCACTCGTGCATGTGCTGGTGACCCGGGTAGTTAAGGGTGGTGATGTCAGGGACGGGAGATCCACCACGTGCGAGGGAGTGCTGCTGGATGATGCCGTAGGTGAACTTGTGGGGGAGATCGTACATAAAAACCTTGACTTTTTCGGGAAAAGGAATGGGATTTTCCTGGGAAGAAACACCACCGAGGTCGAGCAGGGAAGAAGAAGAATCGGAGTCGGAATCGGAGGGGGGAAGAGGACTGTGGAAGAAAGTGGAGAAGAAGGCATAGATGGCGAGGATGAAGAAGACGGTAGCAATAAGGGTGTGTTTGAAAAGAGAAGATTTTCGGGGCATATTGGAAAATAAAGGAAGAGTTTGGGAAGGAGGTGGTGAAGAAGAGGATCCCCTTGCTGCTGATGTTGTTGGCTTTCTAGTTTTCATTGGCGTTTCAGCCTTTGATTTAGGTTAAGGATCCTCACTCTTCAGCCGCACCTTTGACCTTACCTTATAACGACTTATATAAGCCAAATATATGCATTGCAAAAATTCTAATATTTCCACTGTAGTTAATGCCTTTAGTTTATTCAAATGAATCCTATTCCTATTCCTTTCCTCAATTTTATGCAAAGGTAAATTATTAATTAAAGAAAGAGGCAAGGTGTAGCCAAGCTCTTTCATTGGATTTGGACTACACTTCAATTGTTCGCAATTTCTTTTTTCACTATTACTATTAGTGCGTGGATTATATGACAGTATTTTTCACTTTCCTTTGTTCTGTTAGAATAATTTTAGTGAATTTTAAGTCTTTGTTGGACAATCAGAATAGTGGCAATCACAAAGGTGTTGAAATCAGTCACTTTATTAAAAATAAACAACGTTTTAACTAATGACAAGTGGGCATGTCCAAAGAAAAGGAAAGGAATTATTACACTAAAATCATGTTCAAATCAGATGTAATATATTAATAGTTTGCAAATAAGCTGAAGAAATTAGTTTCTAACATAACAACCTTTTTACTATAATTATATTTCCCTCGTTGTAGTAAAGACATAATGGGAACACCTTGTTCAAGGCCTCTCTCAATGAGAGGTGACCTTTTTCTTTCTATTGGGGGGGTTATCACGTTTTAAGGCAAAACCTACCTCTACCTTTCCTGGATCCTCATGCTTCCCACGTTATATATATGTCACTTTCGAAATTTGTTCGACTTATAACAGAAATAAAGAGATAAAAATAGATTATTTTAACTTTTAAGTTGTGTGTGTGAAGGGTGTTGCACTCTAAATCTGTTTGACATCAGTTGTAAATATTCTAAAACTCAATACATAAAATATATAGTCTATTATTATTTAAGCTATGTGAACTTTGACTAAACACGAGAAATTAGTATTAAATTAATTGTTGCAGAGGCTACAACATCTATGTATATAGATAGCCTTTAGTTGTTGAGTGGAAAAGCCACCTTGGACTACATTTACATACAAATACACACATTAATCAAGTATCCAAGTAATACTCGATACATATCACATTGTTTACTAAAAAGTCAAACCCCCATGTTTCAAGAAACCGATGGGCATATCACTTGAGCGTTGAATCCATCATTTCAATTTTTAATTGTCAGTCCGTTACGCTTGGTCTACTTGTAGTTTCATCTGGCAATGAGAAACTGCTCCCTTACAAGGTTGCTTTTGCACAAGACTAGCAGAACCTTTAATGCCACTGCCAAAGCTTGGGATCAACAACATTTATCAAAGTGGAAAGCCACTTTGGAGTTGGCAATTAATGTTCCCAATGACAGAGAATGCCTGCATAGACAGGGTCCCCGTTAACATGCGTGCGGTCCAACCCAACGCCTACGCTCCCACTATCATCTCAATCGGTCCTTACCATCTTGGACAGGAAAGGTTACAAGCAATGGAAGAGCTGAAATGGAAATTCTTTCACCGCCTCTTTCGTCCAAATCAGCCTAATGGGGTGGAACTAGACCCAGCGATGAAAGCCATGGAAGATTTGGAGCAGGATGCTCGTAGGTGCTACTGGGACAATGCTGAACAACATAGTAAGCATAGATTTGTTAGGATGATGCCGGTTAATGGCTGCTTCATTGTGGAGCTCTTGAGAGAGTTGAAGCGCAACTTTCAGTGTGCTCCCTTTGTTAAAAGGTGGATGCTGCCTACTCTTCGTTGGGATTTGATCATGCTTGAAAACCAGCTTCCTCTTTTTGTTTTGCAGAAATTGTTTGAGCTGACCAAAGGATCAGAAGAATCAAGCACATGTTTGGAACAGCTCGCCCTATGTTTTTTCAATACTCTATTGCAGTCTCAAAGGGATGTGAGGGCCGTGAATGCACAAGGAATTCAGAACACGTTGCACTTTCTTAACCTTTTTAGGAAAAGTATCCTCCCATTCCCTATAAACTTATCACGAGGACTTAAAACTAGCAAGACAAGCGATTCAAGCAATGCAGCAGAAGAGGGGATTGACATGGTGTGGTCCATGACGGAGGTAATGGAAGCTGGTGTCGTGATTGAGAAAGCTGTTAATTGTCCTCCACTAGATGTAAGCTCCGAGGGGAGGTAGCTAAAATCCCTCCTCTCTACATCAATGATCACAGGAGAATCCTGTTTCGAACATGGTGGCATATGAACAATGCCATCCCAAATGCAAACCTTATGTCACATCATATTTGTTTTTTTTTTCGATGGTTTGATAAAGTCAGCTGAAAATGTGGGACTTCTTCACCACAAAGGGGCTCTTCGTCATTGTTTAGGTAGCAACAAAGAAGTGGCAAAACTTGTGAATGGACCGTGCAAGGAAATAGCAAGGGATGGTAGGGAGTCTTATTTATGCAAAGTGGTACATGATATGAACACTTGTTGCAATGGCTCCTATGCTTGGTTTAGAGCGGGGTTGGTGCACCATTACTTCTGGGTGGTAGGCATCTCCACCCTTGGAGCTACTATAGTGGTTTATTTCTCACTAATCCAAATGAGATTTGTATTTGTAAAGGATCCAAAAAATCTTAACAAACCCTTTTACTATGATTTAATTCATTGTGTGATTTTATCTCTCGATCATCTATTTTTCTCTAAAATATACAATGAGTATAAGAATAAGATTTATATATATTCGATTTGATCTACTTTCTACTATTGCTATTATTGAGATGTTTATTGAAGAAAGTTTTTAAACTTGATAGTAAAGGCGAGTTAAATCCATTACGTGAGAAGTCATAGCCCATAATTATTTAATCCTCTGCCCATTTTGTTGATTCGATTTCTTTAACTCACTTCTTTTCGACCTAAGGTATTATTATATTTTATTTAGATTAATTATTAAACTGCTTGCATTCAATAATCTCTTAACATCCAAATATGCCTATAACGTTTACTTGAAATAAAAAAAAAAAAAAGAAGGGATTATTTAAATATGAAATAATAAAGATATATTACATGAAATGAAAGTTGGTAATATTTAGGAGGAAGGTTAATCTGGTTTGTCAGGCGGAGATAATTTGAATATATTACGTATTTTATACTTCAACTTTCTCTATCGATCACCTAATTCATCTTTGCATATGTTGTGACATGTATTATTTTAATCAAAGTCAACCAACTTTAACTGATTCCTTTAAATTAACAAAATATATGAATTATGAATAAATAAAACTTAATTTATATATATTATGTTTTTCCTTTGATTAAAATTTTAATAATGCGGGTATCATGTGCAAAATAATATTACCATGACCAACATCTAATCTAAATATGTATTGTAATTGGGGATGAAAAAAGTGTGTTTATTTTTCGAGTTTAGGTTAATAATTTGGTCCAAAAAACAATAATTAACGACAGTAATATCCCAAACGAAAGCAAGGTGGGTTTTGTAATTTCAGAGGTCAAAACAAGTAAATAAAAATACGAAAAGGAACGTGTCTCCGATGCCATCATATTAATCTGTAATACAGAGATAAAAACATAAAAAATTTGTCTGAAATCTCGTTTGTACCCTCGTATTAATTAAAACCGGACCGACTTTCTTGACCTTTCTTCCTTGTCTACACAGATCTATCAACACAATAATCTTCCTTTACACCAAAGCTGCAACCAAACCCAGGAGCTGAATTATTGAATTCCCTCCCTTGAAAGCGATCATGGATCTAGCGCCGGAGGAGCTTCAGTTCTTGTCGTTGACAGATATCCTGAGGGAATCCGTTGCAATCCCTAAAAGATCCCCCAAAACCTTCTATCTTATGACCTTAGCTCTCATTTTCCCTCTCTCTTTTGCCATTTTAGCTCACTCGCTTTTCACCCATCCTATCTTAAATCAACTCGCTTCCGATCCGCTGGCAGACCCGTCCCAGACGCGCCACGAGTGGACTCTCCTCTTAACCTTCCAGTTCTGTTACCTAATTTTCCTCTTTGCCTTCTCTCTTTTATCAACGGCTGCAGTTGTATTTACGGTTGCATCTCTCTACACATCGAAGCCAGTCTCTTTCACTTCCACGATCTCAGCCATACCCAAGGTTTTTAAGCGCCTTTTTATAACCTTCACATGGGTTTCTCTCTTGATGTTTGTTTACAATGCCTTGTTGATCGGTTTCCTGGTCTTGTTTGTCATTGCCGTTGATTCCCGGAATGCTTTTTTGTCCTTCTTCTCATTTATGGTGGTCTTAGTGCTGTTTTTGGGCGTTCATGTTTACATCACGGCGCTTTGGCATTTGGCCAGTGTGGTGTCGGTGCTTGAGCCGATTTACGGCCTTGCAGCTATGAAGAAGAGCTACGAGTTGTTGAAAGGGAGGGCGAGGATGGCTTTCATTTTGGTTTTTGGATATTTGGCAATTTGCGGGGTGATTGGGGGTATTTTCGGAAGTGTGGTGGTACATGGAGGAGATCGATATGGGGTTCTTTGGAGGATTGTGGTGGGGGGATTCTTGGTTGGAGTGTTGGTGATAGTGAATCTGGTGGGGTTATTGGTGCAGAGTGTATTCTACTATGTTTGTAAGAGTTATCATCATCAGGGAATCGACAAAACAGCTCTGCATGATCATCTTGGTGGGTATCTTGGGGAGTATGTGCCTCTCAAGAGCAGCGTTCAAATGGAGAACTTGGATGCTTGATTGGACTAGGATAAATTTGTATTTTGCGAAACCATGATGTAGGGACGAAATGTATTTCAAATGGGTATGCCAGTTCCTAAAACTCTTCTGTCAAGACTGTGATATTCACATTTTCTTCCTTCCCCCCATAAAACTTTTTTTAATTTTTTTGCAATAAAAGTTGTAGCATGTAACTGTTGTTCCTTTCTATTATATGTTCTTTCAACTGTTTAGCTGTAGTAATTGAATGATGACCTTGTATATTGGATTGCAAAACCTATGGTTGCTTAATGATCCTATTCCTATTGTGTTAATTATTGAGAAATGAGTTTTAGATTTCATGCTTAGTGTTGGATTGCCTATCTTCATCTATTCTAGGAGACTGTTGGATTACATTGGCCATAATGAGTTCCTCCATCTCTAGTTTGTTTTTGCAAATGGGGAGGCAATTGATGATGATGTAGTGTAAAGCAGATGGGTATTTCGTGTATTAGCTTCCCAACAGCATAAAGGCATTTAGAATGGCAGCCCTTCATATTACGATTTACAGCGTCCTTTTTGGTAATGGGATGGATTGGGCGTTCCCTAGTTTGGTTCAATCGTGAGTTGCTGTGGGTAGAGTCCATCTCCTGTATGAGGAAATCCATTAAGTAAATGACCACAAGCTTTAAATTAAATAGTAGTTGTGGTCCCCTAATTAGTAGTTTGTCGTCAGCCATCTTTTGAAGGAGCACCTTCTTCATGAGCATAAGCGTTTCTATTTATGTTATTTGATTTGAGGAATGTTTGAATATTTCAGTTTGATAGGTCTTGTATGGCCTTGTGATAAATGTTTGTACATTCTACCCCCTTTTCATCTTATTTCTGTTTGTTGTGGATGGTTGTTAGCATTAAAATCCAGGGAAAACGATACTTGGAGGGTAGGTTGAGCCTAAGAGAAAGTGTGCATTGTTTCCCTTTGTCAAAAACAATTCACTTCTCCAATCCTGACTGCACATCACCTCTGTATCTGTATCACCAATCTTTTCTTCTTTTTTATTCCTTAATTTATTTTTGTGGTGGCAAAATTGAGTGCAGAAATGCATGACGTCGACCAAGCAAAACTAGAAGCACCAACTTCCCACTCAGGGTGCTACTTAATTGTTTTATACAACAAGCAGTCCAAAGTTAAAAGCCAATTAAACGAGAATTCCATGATCCTATCGCAACTTAATTGTTTACTTGAACAAGTTTAAAATTATGTTGAGAACATACCAAATATTGCAATATGCTTCCTTTTAATTTTTTGCTCACTAAAGAAGAGATATATAAAATATAAAATTCATTGAAAAGGTCTTAGAAACAGAAGCAGAAAATAAAAATAGAACCTAGTAATTACTAGCAAACGAAAGCCTATACTTGATTGTCGAACAAGTTTATTTCGCGGCAGAGCATAGGTAGTTTATCGAAGAGATGCAGCCCTCACCCTTCTTTCTCCTCTTTCTCCTTCTCAAATCTTACAATTTCTCTGCACATAAAAACAAGTTTATCGTCCACAATTATCACGAAAATAACAATAAATCCGATGAGACTAACAAAAAGTGCACTTCACTGACCGGAGCATCTGAGTGAGAAGGGCGGCTTCATCCAAGTGACCAGTTTCCCTTGCTTTCAATATGCGGAACATAAGCCCCAATTTGATCTGGGTTCTGGCAGTTTGCTGAACAATGAATCTAGTTTCTCTCTTTAATTCCTCACATTCGGCTTCAATTGCTGTAACTTTGTCTTTCACTTGTCTCTGTCTTTCCCTGATATCCTTCTGTTCCTCGCTTCTTTTCTCCATCTCTGTCTTCAACCTCTCCACTCTTCCCCGCAACTCCTTGGTTCCATGCTTCTTTCCCTGATCACGATATATAAAAACAGTAAGCATATAAAGTGATTAAACCCCACAAACGAAAAACAGTACAGAAATTACCATTACATGTTTAGCCCTGGATCTGGATTTGAAACCTTTCCTACTTCGTGCGGCAACCCGAAGACGACCAAGCGGCAAGAAAGGGGCCATAGTTTCAGAGACCAAAGGGTTTTTTTTTTCCTTCCTCCTCCTGTTGCTATCAATTATGATTTATCGGATACCATACCTCATATATTTATACAGGCTGCCGTTAGCTCTCGCGACTTCGCGCTAAAGCTAATTTGTGTCGCTCGACATGGGTGGATAAAGCACGACAGTCGCGCTGTCCTTTAGGTGAGCGCGCGGTTGATGAATCACAACAGTTACTATTCTATGTGAATTGTGAATACATAATAGTGGTCAAACTAGCATTATTGTATCAAATTATATTTTATATTAAAAATAATTAAATTAATAAATTTTAAAAAATAATTTTTATTATTAAAAAAATAACTTATTTTACTGTTAAAAAATAATATTGTCAACAGAATAATTAAGCAGGGACAAGGTGATGTGCTACATGTTTTTATGTTAATGTATAATGATTAATTTTAACAATAAAAATAAATTAACTTTTAATAAGAAAATTAATATGATTTTTATTTAACGTAAAAAAAATTTTAATTTATTATTATTTAAATAAAAATAACAAATTACAATCTAACTATTATTACAAAAGCCTTGATAATACTTTTACTTATAATTTAATATGAAAGTAGATTAAAAAAATTTAAAAAGGTTAAAAGAGTCAAATTTAAAAAATTCAGAATTTCTTTATGTTAGATAGTGAGGACTTCGTTCGCGCGAAGCTTGCGATTTGGGGATATTGCGCTACATCGGACGATGGAAACACAAGGATTTGTCAAGCCAACCTTGCCGGCTTTAATTAAGTCATTTTCATTATTTATGACTAACCAAAATAATACTTCTAGAAAGAGTATTCATTCTGGCAAAAAGAAAATAAATATTTTGATCAAATTTTATAAAAGGTCCCTAAACTCTGCGTTTTTTACTTTAGCCTCTCTAGTATATTCCAATCATATCTAATTTCTCTACTTTTTGAAAAATATGTTTTAGTTTCGAGATTAATTTTCCTCAGTTAATTTAATCAATTAATTTTCTGCGACTTATTATTTTAAAACCTAACCTTTGATGAGGTGACATATATACTTTGACATTTTCAATAAAAATAGATAATTTTTTAAGAAATTAAAAGGTATATATTTATCTAACTGTTAAAAAATTCAAATTATTACAAAATTAAAAGAAAATCCGGCCTCAAGCCTAAAAATTTATATTACCAAAAATAGAGAGTAAAAATGTTCAAATGTTAGTGGAGAGATTAAATTCATAAAAAAAAAAAAAATAAGGCAGGGACCTTCTATTGAATTTTAGCACTAACATTAATTAGTTAAGTTTCCACGTGACTATTGTGACAATACTTTAAGCAGAAAATCGCGCGACGATTCTATTCATGTAGGGTTGATAAAAAAAATTATATTTTGGATTAATATTAAGACCTTCACATCTCTCTTGCTATTTATTTATTTGGTTAAGAAAAAGGTACAGCCCTAAAGAAAATTAAGTAAGAAATAATGGAGAAAACGAAACACCCATTAAGAGGTTAAGTATCCCTTGTGAAGAACAATAAAATTCTGTTTGCGTTTTAAGTTTTCTTTAGCCATCCAGGCTATTCTTCTTCTGTGGAGGAACATACTTCATCTTTTGCAAACAAGCCTCGAATCACCTTGGCTAGACAATATAGAGGATGTACCCTTCTTCAGCATGTCCATAGAAGTAGTGGAATCAGATATTTCACAATGAATGGCTTTATTACCCTACATTCCAAGCTAACATGATGCCTTACTAAAGACCTCATAGCTCTGCATATTCAATGCGACTCTCCCATCAATAACTAAAGAAGCCAATCCCCAAGGACACTGCGCCTCTACTTGTTTAAGTGAGGCCGAGCTAATTCGCTTCGCCATTTCCAAATCCTCCAGCAAATTACTCTCGCCTTGGTGCTGCAAATAGTCTTCATGTAATGCCGTGAAAACGGAACTGCTTTCCCCAACAACCATGTCCATATTATTTTAGCTAGCAGCAAAGCAATCAAGCGAAGCACATGTAATGTGTCCTCACATCTTTCTATTACCACCTCTTATAAATTCTATTTCTCCAATTCAGGGCGAAGCAAATAAATTTGTTTAGAGGGACGGAATTATAGAAATATTTAAATGACAGAAAATCGGACCCTGGCATGCGACTGCTCCAACCCACCCATACAATACTCGGAGTTCTTTGTATATGATAAAAGTGTTCAATCTTTGGCTCATCAACCAAAAAAAGTAAGCTAACTTCAAAATAACAACACCTTTAGAAGGGTTATTTCATCGTGAATACAGCTATTCATCAGTGCTGGAATTGCTCAGGTTTTTATCCATTCCACCCTTCTTTACCCCCAAAACTGCGTGCATCTAAGAGTTTGGAAAAAAATTCCGCAACTACATGGAGTTGTATATATTATCTTTTGTAAAATGTCATTCAAGGATTAAATCACCCACTCTTTTTTATTTATTTATTTTTTATTGGTAAATAATCGCACATTCTTTTTATTTCTTCAATATTGAAGGGTTGAAGTCTTATTATGAAAAAAAAAATATAGTAATAGGTAGCAATGATGATATAAATGTAAGGCGGCTGGCTGGGTACAAAAACTAATGTCTAGTCTGAAAGAGAAATAACTACTAAGAAATGTGTTTTTAATTGAGGGAAGAAAAAGACAAGTCGACAGAAAACCTCCTATATATTTAAATGAATTGTTGAAATTATAATGCCATGCAAGGTTCATACATGACAATGACATATATGCTAATCTAAATCTTCACTACGTAGCGGATACTTTTTTAAAATTTTAAACATCATATTTATACTAAAATAATTAATAATAAGGTTTTAAGAAAATCCAAAAATGATGACTCAAAAAAGATGATTTTCTCGAGACTTCAGGCTGATCATTTTTCTAATTTTATCTATAATATTTTGAAGAGAAATGTTAAAATTTGATCAATGATCCATCTTTAATGAATAAATACAGCTTTTGGGCCAAAAGAGTTGGTTTCTATCTTTTATATTTATGTTAAGCCAATATTTATATGATCTTTTAATTTGTAATGTAAGGTTTTTATAATGTGATTTACAAGGTCAAAGGGTATAGTAGGTGGTGAGTTAAGGGAGCATATTTATTTTTAGTTAATTGGAGTTGGGAAGGTGGAGCCGCCGATTAATTTGCAAAACAAATAACAACATCAAAACTCAGATCAACACAAATTATGAATCATTTTTATGTACAAAAAGTTGCATTCAGCATCAGAGATCTTGGAGAGTGGCTGACTCGTCTTACAATATCTTCAAGTAAGTCTCTTCAATTCAGATTGCCATCCAATTATACCACCTTCTTTTTTTTTTCTTTTCCCTAGTTTGCTTGATTAAAAGCCAAATAAAAAGTAATTGTTCTATTTATATTTTTTTGATTGTTTTGTGTTAAATCTGGGATTGGAAGGGGAAAAAAAATCCATTTTTTTCATAAACTCAAGAAATTTTATATATATATAAAAGTTTGGGTGTGTTGTGTTCTGTTTGAGTTTTCAAGGAATATAGTTTTAGCTGTCAACTACATATTTGTGGCAGTAAGAAAGAAAAGTAAACAGACAAGCCGCAACTGCTAGAAACAGAATCTCCAGTATTTTATGTTAGAGTTGTTCAAGGCAAAACGTAATTGGATTTTCGTTTATATTAGAATCAGTTGTGGTTCAAAGGGCGTATGCATGCATGATAGTTTTGACTTTTGGGTCGGGTTTGTTATGGGCAGTGGATGTTCCTTAGGGAGTCTCTTGCAGTGATTAATAATGTAAACAAGGACCCGTCAGCTTTACATCATTCATTTATGTTTTTTTTTTTTTTTTTTTGTTTCGCTTGTTCAAGTATCCCTGGAGCTGCTCTTTCCTTCATTTGATTGCTGCGGATTAACCTACTGTTTATTCATTTTTGGTATGTATTGAGCATGTTGTCATGAAATTGTTGCTTTAATTTTTGGTTCGTTTCTAGCATATACTTGATATAAAGCTAAGCTTTTAAGTTGTCGCACATTTGGTCACTAGATATTGAATTTGGGCCAGCCATTTTTGTCATTTATATGGATTGATGGTTTTAGTTAGGTTTCAAGTTTCTAATTCTGACTCGGCTTGGGCATGGATTTCAAGTAAAGATTGGGTTGGAGAGGGTAGGACTCATTTGCTGTAAAATAAAGTTGTTTGGGCATCGACCAATATTCCAGTGGATGGTGAGCAAGTTTTAAGTAAGTAGAGAAGTAGATTGATAGAATATGGAGATGGGTTCAAGGACGGAGGTTGATGAAGATGGTGACAACAACAAGGGAAGAATGTGGGATTTGGATCAGCAGTTTGATCGGTCAATTGAGGAGGAGGCTGGGAGGCTGAAAAACATGTATACGGAGAAGGTATTAAATCGAGTTTTTAGTAAATGAATGCATATAGTTGTTTGGAATTTGATTATTCTGACATTGTTTCAAATATAGCGAACATCTCCATTATTGCTGCTGCGGCTTGCGTTCCAAAGTCTTGGAGTGGTTTATGGTGACTTGGGCACTTCTCCCCTCTATGTTTTCTACAATACATTTCCTGAGGAAATTGTAGATCCAGAGGATGTTGTTGGAGCTCTTTCATTGATCATATACTCCCTCACACTTATCCCGCTCCTCAAGTATGTGTTTGTTGTGTGTAAAGCAAATGACAACGGTCAAGGTGAGCTGATATTAGTGAATGAGGATGTATACCTTGTAATCTAAGATATGATGATGATCCTGTTTGTCGTCCAGGTGGAACATTTGCTCTATATTCTTTGCTTTGTAGACATGCAAATGTAAAAATCATTCCTAATCAACACAGGACCGATGAGGAGCTTACAACTTATAGTTGTTCTACATTAATTCATGAAAAATCATTTGCTGCTAAAACAAAGAGATGGCTGGAGAAAGATACATATAGGAAGAATGCGCTTCTGATTCTTGTCCTGTTCGGTACATGCAATGTCATTGGCGATGGAATACTCACTCCCGCAATATCAGGTATTTTGCTTCTAATCCTTCATGCTTAACCTCGAAGGACCCGGATAGAAGGATCTGCCTTCACCAATCTTCGTTAGCTTCTTCCTCTTCCTTGTATGTTCAATTGTAATCAACAATGGAAACCGTGTAACATATTGATATCCTAACGTCAATACACTTGTATATCTCCTTCCTCAACTGATGTCTGCTGTATTTGGCAGTTCTTTCAGCATCTGGAGGCCTCAAGGTAGCCCATCCACGCATGAGCAATGGTGTCTTCCTACCCTTCCATACACACTATTATTTTTCTTATTCTAGCCTTTTCCTATTATTTTTGTCTATTTTCTTATTCTAGCCTTTTCCTATAATTTTTGTCTATCTTTCTAATAAGTCTATTCTTCTTCCCTTGTGCAGGTGTTATTTTGGTTGTCGCTGTGGTAATATTAGTAGGTCTGTTTAGCATGCAACACTATGGTACGGATAAAGTTAGCTGGCTCTTTGCCCCGATTGTGCTCCTTTGGTTTATTACGATCGGAGGCATTGGCGCATATAATATTTGGAAATACGGAAGCAGTGTTTTGAAAGCGTTTTCACCTGTATACATATTCCGATATTTTAAGAGGAGACGGAAGGATGGGTGGACCTCCCTTGGGGGAATTATGCTTAGTATAACAGGTAAATTGACTATCAGTAGCGTAGCTATTTTCTTTTAGTTATCAGTTTCAAAGTTCAGTGAACTGGTGACCGATGAACTGTTACAGGTACGGAGGCGCTTTTTGCTGATCTAGCCCATTTTCCAGTTTCGGCTGTGCAGCTTGCTTTTACTGTAGTTGTATTCCCTTGCCTGCTCCTAGCGTATTCTGGACAAGCAGCCTACCTCTTTAATAAAGGTGACCATGTGATTGATCCATTTTATCGCTCTATCCCAGGTTGGTGATTATAATTCTTGTGTCTGATATGTAAGTTTGAAAATAAATATATGTATCCTGCAGACTAAAATGTAATTAGTAAGCCTTGCTCCTACCTATACTATCTTTTGTTTGTCCTTGTTTTCTTTTCTCTCAACTGCAGGTTGCATATATTGGCCTGTTTTTGTTATTGCTACTCTTGCTGCTATAGTTGCAAGTCAGGCCGCCATATCAGCAACATATTCAATTGTTAAGCAAGCCCTTGCACATGGTTGTTTTCCACGAGTGAAGGTTGTGCATACGTCAAAGAATTTCCTTGGGCAGATATATGTTCCAGATATTAATTGGATCCTCATGGTCCTATGCATTTTTGTTACTGCTGGATTCAAGAACCAAAGCCAAATTGCAAATGCTTATGGTAAGTTTATGCTTATTTATATTTATCCAAGTTTCATAGTGCATGGATGGTGCAGCTGACTGAATATGTTACTGCAGGGACAGCTGTGGTGCTCGTGATGTTGGTAACCACGGTACTTATGACTTTAATCATGATACTGGTGTGGCGCAGCCATTGGATTATTGTGATCCTGTTCACAGGCTTGTCCTCGGTAGTAGAGTGCACATACTTCTCTGCAGTATTGTTCAAGATGGATCAAGGAGGGTGGGTTCCCCTTGTTATTGCAGCAGCCTTTCTGCTGATCATGTATGTGTGGCATTACGGAACAGTGAAGCGATATGAGTTTGAGATGCATGGTAAGGTTTCAATGGCATGGATTCTTGGGCTTGGACCTAGTTTGGGACTAGTACGGGTTCCGGGAACGGGACTAGTGTACACGGAGCTAGCAAGTGGCGTACCCCACATATTTTCCCACTTCATCACCAACCTACCAGCCATCCATTCGGTGCTTGTTTTCGTGTGTGTCAAGTACCTTCCCGTCTACACTGTTCCGGAAGAAGAGAGGTTCGTTGTAAAGCGGGTTGGACCCAAGAACTTCCACATGTTCCGTTGTATAGCTAGGTATGGGTACAAAGACCTTCAAAAGAAAGACGATGATTTTGAGAAAAAGTTGTTTGATAACCTCTTCTTGTTTGTGCGGCTGGAGTCGATGATGGAAGGGTGTTCGGATTCAGAAGAATATAACTGGTCTGAGCCGCCAAGCGAGCACTCTAGAGACGGCAATGAGTGGGGGAACACCATGGTCTCCTCCAGTGTTAATACCACAGTGGTGTCATATATGAATATGGGACAAATAAGTAGAAGCCAGACGGAGATGGATGAGTTAGAATTCCTCAACAGGTGTAGGGACGCAGGGGTGGTTCACATTCTTGGAAATACTATGGTGAGGGCAAGAAAGGATGCTAGATTTTACAAGAGAATAGCTATTGATTATATTTATGCTTTTCTTAGGAAGATATGTAGGGAAAATAGTGCGATTTTTAATGTTCCTCGCGAGAGTCTGTTGAACGTAGGACAAATTATTTATGTGTAACCTACTCTTTTTCTATTTTTACTTTAACATCTATATATATATGTATGCCAGCATAAATAAACATTTTTTTATTATTTGGAATTCGCTTTGCGTTTGAATCTCTCAAGGGGTTGAAAATCTTAATATATAAGTTGCTTTGTCAGGCCATTATTTTTAAATGTAAGTAGGGTGTAAAGCTGTTTTTTTTTTTTTTTTGCCATATATCGATGGTTCTCCTGATAAAATTAGATGATGTTTTAGTTAGAAATAATAAATTTAAAATTATTGGGAGTTCGAATCTTATTATTATTATTAAATTTGTATTTTAATTTATAAAATGTAAAAGATATAAAAAAAACTTATGATAATGAAATACATTGCATACGCAAGGTGGAATATATATCAATGAATTTGAATAGTAGTACTGATTTCTTGCTTGCGGGAATTAGAAAGGAAATGTTGTTGGGTAAAGCATGGTAAAATGGTTCAAATTCAAATTAGGAATTGCTTCCTTTTCCATTCTTTAATAATAATTAGTTAAAAAATTCATTGGTTAGTGGTTACTAGAAAGAATGAGCGTCAATCATGGAATTTTGTCTGTGGTAAGAAATGGATATTCAGCCGTTGGAGTGGTGAGGTGGTTGCGCTCTGCATTGCACATGGATGCCTGCCCGCATTTCCAAAGGAAACCATTAATATAATTCTCATGATGCATGCATTGCTAATTCCATGAAGAGATCTCGGGGATAAAGTTTAATCTCACCGGCTACTGTCTAAAATGCAATGGAATGGAATCTGCGTGTTCACTTTTGAAACCATTCCAACCCAAACTGCTCCATCATTTTTTTACTAATAAATATATATACATTGCAATTTGTTTCGATCATCTGCTATACTGACTCCTTTTACATACAATATAATATAATATAATCTCCTTCTCTAATGTCTCTCATCATCAAAGTTGACCCTAATTAATGTGCAAGCGCAAAGCAAGGAGAAGTTGATCCATCGGTATCAGGTTTTTAATTAGTGGAAACTAAAGATTTCATTTCATACAAACTCCAGTCCATAGCATCACCTTACTGGCACATTAATTAAAACTAACGTATTCATTAGATGCAACTTTGTAATCACTATCCCTTTGATCATGAACAATGATGATTATAAAACAAAACAAAAGAAAAGAAAATAAAAATTATTATTAAGTAGAGGCAATGGCAGATTGAGTATGAGAAGCAGCAAGAGGGGTTCTTCTCGGGTTGGCCGCAAACCTTGAAGAGAAAGCATACATCTGATAGTAATCATCATCATCTACAGCGCTCCCACAACCGCTTCTATCGAAGTTGAGAGAATAGCTCAAGGGGTCATACCGACACTGGAATGAACTTTGCCTACTTGCTCCGGCACTGCGTACCATCTCTTTGCTCTGTTTCTTCACCTTCCTCAAAATCTTTACTAGAACTCTGCAACAACACCCATTTTTGCCCCCTGACGTTTTACTGCTGGCGCTGCTCCTACCCGTGGCACCCCCGCTTTTGGTGGTGCAGCTGTTTTTGGGGCACCAAAGAAGCCATATTTGTGCCATCCTTTCTCTTTCTAGCTTGTTGGGTTTTGAGGATTTTATGAAATAAACAAAAGGTGGTGAGAGTGAGGGGTTCATATGGATTATTGGATTTATACTTGAAACATAATATATAGAGAGAGAGGAGAAGGGAAGTGCAATCACGGTCCTAGGGAGAGAGTGGAGATGGGCGTGGTGGTTTCTGTTACAGATATATATTAAAATGAAATTGGGACATAATTTTTAACGTAGATAAATCTCATGCAAAGCCAAAATAACTAAAGGAGTCAAACGTGATCTGGTTTCTTTACAGTTTGATATTTCATCATTCACGTGACGTGACCACAACTAGTTAAAAAAAAAAAAAGAAACCGCTCGAGAGAAGGTGGAGTTTAAGCAAATTTTAGAGCTAGACTTGCTTCAAACAAGAGGTGCTGTACACATGCAAAGCACGTCTGTTCCCATTTTGATTCGATTAGAAACAAATAATTTCAATGTCTGTGATATATACAGAGAGAGTCATGTTCCTGGATATACCAACTAGTTAGGATTTTCTGTTTTTCAAATTATCATATATCAGTCACTAATAAGTTACGAATAGTTTAGGTATATATTTTCTAAAAAAACTTCAAATCCTTTAAGATTAATTAATAATTTAATCATTGCAGTTTCCACCTCATTTATACCAAAACATGTAATATTATAATTAACTTATTCATGTATAAATCCTTGAGACATAAATCCTTATTACAAATAATACGCGAAAGAAAGATTCTGTGGGGAGTCTGAAATAACATGAGCGAATGATTGAAGGGCGGGCAGTGGCCGGTGGGTGACTGAAAACAATTAACAAGGGGAATTTCCTTTTTTCACTGCATGCTTGATAGGTATATAAATTATTATAATATTAGGGTTTGCCCCTAAAGTATACTCATTTTCCATATCACTACTTAAACCTTTTTTTTTCCTTGATATATAGTTTCGTTATACTTTTTGGCCCCTGCATTAGTGGTGTTAACAAAAAATAGTAACCAATCAGAACACGTCACATGTCCTCATTAATCATTGATGTGGATGATGACGATGGTTAACCGCATTGACCAGATCGAAAAATTTAAAAAAATATTATTTAAAATTTTTAAAAACCATTAAAAACTATAAATAATTAACAAATCAAATAATTCTTCTTCTTCTTCAATTTTAATTATCTACAATTCCAAAAGAATACAATGAGATTTTTATGTTGTCATCTATTTTCTTTTCTTGATTTATTATGGCATTACTATTTTGTCAATCTCAATCTTGAAACAATAATTAACAACATATGATTTGATAAAAATTATAAAAATTATTAAAAATTATGAAATTATTGATTAAATGCCAGTGCTCAAAATTTTAAATAATTATTTGCATTTTAATAATCTTCTCAATTTTATAATTTTTTATAATTTTAAAATATTTTTAACAACATTTAATAATAATTTAAATATATTTTACAATTTTATATATTTAAAAATATTTTTATGATTTTTAATAAAATTTTTATAATTTTTTATGTGGTCAACATGGTCAACTCATAATCAATGTGGTCAATGGTCACGCCATTGTCCACATCAGCAATCAACAAGGACATAACGTATTTTGATTGATTACTTTTTTAAACACCGTTAACTACAGAAACTAAAAATGTAAACGAAATTATAATTTAGATATGAAAATAAAAAATTAAATACCAAAAATAAGAAGAAAATAGATATAATTCAGGTGAATACAGCCTAAATATTAATTTGACTCAGTCAGTCAAGTGATGATATATGTATGAGGTGACTTTGAAATTTAAAGCATGCAGTCCCCATTTTCTATATTATTATTCATCATGTGGTGGATCCATTCCTGATTTACTGTGTTAGTATATACAAATATGCACCTCTTTCTCAGAGTCTCTATCATGTGCGTACAACATGCTCTTTGCAACTAATTTTTAAATTTGCATTCACAATATTTATTAGGGTTGTGTCAGTTTTCACGATGTTTCAAAGTTGGATCTAGTGGGATGGTTTTCCCAGGAAACAAAGAAAAAAAATGTTAGAAACCTCGAGCTTTGGGGTAAGGACTGACTGCTGAGAACTAGGAGGGGTTTTTATTGTTATATAAAAATAAAAATAAAATTTTTGTTGCTGTTTTTCATCATCTTTGCCCGAGTTTAGTTTAATATTTGTATAGTTTTAGGCCCAAAGTTCGAGAGCGAGGGTCAAAGCTTTGAATTGATGAATATAGAACAATTAAACCGACCACTCAAATAACATTTTAGGATTTGTCTGTCATATTAGATTATTTATCCATCAATTTGAAGCCAAGGGTTGGAGATGGCGTTTGAATGAAAGTTTGGTTTTGGCCGAAAAGAAAAGAGCTTCAGTTTTCGTGAGGATATATTATTATAGGATTTGTTTGTTTATTGTTTCCATGCAGAGTAGTAGGTTTAGGGTTTTTCTATTTCCAAAGGAATTTCATGCAAAAGCAACTTGTGCTGGGAACGGTCCCAGATTCTCCCTCCATATAATTATTTGTTATTCACGGAGTTACAAATTAATAATATACAGTTACGTACTTGCGATAAGTAATTGTTTTTAACAAAATATATTTATAAAAGTACACTTGTTGAGGATAGATTCAATTAATAGACAACTTAACCTTACTGCTTAAGAGTTGAACTATTCTTTCTTATAACTTATCAATTTTCTCCCAAGTGACTCAGTTACTCTTTTTCTTGTAATTTATTAACATCTGGAAATGAGAAACTGATCCCTTACAAGGTTGCTTTTGCACAAGACAAGCAGAACCTTTCATGACACTGCCAAAGCTTGGAATCAACAAAATTTATCAAAGTGGAAAGCCACATTGAAGGATGAGTTGGCAATTAACGTTCCCAATGACAGAGAAAATGCGTGCATATATATACAGGGTCCCCGTTAACAGGCGTGCGATGCAACCCGACGCCTATGCTCCCACTATCATCTCAATTGGTCCTTACCATCTTGGACAGGAAAGGTTACAAGCAATGGAAGAGCTGAAATGGAAATTCTTTCACCGCCTCTTTCGTCCAAAACAGCCTAATGGGTTGGAACTAGACCCAGCGATGAAAGCCATGGAAGATTTGGAGCAGGATGCTCGTAGGTGCTACTGGGACAATGCTGAACAACATAGTAAGGATAAATTTGTTAGGATGATGCTGGTTGATGGCTGCTTCATTGTGGAGCTTTTGAGAGAGTTGAAGCACAACAACTTTCAGTGTGCTCCCTCTGTTCAAAGGTGGATGCTGCCTACTCTTCGTCCGGATCTGATCATGCTTGAAAACCAGCTTCCTCTTTTTGTTTTGCAGAAATTGTTTGAGCTGACAAAAAGATCAGACGAATCAAGCACTTGCTTGGAACAGCTTGCCGTTTGTTTTTTCAATCCTCTATTGCAGTCTCAAAGTTATGTGCGGGCCGTGAATGCACAAGGAATTCAGAACACGTTGCACTTTCTTGACCTTTTCAGGCAAAGTATCCTCCCATTTCCTATAAACTTATCACAAGGACTAAAAACTAGCAAGACGAGCGATTCGAGCAATGCAGCAGAAGAGGGGATTGACATGGTGCGGTCCATAACGGAGCTAATGGAAGCTGGTGTCGTGATTGAGAAAGCTGTTAATTGTCCTCCACTAGATGTAAGCTCCGAGGGGAGGGGGCTAAAAGTCCCTCCTCTCTACATCGATGATCACAAGGGAACCCTGTTTCGAAACATGGTGGCCTATGAACAATGCCATCCCAAGTGCAAACCTTATGTCACAACGTATTTGTTCTTTTTCGATGCTTTGATTAACTCAGCTGAAGATGTGGGACTTCTTCACCACAAAGGGATTCTTCACCATTGTTTAGGTAGCAACAAAGAAGTGGCAAAACTTGTGAATGGACCGTGCAAGGAAATAGCAAGGGATGGTAGGGAGTCTTATTTATGCAAAGTGGTACACGATATGAACACTTATTGCAATGGCTCCTATGCTTGGTTTAGAGCGGGGTTGGTACACCATTATTTCAGAAGTTGGGTGGTAGGCATCTCCACCCTTGGAGCTATTATAGTTGTTTATCTCTCACTAATTCAAACGGGATTTGCATTTGTAGAAGATCCAAAGAATCTTAACAGACCCTTTCATCATGACCTAATTCATTGCCTAATTCTACCTCTTTGTCATTTGTTTTCTTTCAAAATAAGTAACAAGTAGGAGGATATAATTTGGATGTATTAGGTTTGATTTACATTCTATTATTATTGTTATTCTATCATGTCTCAAATCTACAATAATTTTCTTCTTTTTCTCTCTCTTAAGTTAATAGCATTGGTTGTCATATAATAATAAATGGGTAAATATGTTTAGTTTTTAAGTTTGAGAGTGAATAGGAGCTAGATCCACCATTGGAGAAGCCATAACAAAAGCTATTTAATCCTTTGTCCATTTTGTTGATTCGATTTCTTTAGTCCTTTTGGTCCAATGTATTATTACATTCTAATTTTCTTTGTTCCTTTTTTTCTAAAATATAAAAATAAATATTTTCTAATTTATCATCTTATTTAGAGTAATTATTCAATTCATTATTTTCATCCAATTTGTATACCATTTTTTCAATTTATATTTTATATCTTTATTAACTTAATTCGGACTCAAATGAATATAAAAATTCCAATCAACACATAAATTTAGCACCCAATGCCTCATCAAAACGTCCGAAATAAATAGATTGCGCCTAGCGCTCATCGGTTAACCGAAGTAAAAAGTATGCCCAACACTCATCGGAACGTCTGAAGGAAAATGCATCCAATGCTCATTGACATACAGTCAAAGTAACCTATACCCAATCTATACTATGACATGCCAATTATATTCGACTCAACCTGAACATTTAATAAGATAATCATTTTTCTAATGTCGTCATTTAGAACTAAAGTTTCACGATTCCATGTATACTAACGTAATAGGTGAGAGAAGAAAATTAACTATTGAAAATTCGAGTTTGATGTGACACGAGATTAGGCCTATCTTCAAAAGGAGAATTGAAAAACTTGTGTCCAACAGTTTTCTCGATCTCCTTAACTTTTTGAAACAAACAAATATTAAGAATTTAGTGCCAACAGAAAATTAGACATCATGGAACTAATACATATATTTGTGGTCCATTTAGAATCAACAATATTACCTTTTTTCTCGTTAATGAGAAATCACACTGAATGTATTCAAAATATATAAGGTTGAAGTTGAAAATCAACTTAACAAAAGAGTTAAGAGCATTATATTACGACAGATGATTAATATCTTGTTCACATGTACTCATATTCAAAATAGTTGAAACTATTGTGTCTACCTACCCTGTATCTTATTCACGTGTCCCCATAATCCTATTTGTTACAAAGAGTCGATGGCATCTCCAGGATTCCAATGACGAGCTTCGTGATGCAGAATCTGCCTGGCTGTGTGTTAAGCATGACAAGAGCAATGCTATTGTTACATCAAAGGTTTGTAATATTTTGTTACTTGGATAAAGGTTTAACTTGCCTAAATGATTTAATATTTTGTTACTTGGATAAACTGTAAGATCTTCTGACCCTTGACCTCATTTGTCAGGACAACCGCTAGGTCAGCCAAACCGTCTCGAGAAGTTTGCGAAAGTGGCATTGGAGTCATTGCTGAGCCGGCCTGGTGGTAGCATAAAGATGGAGATGCCATCGACTGTTTATAACAAATAAATATGGAGTCTCATTACTTTTCACCAATGTGAGGCACTTCAGACATTGATACTTCCTTTTTTGGTAAAAAATAAATGCATTAAACATTCAAGACATCACATATTACAAATTCATGATAACAGTAATCAAAAAACAAAACTACTTTCTCAACTAAGTACAAACGTACATTTTTTATATGACATTACTTTCACAACTAAGAGGACAGACCAAGCGCAGTTTTGTACAGTACTGGACAATCATCGCTGCTCTTAGCTTACCAAAATAATGGAACAAGAGCTTTTCTTCATTTAAATATAGATTGCAAAAATGGACAACTGCATATTAATTGGATTTGGTTCCTATTCTTCCATTCATCAAATCAAATAATTCTTTCAGCCAAAAGAATTTAATATATATATATATATATGAGTATTTTAAACAAATATGTTAATGTAGTCTTGTGTGTTTGGACTGAGTAAAGCATACAGAGGAAAACATACAACAGAAAGGGAGCATTAGATTAAATTAAGAATAAAATCCTGCTCCTAGGAAGTGGATATATTTATTATTTATGTTCCATTTCTTTTCTGGTATGGCGTCTTTTAAATTTTAATTTTAAGTGAATGAAGTTCCCTTATCTCTAAATGTCTTGCAAAATGAAGGAACACTCTAACCCAATCCAAGTTTCAATAACATGGTTATGTGATGTGATACAAGGGCTAGTGTCTAAATTCTAATCTTCTGCCTAGACCTTCCTGGACCATCAACATAACCCAAATCCAAGTTTCAGTGCTCGAAGTGTTTTCTTTCATTGCAACATCACAGATGCACAGAAGAGAAACCCGTATTACATTACAATTGTAGAGGGATATAACATCTAGTCTAGTTGGCATTCTCAAAGCAATTAGGCATCATCATCATCACCATCATCATCATAATAATAATAATTTTGGACTATTATTCTTAATAGAAAAACATGGTAACAGGATGGAGTAATTTTCCGTTCCAACTTTGATAAGAGAGTAAAATTTGGGCAATAATTAATTCCAAGTTCAAACATAAGCTGGTAATGTAAAGATGTGCAAGCAATTAAGCAAAGGTTAAGTATCAGCAAGAATACATGGTCTGGTATAAACCAAAAATACCTGTCCAATGTTCATTCCAAAACAACTTTGGCACCAAGAGCCTTCATCTTCTCAATTATTTGTTCACCTTCTTCCTTGGAGACACCCTTCTTCAAGACAGAGGGCGTCTTCTCAACCAAGTCCTTAGCTTCCTTGAGACCCAAATCAGTAAAACTCCTAACCTCCTTTATTACTTTAATCTTCGAAGCAGCTTCATATGACTCCAACTTCAATTCAAAAACAGTCTTATCTGGCTTTTTCTCTTCCTTTGCCGCCACTGCCGCCCCGCCACCAGCCGTCTTCATTGCCAAGCCGGCAGCAGCACCAGCCTTCATGACTCCCACAGTCGGCGGCTCAATCATCCCTCGTTTCTTCATTATAATAGAGCCTAACTCGGAAATTTCAGACAACGTAAGGCCAGAAATTTCATCAACGAGTCTCCAGACACGCTCAGTTGGAGGACTGCGGTGTTCGGTGGGATCGAAATTAGAAGGATCATAGTCAGCTGGGAGTCTTCGTTGATCAATCTCAACTTCTTCGTCCTCTTCGTCTTGTTCTAGCTTTGCAGGCTGGTTAAAATTCCTGATTGAAGAGCCAAAAGCATTGAGAGTGACAATCTGAGATCTGCAGTAAAACCCATTAGGTAAATGATGCCTTAATCTTAAAAGCAAGCTCATTTCTTTCAGCAACTAAAATGATGCAGGATCGGGAATAAAACCCTAGAGAGAGAGAGAGAGAGAGGGGGGGTTTGCGCCTCCTTCAGTTTCAGGTTAATAGACTGTAATAGTGGTGATGACTAACAGTAAATATAAAAATCTATGCAGAAGCAGCAGTTTGATTCAAAGTGTTTGGAATTTGGGCTTTTATCTTTAGGCCCTCCAAAGAGAAAGGGGCGCCTGCTTGCCGGGTTTAACTTTAAAAGACCAAAGCGATGCCATGCGTTGCCAACCCAACAAGGTCGTTCAAAGAAAAGAACAAGCCAAGCTGATTCGCAAGGATATTAGTCTAGTGTTTATTTTGTTTTAGGATGGAACCACCCCTTCAAGTTCAATCATCGATCCAGGCTCAGCCCCAATACCAAAACTCTTGATTGAAATTGGTTTTAAGTTATTGCCATTGCAAACATTTCCGTACAAATATTAGGAACTTTTTTTTTTTAAGTTATTAATCATGAAACATAAATACATATAGCCGTGCACCTAGCAAGTTAAACCACTTACATTCCGTTTGGTACAACAGTTTATTTATTAGATAATCATTATAACAATTTGTTATAATATAAAGAATAATTAGTATAAATTTAATTTCTTTACAACAAGTAAATATTTTTTCTTCTCTTTATTGAAAATAAATCATGCAAGTGGTTGAAAATGATTAAGTGATGTTGAATACATAATACTCCAACCAACTCAAAATGTGAAATGAATAATGTGTTTTTGAGTTCTGAAAGAGGACTCTACATTTGATACAACGTTATAAACAGATTTACCAATTATAACAACTGCTTCAATTAATGCACCAAACACTTTAAAAAAGCCGCAACGATAAATAGAATTATTGCAAAATCTTCAGATCATGCCAGTGCCAATTTGTTTGTGATACGACCTTGCATTTTCAACCAAATAGGCTGCCTTGGTGCTGCATAAATCAAGAATGTGTGGATAATACAAGTCAAATTAAAATGTTATTTCACAAGGTGCATGAAATGTTCTTCCCCGGCATATGGACTCTAGGTTTTCTCCAGCATAAGAACAAAGCGGTGAGACCTCCACACCTGGGTTCGTACGTTCAAAACATGTCGAGGATTAATGAGAAAATATATGACACACCACATGAACCACTAGAGATCCAAAACCAACAATAGAGCCATAACAGAACATGCAAAGTCAACCGTGAAATTACCAGTGGCGTATAATGGCACTGAATGTGTTAAGAAGCCACCCGCAGCAACTACCCAACGTGTGTGTAGTCGTAGAACAAGCAGCCTCGCGCTGTCTGGAGTGTCATAATTTGAACCATTTGCGTTTTTCACTGGTGCAAACTCTTCTTCTCGCAATACCTACATATTTGGAAACACAAAGAATTAGATGAGTAATTAATCCCCTGATGCAATTTCCGTAAACAGTGAAAAAAATATACCTCTCAACAACAACAAAGAAAATCAATTGGGGCGAAAGAAAGGTGATCACCTCAAACAAAGCAGTTGAAGGAGCATAGGGAAATGCATCAAATATGAACTGCTCTAGTTTCAAACCCATTGTATAACCATGAATAGATGGAATTTTTTTCTCCGCCAGATGGTAGCTGTAGTCAAGACAAATATAGACATTCACATCCTTTAAAGGGTTAGATAGGAAGGCACTAACAAGCAATTACAAATCTGATCTATAGAGGTACCAAGAAATATAATAATTGATCTCAGATTCTCAATTGTCCATTTTACATGTCATATACTCTTAAAAGACAGGAAAGATAGCTCAATTAAATTGTATTATAGTATTACTTCATGCATCAAGAAAACCTTTCCTTTAGGACCCCATGAGCTCAGCCTCTTTTCCTCTCAATGATGTCACGGAAAACTATCTTTTCAGCAATTTTCTAGGAATAACATAATAGTTTTCAGGTTGGAAGGGTAGTTTGAAGGAAACATAAGGCACTTCACTATCAGGTTTGTTTTCAATTCACTGAGAAAGAGAGAGAGGGAGGGAGGAAATACATCAATCATGCAGGACATGGAACTGCATCATTTCATGAGCTTTTTATTCTCTAAACAGCATTAATAGAAAAAGCAATGCTCAAGGCATAACATATCAAAATGTGGATGCTGAAGGTCAGGAATAAGACACTAACATGCTGTCTTTCTCAAGGCCATTTGCCACTTGATTTAGAAAATCCAAAGTAAACATGTGTAAGCACACCTGAAAAACATAAAGTAATTAGCACAAGGAATATAGTCATTCCTATTCCAAATATTTGAGATGTTATGGCAAAGTCTCTAACATAGTCTAGGCAAATTAGCACAAGGTATATAAGTCGCTAACACATGTCCTAAGGTAACAAACCAAATTGAAACCATCGAAGAACAAAAATTGTTTTTGAAATTTTGAATACCCCAGAGCAATTATCTATTTAGCAGTGATTGAAATTTTTCTAAAAATCTATCATCTAAAGAGAAGGAAATAAACAATAAATTAAAGTCATTCAAGTTCGAGAGCAAGGAAGTGCACAACAAATTACATGAATTCGCCAGCTGCAAACAGTTTCTATGACCTTCAAAACTTTTTGTTTCTTGAATGGTTTCAAAAATATTTTCCATTAACTGCATTAAGGGCATGACCCTCATTTCTCACCTATAAACGAACTGCCTACAATCTCACAAATAAAAGCCCAAGAAAAGCCAAAAGATATAGCATACTTGAATCTGAAAGCACTAGCTTTTGTTAAAAGCAAGCAATATTTCTTATAAAAACTAAAAAGAAAGGGTGAGAATTACTGTACATTACTCCAACAAAAACGAAGACGCCCAGTTTGCTGGTTTACTGCAGAAGCCAGTGATTGATCTAATTCAGTGTATTCAACCACAGTAAGTGGTCCACCTTTACCTCGCCTTACAAAAACACCAACCTTTTCCTGGGGATAGGCCTGTAACCAAATCACTAGAAGAAATTAAGACATCTAAAATTTTAAAGTGATTAAAGTTTACAATATTATCAAATTCCACAACCTTACGCAACAAAAAGATAAAGCATTGGCATGCCTTTACGCAGTCAGTGTTCTTCATGTGCATGACATGAGAATTGAGATACAGCATAACAGATTCAATGCAATACATGCTATACAAGAATAAACACATGGAAAGCACAAGCATTCCTTCATATTTAAAAAGACAAAGTAGAGCTCAATAAATGTAACTTTCAAACATCAATATCATGCTAATAAATAATAATTTGCTAGCAATGAAATACCATTAACTGCAATGCAAATCAGATAAATCCCTCTTTCTTATTTTCTGTTTTCTTGCCTTCCTTCCCCCCCCCCCCCCCACCCCACAATCTTTGTTTGCAAGACCCGAAGAAAGCTAAAGGTCAAAGGAGGTATCAGAACTCAAGGATTTAACTGGTACGTTAGAAAACAGTAGATAACTAGATATACAAAAGTCCTTTGAACTGTTGCAATCCAGCTTAAATTTCTGAAATATGCATAACATAGGAAAAAATAGTAACTGAAGTTCCCAGATATACATGAACATTGAGAAAATTAACTACCTTCCGGACAACTTTAGCAGCTGCAGTTACACCTTTATCAATGAAATATCCCAGGAATGTTGGATCAGCTACACGAACCTGCACTCGAGATCCTTATCACTTCTCTTTAAATAAGAAATATCAAGGAAATTTTTAACGAAACAAAACAAAGACAAACACACCAATGCATTGTCAACACCGTAGCAATCAACATATTTAATCCCTCTCGTGGCCATATCCTCTAACAATCTTGAAGATTTCAAGGCTGAACAAAAAGTTAGGTATCCAATATTCATATAGTAGAAGAAACCAGGAGCCTTTAGAAGATAGCTGAATAGCAAACACCACCTATTTGTACATATTTTCAAAATACCTGTATATACTCCTCCATTCCCATCTGGAGACTTAGCAACCTGTCTTGAAAAAAGGCACTCACGTGATTGCCACTTAGAAAAGGATGCAGATTGTGAAATAAAAGAATATTATTGTCAGCCAAATGAAAAACCTTCACGTATTACTGCTTCGAAGAGAATAGTGTAGCAGGAATACTGTTGCTTTACACAACAGAATCAGAACTTTTCCATCCTAAAACTTAGAGACAGCTACCTTTATCCTTTCAGCAATCAACATTACTTAACAAGAATTCTCAACCCTATAGTGCTGGTCCAATGTTATAATAGTATTTGTTAACACTTAACATCCAATCCGAATCAGTTATACAGTAAGTAGAACTGTTCAAGGACTTGATCACCTTTTAATTAGAACTTAATTTTTTTATTGACTTGCACATTCACAAAAGAAACCATACCTTGAATGGAGTCTCCATGACATATCTACCATCCTTTGAGATACAAGGTATGGTGCCTTGCTGGAAAAAAGTAACCTGCACCATGTCCAGCCTTCAAAGTCAGCAAAATTAACAAAGATAGACAATAAGAAAATCAGAGAATCAGAGACCATCTTACTTGATCTGCTTCAAGACCAAAATATTTATGAGACTCAAAGAATTTTTCTGTTGCATCATCAGTAAAAGGACTAGTCATTATGTACCAGTGAATTGTCACTGAACCTGCAAATAACTAATCATCAGGATAACATACACACAGAGAATCATGCAGAGTAGTAGATAAGAAGTTTACCCTCATTCATAGCTTGTGCGGCTAGTCGTTGAACACACAAAATCCGCTCAGCTTGCAGTTGAAAAAGCGACTTCCCAGAAGGAAGTCCAATGTCTATAATGAAAATGCAAAAAAGTAATAACAATAAATTTTAAGTAATAACAGACAGACAATTTTAGGTCTGTAAATGAACTGAGCATGAATGAATAGACCCCTGTTTGTGTTTGTTCGTTTAGAGTTGAGCTTGTGTTAGTTAAGAATTTCTAAATTGTGCTCATGCTTGTTTGCTTAAAATTATGTGTTGGAATGAATTCACTTAAATTAAATGGACTTGTTCGAGAATACTAAACAAACATATTCATGAATACATACGTGAACATGTTTCAAACAATTAAAAATTTGTACAACCTATATAATTAAATTTAAACAAACAAACAAGAAATAAACATGTTTCTTATTTTGGATACAAAATAATGGAACAGGAATTTTAATAATTAAACTACAAATGGATACAATAAAACACAAATAACAACAAATTAATGTTACTAGCTTATAATTGAATAATAAGCCATTTTAAAACGATTTACTAAACAATCTTTAAACAATTCAAAAAGAGCTTCTTTGTGATTATAAATAAATGAACTGCATATACTCTGTTCAAGTTTGGTTCGTTTATCAAATGCGCCTAAAAACCTTGTTCATAATGCTTTATACAGCTTGATAAACAAAGAGAAATCAAAACATTCATCAAATGCTCTATTCATTTATAGAGCTAGACTTTACTAAACAAAAGGACTAAAGCTATATACAGACTTTACTGAAAAAAACAATAATATAAAGCTATTCAAATTTCAAATATTTAATAAAACGTTTCTTGCACCATTTACTATCCAACAAGTTCATTCGTTTTAACTTTTCTCTCCTCATTTGCTTTATATGTTTGAAACACGTTTCCTTCTAAATCTCTCTGATTAATGCATACAGAGCCAGGGCACTATGGTATAATCATCACAGTCAGCACATTTCCAGAAACTTATAATCTATTTACGGCCCAGAATTAAACGATGATTTCAGAACTCGAGAGAATTTGGCAACCAAGAAGAGTGAGGACAGAAAAGCATTAACATGGGTAAACTCTAGTTTTCAGAAAGGACATTCATTCCCTGAACTGTTCAGCACACAAATCACTTGACATCATCATCCAAGAAACTCTAATGTAGCATAAGACTTTCAAAATCATGTCAGCAATGGAAACAATGTACTCACTGAAACATCCCTTGGGATCTGAACTTCCAAGCCGAGTCCCCTGCAATACATTTCAATCAATCATACCAAGATAAGACAAAAGATGGAAAATGAAAAAAGGTTAGTGAACATGGCCTATTATTCATAAAGCAGATTTGGATCCTTTCATTAATGGAAAAGTATAGAATCCTGTAAATCAATGTTTTTAACTAGAAATAATTATTGAAAAAAACAGACTGAAGCATCCACTTTTTAAGTTTAAGACATGTCACTAATTATCATTACTAGACATCCAATAAAGCAACATCATACCAACCTTTAGTAAATAGTGATCATCCACTTAAAAGTTAATGGGATCTGCTTTTAGCATTAAAAGTGCAGACATTGGTGGCAAAATATCATGTCTAATGTGCAAACCACTCTAAGGCAACATCATTCCAAAATTATGGTCAGAGGTAGAAAAACTCATTAGCCCAGAACCCGTAATAACAGCACCATTTAATTACTAACACTGTAATAGGTAGATGGGAAAGAATGATTACTTTCTTTCAATCCACTCCTTTTGGGAAGAAAGAAAATAAGAAGAGGAAACAAATTTAGTGTATCGGCAGCATTTCTTTTCCTCAAAATCCAATCATTCAAAATGGGACAGGAAAAAAATCATTCCACTTCTATCCCCTCATGCTCAATACAATTCAGTAAATAAATTTCCTTCCCCTCTTCTTTCTTTTTTTCCCCCATTCCTCAATTCTCACCTTTTCCCTTCTCTCCATTCCTTACCTACCAAAGACATAGAATATAGCTCAACAGGAAGCAATACCTGTCCACCAGATAGGAGCAAAACAGCCAATTTGCCTTCTGAGATAGCCTTCAATCCCATCTTCCACCACCTTTCCCTGTGCTCCATCGTTCTCTCATCCACCGATGACACCCAACTCTGCGGCACTGGCTCTATTGCTGCCACCGGCAGTCCTAAAGGCCAACAAGAAGACAAAATTATATTAAAGAAATAACCAAAATAGATGAGAAGTAAGGATTTATTTGTCTATACGCACCCTGGGATCGAAGCGAGCTGCGAATGATCCGATCTATTCTGGAAAGATCCAAACTCTGAAGAATGAAAACAGAAGTTCAAATAATAATTAAGAACAAAATTTGAGTTATAGCTCTATTCAGTTAACGATCGAAGCTGCAGTCGAACTTGCTTGGAATTGAAGAATTTCGATAAAAAGTTACAATTAGAATGGAAATTGAATAATTGGAGGTTGCAGTTGAATGTCGAAAGAGTTTTTTTTTTAAATGTTTGGAAAGCGAAACGAGATTGGACGTGGTAGTTGATAAAAAACAGTGCCTGTATATCGTTGAGGAGGAGGTGGCGTTCTTCAGGGGAAAGCTCGTCCCAAAGAGCGAAAGCGTCTTCCTGGCCGTAATCTTTGAGCCTCTCCAGCAGTAGCTGAGGGGGCGCAGCGACAGCGTTGCTGTGTATCCCCATCGGCTCCCTCATTTTGTTACCAGAAGCTCGGTAGAAACTAAACAAACCAACCTGAAAATGTTGTTTATGTTTTGGTAGATCTCATCTCATCTCATCTCTTCTCTGTATTAGTTATTATTAATTAGCCTAGGTGGTTGGTTCCATGGCAAAGCAAAGACAAGAAACCTGTGGAGTGGAGTGTCGACATACAACTGGAATTCCCTCAATGCCCTCTCCTCCCATCCAAATTATTGCATTACTCATGCATCGTTGACGACAGATCCTATTATTATCCAATAAAAAAGCAAAAGCAATAATGAAAGAAATGACCTTTTTTCTGAATGTATCCGTCCATCATTTTCTAATCAAATCTGAAAACACTGATTTCAAATGCTATGTATGTATGTATGTATGTAATAGAAAGCGCAATGGCAATAGAATCCCGATGGGACAGACATTGGGGGTCCGAATTCCATATTCAATCAATCAATTACCAACCTAGAAGTATGTAAATTCAATTAAAACCGTCTGGAACATGAAATGCTGGAGGCTGCCCCACCACTGAAACTTCTTAAAACAGATACGCCCATAACGATATTGGAGCTACAGTTTTATTTTGTAATAAACTTATATATTGGAACAAAAAAAGAAAAACACTTATTCCATGATAGGATATAAATATACACATCAATTAATTTATCAAATATAAAATTGAGTGATACTATTTTCGATGAATAAATTCGAACTAGTATGCTTCAAAAGAATAATAGTGCCCAAAGATAATTTGTAGCAAAAAGAAATGCCGCCCAATGATACAAATTTTATTTCCTAGAAATGCCATGGGCCAGCTAATGATGTTTCTGAAGCTTACCAAGAAAGAAGGGCCGGAATAGGGTCCATGAGAACAAGGTAAAAAATCTAAAGCCTGGCTCTTGTGTCTTTCATTCGATGTGGATAATTTATCCGGTCCATAAAATTAGCATGGATTTTGAACTGACTCGGCCCGACAATAACATGGACTTTGAATACTACTTAACCCACTACTGGTTTTTAGAGCATACTGGCCCAAGAAACAATATCCGGCCCCTTCTATTTCGTTATCACACCTGAGAATTCATATAAATATATAAAATCAAAGTTTATTTTTACCTGTAAATTTTTCTTACCCTTAAATAGAAGAAAAAGACACCTTTAAATATGTTTGGAATTCAAATTCTCTTGATGCAATAATAACGATACAAATAAAACTTAAAAATATATAAGTTAGTATTCAATATATATACCAAATATTAATTAAAATGATAAATCAATGTATTTTTCAAGTCCCAATCTAAAATGAAGCCTTCGTGTACCTTGCCTTTCTATTTTATGTCACGGCCAAAAGTTACAAAATAATTCTAAATATTTTTATATATCTTCCATCTTAATTAGTTCCGATGATTCAAATACATCAAATAATAGGGAAAGAAAGTAAGCCAGTCAGATATGCAAGTTGGCGTGAAATAAAGCAACCTGCAGCTGCATGGATTCTAATATATATACACACACACACACATATTGGCTGATCGAACGGTCTGTGGCAAGCAACGCCGTATCTTTTGCTTTTGCTTTTGCTTTTACTTTTTCTTTTCTTTTCTTTTGATAAAGCAAAAGACGAACCAAAAAAATACTAGACTGGGCGGCTGAGGACCTTGGATGCTGTTAACGTGCAACTTTGCCTTTATATTGGATTAGATTCAAAGCTGCTGCTACACTTCTCAGCTTCTCGATCGCATCTGTGTATCCTCCATCCACATATTAATTGATATACGTTACTTACTGCGATTGAAACCACCAAGGCAAGTATGCTCACTCTTGCAATATCTATCTGAATAAAAAAGGGTAGGAATCTCCTCCTCTAGCTCATACTACCAGTTTCAGATATGAAGAAGCTTCTCTTCCTCTTTTCTCTCATCTCATTATTCTTCCTCTCTTCTTCTAGTCCAGCTTTCTCACATAATTTGTCTCTCAGAAAGCAAGCATCAGTCCTGGTTTCTCTAAAACAACAAATTGAGGAATCCTCCACTTCCACTCCTCTAGCTCTAGGTGGTTGGAATGTGTCCAACTACTTGTCACTTTGCTTTTGGATGGGTGTCCAATGTGATGGCTCGAATAGGTCAATAATTTCTCTTGATATATCCAATTCCAACATTTCTGGTTCTCTCTCTCCGGTTATCTCCCAACTTCAAAGCCTTGTTTATCTCTCGGTGTCTGGCAACAGCTTCTCGGGTGAGTTTCCGCAACAAATTCACAAGCTTAAGAGGCTTCAGTTTCTCAACATATCCAAAAATATGTTTAGCGGAGAGATGAAGTGGGATTTCTCTCAGATGAAAGAGCTGGTGTCGTTAGATGCTTACGATAATAACTTCAATGGCTCACTCCCATTAGGCGTCACGGAGCTTCCTAAGCTGACGCACTTAAATCTTGGTGGGAATTACTTTAGCGGACAAATTCCTAAAGCCTATGCAAGTATGGAGCAGCTCCAGTATCTGTCTCTTGCTGGGAATGATTTGAGTGGTTTTATTCCTGCAGAGCTGGGGAATCTAACAAATCTCAAGTACCTTTTACTGGGTTACTACAATGAGTTTGATGGTGGAATACCACCTACGTTTGGCAAGTTGGTCAATCTGGTTCATTTAGACCTAGCTAACTGTAGCCTGGATGGTCCAATTCCTTTCCAACTTGGAAACTTAAAGCAGCTGGATACTCTCTTCTTGCAAACAAATGAGATTAGCGGTGGTATCCCTCCTGAAATAGGCAATTTGAGTAACTTGAAATCCCTTGACCTTTCCAACAATATGCTAACAGGGGACATTCCACTTGAGTTATCTGGTCTTCGTCACCTCCTCCTCCTCAACTTATTCGTCAACAGGCTTCATGGTGAGATCCCCCAGTTTCTTGCGGAGCTACCGGAGTTGCAAGTCCTGAAGCTGTGGCACAATAATTTGACAGGATCCATCCCTTCAAAGCTGGGACAAAATGGTAGATTGGTTGAGCTTGATTTGTCAACTAATAATCTCACTGGCCTGGTCCCAGAATCTCTTTGCTTCGGAAGGAGGCTGCAGATCTTAATTCTGTTCAGTAATTCCTTGTTTGGTCCTCTACCCGAGGATCTTAGTAAATGCGATACATTGTCAAGAGTTCGAATGGGACACAATTATCTAACTGGGCCCATACCAAATGGATTGCTTTACTTGCCTGAGCTATCACTCCTGGAGCTGCACAACAATTACCTCAGCGGACCAATTCCACAAGACACGGCTAAGATACCCAAAAAACTTGGTCAGCTGAATCTTTCCAACAACAATTTATCTGGGTCACTCCCAGCTTCAATTGGGAATTTCTCTAGCTTGCAGCTTCTGCAACTTGGTTCCAACAGATTCAGCGGAAATATTCCTTCCCAATTTGGCCGATTGAAAACGGTGCTAAAGTTGGATATGAGTAGAAATAACTTGTCAGGCACGATCCCATACGAGTTAGGTGATTGTTTCCTGCTAACATACCTGGATTTGAGCCAGAACCAACTCAGTGGTCCAATCCCAGTTCAAATCGCTCAAATCCACATACTGAATTACCTCAATGTTTCCTGGAACCACTTAAACCAAAGCCTTCCCAGGGAAATTGGTTCTATAAAAAGCCTAACAAGTGCAGATTTTTCTCACAACAACTTGTCTGGATCAATACCGCAGTTTGGACAGTATTCATTTTTCAACTCAACCTCCTTCGCGGGTAACCCTCAGCTTTGTGGGTCATACTTGAAGAATTCTTGCGACTATTCTTCTTCTTCTTCTTCAGTCTCTCCGTTAGAATTCCGTCACCAGAGTGGCACAAAGTCTCCTCAAGTCCCTGCAAAATACAAGTTTCTTTTTGCATTGGGACTTCTAGTTTGTTCTTTTATATTTGCTGCTTTGGCAATCATCAAGACCCGCAAGGGTCGAAGAAATTCACATTGCTGGAAGCTGACCGCATTCCAGAAGCTGGAATTTGGAAGCAAAGACATCTTGGAATGTATAAAAGAAAACAATGTGATAGGGAGAGGTGGAGCTGGCATTGTGTACAGAGGAATTATGCCAAATGGAGAGCAAGTAGCAGTGAAGAAGCTGTTAGGCATAAGCAAAGGGTCTTCGCATGATAATGGCCTCTCAGCAGAAATACAGACTTTGGGTAAGATTCGACACAGGAATATCGTGCGCTTGCTGGGATTCTGTTCCAATAAAGAGATCAATTTACTAATATACGAGTACATGCCGAATGGAAGCTTAGGTGAGGTTCTTCATGGAAAGGGTGGCGGCTACCTCAGGTGGGATACTAGGCTCAAAATAGCCATAGAAGCTGCCAAAGGCCTGTGCTACCTGCACCATGATTGTTCCCCTCTCATACTCCATCGAGATGTCAAGTCCAACAACATTTTACTCAACTCCGATTTTGAGGCTCATGTTGCAGATTTTGGCCTTGCCAAGTTCTTGCAAGACACTGGAACTTCAGAGTGCATGTCGGCGATCGCTGGTTCATATGGTTATATTGCTCCAGGTACATCTACCTTACATATTGTAACTATTTATCAGCAGTTTTTTATCAGACATAAATTAACATTTACATTTGGTCCTGGCTAGAATATAAAGTATGCCCAATGATAACCCGGTCGCATCATTATTTGAGAACCATATTGACCCCATCTTATAGCAGATAGATTTTTTTTTTTTTAATTGTTAATATTATCTTTAGAAAAGTTACAGAGGCAGGCAGGCTCCACTCCACTAACACAGAAAACATAATAAAACGAGTGTGGGTGTGACAGACTTGTATTTTGAATGTCCTGGAAATCACTCCCAAGCTTTTTTGACTGAAAACCTAGCAAGATTCCTTAGATGAATAACAAAATTAATGCAAAGCCTACAATCTTCTCAAAATCTTGATTGGGATCTAAGTTTTACTTTCTCTTCCCTATGTCCCATAAAATTGTAAATAACTTTTTTTTTCATTTTATTTCTTTACCGCTCACTTTGCTTGGGGGAAGAGAGCTAAGCTTTGCCTTTGTTTCTTTTTCTCCGCATCCAAGTCAAAAGTGTACAGAAAGAATGAATAAATAAAAATAAAGAGGAACCAACTGTGTGTAGATTATACTTGAATAAAATATATTATCTTTGTGGTGAACAAATAATAATTTTAAATATGTAATTCCCGTGTTTAATTAAGTTTTTCATCATGATATGACAGAGTATGCATATACACTGAAAGTAGACGAGAAGAGTGATGTATATAGTTTCGGAGTGGTACTTTTGGAGCTAATAACAGGGAGGAGGCCAGTTGGAGATTTCGGAGAAGAAGGGCTAGACATTGTTCAGTGGAGCAAGAGAGAAACCAAGTTGAAGAAAGAAGGGGTAGTGAAGATATTGGACCACCGAGTAAGCAATACAATTCCTGAGGAGGAAGTCATGCAGGTTTTCTTTGTGGCAATGTTGTGCGTTGAGGAGCACAGCGTGGAGCGACCTACAATGAGAGAAGTTGTTCAAATGCTTGCTCAGGCCAAGCAACCTAACACATTTCACATGCAGTGACTTTGTCACTTTTTAACTTCTCTACCCTCTATTAATATTATTATGTCCTTATCGTTTGCATGGTTGCAGCTGCGGGCTCACAATTCTCTTTTTTCTTTTTGATACCTTATTCTCCAAATGAGTTTGTATTTGGAAGGCTTTGAAACGCATGCCAATTGAGATATATATATATATATATAGTTATTACGTACCTATTTCAAATATGTTGAATCTTCTGCCAATTAATTAACTGTTTTAGGAGCAAGGCCCATTAGTAAAACAAAACTTACAAGATTAGAATCAAGATTTTTGCTTAGTCGTGGCAATTGTTTGCATAAGATCCAGCTTTCCCTTTGTAAGTACTTCATTTAATTGACATGTGACAAATGCTGAGTTATTAAAAAAGTCTTTGATAATCTAATGCAATAATCTTAAATTGTAACAGTCTACTAAAAAATAACTTGAATTGAATTCAAATAAAGATATCTAATGTAATATATTATTAACTTAAATCAAATCAGAAAGACACCTACTTAGACACCAATATAATATACTTTTTTACTTGGTTACAACTGATGCGAAGTCTTAAACATCGATACATCATCACATTACTACGTAACACAACTTATACTGGCCCAAAAGAAAATGTTGGTTACTGCTACTACTAGTACTACCAGTAGAAGCAAAAGAAAGCCCTCCATTACTTTCACTTCAACAATTTTTTTTTTTTTTTTGCCACCCCAATCTTCCAAGCATGCAAGCAGAGGTAATAATTCATCATTTTCACATTGGATTGGCTCATTCTTGTAATGGGATTTCAGTCGCATTAATCCATGGCATAATTCGGAGCTACAGCTAAAATTCTGGTATCTCTAGCTGATCGTGCCGCTGTACCTTCACCACCTTCTTGCCTACCATCATCTATCACAATCAAGTGGCCTTCCCTCCGAATCAATCTCTGTAGTCACCCCAAATTATTAGGAAATACATAAAAATCACCACATTTTGTTCAAATACAAAATAATTATAAATAAAAACAACAGTAGCTTTACCTCAATAAGTGATCTGATTCGTTTAATTTCTATTTCTACTTCTGCAGTAGAGCTGTAGTTGTTTTTTTCATTCTGCTGATTCACATACCACTGGATTAAATCGCCCTGACTCATTCCGGCCAAGCCAGTTTCTGCAGAACATAAAATTGACTCATTCTTATAGACCGTCTTGATCTTGCACTTTCAGAAGCAAATTTAGGCTAAGTTGATACAAAAGTTTTAAACACAAATATTCATTCCCGTGTTTCAGTAAGAAATCCATAAAGCTGATTGTGAAGGTATGACAGGTTTACCTTCCTGCCTTACAGCTTCTTCATGCTGTCTAAGGCGCATGACAAGGGCCTGAGTAACCCTCTGAAAATAGTCTTCCTTTACCCTGTATTCTTCCTTTTGTTGATTGGCAGTACCTACTCCTTCTTCAGAAAGATGGGTTCATCATAAATCCTCAAGCCAAGTATATATCAAAAGAAAGTGATACAAGTAAAAAGCTTATATAGTTCTACCTTCACTTTCAGAAGCTGGGTGAACATCAGCTTGTCCAAAACTATTGTTTCTATCATCAGAACCATCATTATTTCCTTCTTGAAATTCAGACAAATCAATCTCAGTGGACTCCACACTGCACAATTAAGGAAAAAATTGCCACAATAAACAAAAACTGAAGAAAGAAAGGATGGAACAAGGGCATTCATGATTCTACAATGGCCATGTTATTAGACTTGCCTGATTATAGATGTTTTCAGTAATCTCACAGCTACACGAACATGCCGTGGTTGCACCTGCGAAAGAAATATTTTCTAACTTCAAGGTGCATAATAATGAAAGAATATGTTCTGTGGTAGATGAAGCACCTGAGTCTCCAAATAACTTCGAGCAATGGCCTCAGACAACCTGATTAATGCCTCCAACTGCCTAACTGTCATCCGGTATGCAACTCTGCTGCCAGGAGTCGTATCACCTCGTCTGAGTGCAACATAAGACTCTACCAAGAGTTTTCTTGCATCAGAGGTTAGCTGCATTATACTAGCACCATTTAGCTATACAAATGTAATGAAAAATAACCATATCCAATGCAGTGTAAGGTTGTGCAGAAACCTTTGGTTTTAAAGTTTTTGCATATGTAATATATCGTTTCAGTTCTGCAGTAGTGAACGCAGGTTGAAGTGCATCTTCACGCTTCTGGTGAACTCTCACAATATGGTGAGCAATATGGTAATCAGTTTGATCATCTGGGTCATCAATCATGACGTACACCAGGTCAAACCTAGAAAGAATAGCCGGAGGGAGAGCAACATTATACTGAAGAGGAGAAATGTATCAGAGCATCAGTTTACAAGCAAATATACCAAACTTACAATTAGCATCAAATACTGAAAAACTGGGGGAAACAATGCAAATGCCAATCCAAACCAGACTTGATTGCTTTCTATGCAGTATGAGAATGTCCTAACCTTGAGTGGTTTAGACTTATCATAGCGCCCTCCAGTAGGATTAGCTGCAGCTAGTATTGACGTCCGAGCATTCAGTGTCGCTTGTATCCCGGCTTTAGTAATGCTTATGGTCTGTTGTTCCATGGCTTCATGAATTGCAACCTTCACACAGAATTACATATCAGACACCAGATACTTCTGAATGTACGAAACAGTTCTTTGGTAAGACAATATGAACCTTACCTGATCCCTGACATCCATCTTGTCGAATTCATCAATGCAACATATGCCATTGTCAGCCAGCATTAGAGCACCTGCCTGGAAATAAGATCAGATGTAATTTTTCAGAGACACATAAAAGCAAGAATTTGATTAGTCTCTTTTTCTTTTGGCAAGATTGATAGTTGACAACTGGGTACAGAAGTGTACAAGCATATTTTCTCTAAGTATACATTTCAGATCTCTAAATTAGTTTTTCCTTAAATAATCATAGAGGAAGGATGCAAAAACTTGAAATCATATGCAAGCAGGAGAATGAATTTGGAAATTTAAATTTATTCATCATATAAAAGATGAACAGGATGCAAGCATATTGAAAAATTGGAAGTAATTCAGCAATATTCATGTGTGATAAAGTATAAGATACATCATAATACATAGGTATTTCAAATTTACTACCAAGGAAGATCCAAATAAAATCATGGATCTGACAGTAATCACAGAAGCAGTACTTTTATGAGCTCTATTGTACAATTTATACAATTTCCAAATCAAATCTTTTTGTTTCAGATTTCATGTCATGCACCTTAGAGTATTTCCAACCAGGTTGATCCTTTCAAGAAAAATAATAATAACAAATCTTTTTCATGTATTTAAGAATCATATCAAAGACATTCCATTTAGTTGTCAATGTTAATAGAGCACAACTCGCTAGTTTCCATGATTAACAGAACCAAATACAGGGCATAACACCAATAAGATTAAGTAAATATGAATTTTACCTCGATACAGAATTCACCAGTTTCTGGTTCTTTGGCCACAGTTGCTGTCAATCCAGCAGCAGAAGAGGATTTGCCAGATGTATAGACAGATCTGGGAACAATACCTGATGTGTATCTACAAGAATAAAGACATCCATTATTTGAGTTCTAGAAGTTATAGTCCACAAGCTCTGTATAATAAAACACGTACTTGAGAAACTGGGACTTTGCACAGCTGGGATCTCCAACTATACAAACATTTATGTCTCCTCTCAGATTAATGCCTTCATGAGTATGCTTATGGACACCACCCAAAAGCATAAGCAAGATTGCTCTCTTGATATCTTGATGACCAAAAACAGTAGGTGCAATGCTATCAACAAGCTTATTGAAGAAATCAGGGGTATCTCTCATTCTTTGGATTTCTTTAAGCTCCTCCGACTACAAGTTAAATAAAATAAATGGAATAAAAAACCATCGGGTGATTTAGTTCATTTGTGGCATAAAACCTAGTTCAGTAATTAAGCAAAGATCTAGGGTAATTGGAGAGTCATGTATGTAAATCACAATGTGCAATAGTCATGAGATCATCAATTTAAATATGAAAGGCAACAATACCTTTCAGTAGATCAATTACTTAGTAGGCAAGCTCAGAGAGGAAGATAAATCAAAAACACTATGAAGAACATCCTAAGATGTAGACATGGCATAACATGAACAATTTCGGCTTGTAAAATGGACAATGGAACATGACAGCAAGGTAGAGGATAATAACAAAAGTAAGGTGCATCAAGAACTAACTGTGAACTGTTGGTCATCTTCATCACCAGCCTTTTTTCTATTTCTAATGTCGACATCCTTTCTACCATCAGCAACCTGAAGAATAAATCTTTCTTAGAAATCAATCAAAGCATAATGCAATAAGCCTTTTAAGCGAAATGCAGCAATGGGCCAATAAAAGACAGACCTGAACTGAATTAGCAATGAAGGCTAAACGATAGGATAGGTCTCTGACTCCCAATGAGCGTAGACCTCTCACACCTTCTTGTCCAGCAGTTGAAGACATACGCTGAGAAGCTTCTCGACGGCATTCAGCTCTTTCACCAGGGGAGGCCAGGGCCAATATGTCCGGTATCACAACCACAGTACCAGTGAAGACAACACTATAACCACGTAAAAATATAAGTTAAAGAAAAGAGGGAAATCAAAGAGAGGGAAGCAATGGGGCAAAAGGGAACAGAGTGAGTGTTGGATGCATAAAAAGCAAATAATCTTACGCATCCCCCGCTCTAGCCAGTTCAACAATCTCATGGCGAAGAATAACGTCCAATGATCTAGGTAAGGAGCCAGCAGGAATCTCTTTAGAGGTCTCCTGCACTCTTACCCTCTGCCAATCTGCAAACTTGCTCTCTTGTCGAAGCAATGCCCATTTTGTTCTATTTAAACATGTTGCACTGACGCATGTTGTTGGCTGTATCGGCAATGTAGGGAAACAATGAAAATACGAGTTAAATCCAACAAAACAAGAGAAACAAGATATTTAAGAAAGGCGGCAGACCTCAGTGTACTTGAATTGCTGTTCGACATTCTTGACAACGCTTCCGCATTCCAAGCACTTAAAAGATCCTTGGAGAAGCTCAGGTCTGACTTCGCTTGTACGAGTGACTACTCCAGTGACTGACACTAGCTTTCCAATTTCGGCAGTGGTTAATTCTCTCAGGCTGAGGAGATGCATTAGCAAAAGGAGCACATAAATTGACTGCTGTATTACTTGGTTTGTTTGTAACAATAAATCTAGACTAATTAATGCTAGTAGTAGCAGTAGAGAGAGATGATGATGAAATGAAAAGGTGTACCGCTTGGTGAAAGGAATGTTAAAGAAGGCAACATTGATGTCCTTGTTAGGGTTATCATCCGCCTCCGCGATAACCGTGGGATTCTGCTCCATCACGAACCTCTTGCAGGCATTCTTCAAGTATGGCTCAAATCTGTAGTAGGAATAGCAATTGCGGTCAATATTGAATCTCAAATACTAAAATATCATAATTGGGCAGCTTACCTCAAGTACTCATCAGCGATGGCCTTCTGGAGAATGTCATTGTAGAGCATGACGTGCGAGAAGTCGATGTACATGGTGCTAGACCCGTTCGCTTCCATCGCCTGTATCTCCGACTCGTAATATGACTCCCCCATTCGCGGGTCCAACCTGAAGCTGGTTTTTTTTTTTGGAAAGAAAGAAATGAGATTCAGATCGGAAAAGAAGATTAAAAACTGTCTCTGCAACCAAAATCAAACCTCTTGAGGAAGTCCAGGAATATGTTCTCCACTCTAATTGCCTTGTCGTCTACAAAGCATCCGCTGAATGCCTCCATTCTCTTCTCTTCACTTCTCTTCTATTCAAGGAACACAAAACAAAACCCTTCCACTAGTGACTGGGGGCTGCCCTCATCCTGGACCCGTAGAAGAACAACAGCTTAAGTCCCCTCCCCTTGGCGGGAAATTACTGTGGGGGCCATGCTTTTTCCCGCCTAAGCGGCCTAATCTTTCTTGTTCACCTCTCTGGACTGGGCCCTTTCGGGGCTTTTCAAAAGATGTTTATTTTGTTATCCTGGCCTGAAAGCCTAGTAGAAATCCAAAATCAAAACTATTCACCAACTTTTAAATGCAAGTTATGAATGTTTTTATGTATTTTACTATACTAATGTCTACCATTTTTTCCTAATCGTTTTCATGAATCTTTTGTTTACAGTTATACTTTTATTTTAATAGCAACAACATTTTTAAATATTTTTTTCAAAAACACAATCAAGAGTGAAAATTTCACATTACATTTATGTAATCGTCTTCTTTTATTAATTCTAAGAACATATAAACAAATTATATTTTTCTGAAAATGATGAAAATAAAAATAGGAATGAAAATGTTGAAAGAGTAAGTAAAAGTTATTTTCACAAAATCAACATATATTTGTAAACAATCAAAATAAAAGATGTACATTCAAATTAAAGTTTAATGATATATAGCTTGAAAATCGAAATATCGTATAAAAACTAAATTCCAACAATCAAATTTCATATGTATTAAAGTATCTAGTGTAAAAAGGAGACAAGTTAATACATGTATCATTATAATAAACAATATATATATATATATATATATATATTAATAATCATAAGCAACAGTTTGGCAACTTTTAAACATAACACTAATATATAATAATTAATACTTTCATTTCATAAAAATGACATTTAAAATTTATCTACATTGTAAAATAATAATAAATAAATAAATAGAATGAAAAAGGAAAATTGAATTTAATAAATTTAGAGATTTTCTGAAATATAGAAATAAAAATGGAGTAAATAATAATTATAATAAGGAAATAAGTAGTTATAAAATATAAATCAAAATTTATAAAACATTTACTACATTGTATACATTAAATTGCCAATGTTGTTACATTAATACCAATAAATTTTAAAATAGTTAATATAATACGTGTCTAAATAATGAGAAAACAAAAAATTTAAATAACCATAAAATGACTTATCATGTATCCAACAAATAAAAGAGTGGTTAATTTATAAGGGATAATTGATGGAATTTGTAACTTCATACATCAATTTTAATTTAGTGTATTTATATATATATCAAACTTTAATTTTGCTTCAATTTTTATATTTCACTAACTTATTATCACGTGGCACATTTTTCGGTTAAGTCATGTGTAAATTACTAACTTAAGGTTTTATTAGATTAGAAAACAAGCAAATAAATTTAAATTATTTCCACCTATATTAAAAATAGATTTATTGGGACAAATAAGAAGCCATTTTATATAGTACTAGAAATCTTATCGCACACATATGCGTGTGAAAAGCGGTATATTTAGAACACATATTTGTGTTCAATAATAAATTATACATGTTAAAATATAAAATATATGAAAAATATTAAAATAAAGTTTTAGTTGAATGGTAAATTTAAGGTTTTATTAATCTAATTAGCTTATGTTCAAATCCTACCATATACATATTTGACTCGTGACTCTAACTCAAGGATTTTATTAGTAATATAGATAAATATACAATGACTGAGATAATAAATTATGCACATTAAAATAAAACGTATAAAACTATTAAAATAAATCTTTAGTTAATAGGTAAATTTAATGTTTTACTAATTTAATTGGTGTGAATTCAAATTTCTCTATTTATTAAAATAAAAGATTAAAATAATTTATTAATAATATAGATTATATATACGTACAAAGGAGTGAACGGTAAAGCATTTCATCTGCACACACACGTATATATACACTATGCATGCATAAATCATAAAGTATACATATATAGGCGAAGAAAAGAAAAGGACGTTACTTGTAAACGCGCGAAATCGATCTTTAGCGGCGTTTTCTAAAAAGCGCTAAAAATCGATCTTTAATGCGCGCTTTTACAAAACGCCATTAAAATCTGATCTTTAGCGGTGCTTTTACAAAAGCGCCGCTAAAGTCTGTCTTTAGCGGCGCTTTTACAAAACGCGCTAAAAGTCTGATCTTTAAGGCGCTTTTACAAAAACGCCGCTAAAAGTATGAGTCTTTAATGCTTTTATAAAGCGCATTAAAAGTCTAAAGTTTTTTGGATACATTTGGTGATTGTTTTAAATTTATATATTAAATAATTTCTTATATAATTTTGATTCTAGTTTAAGAAAAAATATTAAATAATTTCTTATATTAATTTTAAAATGTTGAATTAATTCTCATGATTGTTTAGGGTTTATGGTTTAGCATATATAATTTAAGTTGTAAGGTTTTGAGTTACTATTTTAATGTTTAGGGATTATGGTTTAGGGTATTAGGGTTTAAGGTTAAAGGTTCATGGTTTAGGGTTTAGGGTTTAGGGTTTAGGGTTTAGGGTTTAGGGTTTAGGGTTAAAGATTTATGGTTTATGGTTTGGGCTTTATGGTTCAAGGTTTAGGGTTTATGGCCGAATAGAGGATAGGGGTTATGAGTTTAGATTAAATTAGTGTATTATAATCTTTGTTGTTGATGGTTTCAGGTTTAAAAGTACGGGTTTAAAAGTACGGGTTAGGTTATGGTTTAAGCCAGGTTTATAGTTTAATTTTTAGTTTTAGATCTATATATTGGGTTTAGGGTTTAGTGCTTAAACCATATCGAACAACGAGTTAGAGTGTTAGTGTTTAGAGATTAAGTGTTCGATAATTTGATAAAAGAGGTAAAATCAAATTCTTTTAGGGTTTAAGGTTTGCAATAAGATTATTTTTAATTACTTTTACACCTTGCAATATATGTATGAGTTGCGGTTTAGGGTTTAAGGTGTATGAATAAGGGTTTATAGTGTATAATTTTGTATATATACACAAACATGTTACAAAACACTTGTCGATATATCATATCGCAGATTTTAGTGGCGTTTTGTCAAAATGCATAAATAATTTTATATAGTTTTAGTGGCGTTTGTTCCAAAAAGCCGCAAAATGTTACAAAACACGTCGTTTATCTTGTCCCAGTTTTAGTGGCGTTTTGTCAAAAACGCCGCAAATAATTTTGTATAGTTTTAGTGGCGTTTGTTCCAACAAACGCCGCAAAATGGTTACAAAACACCTGTCGTTTTATGTTGTCCCATTTTTAGTGGCGTTTTGTCAAAAACGCCGCAAATAATTTTGTATATTTTAGTGGCGTTTGTTCCATAAAACGCCGCAAAATGTTGCAAAACTCTTGTCGTTTACTTATTGTAGTTTTAGTGGCGTTTGTTCTTAAAACGCGCATATAATTTTATATCGTGGTTAGTGGCGTTTGGATATAAAACGCGCAAATATGTCACAAAACACCGTCGTTTTACTTATTTGTAGATTTAGTGGCGCTTGTTTATAAAACGCCGCTAATAATGTTATATCGTTTTAGTGGCGTTTGTGCCTAAAACGCGCAAATATATCACAAAAACAACGCTTGTTTTATAACATGAGTATGTAAACGCGCCATTTTTATTAGTGGCGCTTGAATAAACGCCACAAAATTTATATAGCCTAAACGTCCTTTGTTTTAATTAGCCAACGCTTGCCTTTTTCTTTTCCCTTCAACAACAATCGATTCCCCAAATCGATTCCCCAAACGATTCCCTCTTTCCTCTTTGATATCGATTCCCTCTTTAATTAGCGATTCTTTCTCCCTTTCTCCTTTCTCCCTTCTCGGTCCAACACCCACCGACCCAAGACCGTCTGTTTTACCCGTCTGCCCTAATCCATCGGCATTAGTTGCGGATTTGTGAAACCCGACAAGGAATTTCTCAATAGAGGTATGGAATTTGTTTTCCATTTGTTTTCCATTGGCATTATAGTTTTCCTAAAACCATGAGGTTGGTTGTTATAATACACTAAATTGGAATGGTCAAGAGATATTTTTTGCCCTTTGTTTTTGTTTCTCTTACATTTCTTACCTCGTGTATTCTCATTAATCAATTCAATGCTTGTCAAGGTATATTGTATTTTCGTGTCTTAGTGTAATGTGTTAACTTTGTAGCTTTAGCATTGTAATTTTACTTAGTGAATAGATCTTTACGTGTCTTCCTGATGAAGCCGATTTGCTCTCTGCTGCGTTGAATATGGTAGGAAAATTCTTAGTTGTGCAAAGACATGTTTATTCATTTCTTTTAGTTTTCTCACTACTATGATTCATTGAACAAAATTCTCCATGCGAATTTCTTAGACAATTTTTCCCTTTTCCTACCCAAAATTTCCATATTGACTATGAAAAGAAGCATCAACGGTGGTTGCTAATATATAGTTCAACTTTAAGCTTCATCTTTGTGTAATCTTGTGTATATAGAAGTTGAAATTAACATGCATTTGGGACCTTCCCAAGACAAAACAAAAATAGTGCTTTTCCATGCCAACAACCTCTTGATCTTAGAGGCATAAAAAACAATTATTTTGGTTCTTTGTCTCTTCAAAGTAAAGCCGTTTGGGGCCAAGAAAATGGCAACAACGACCACCTATGTTGGAAAACTTCGAAAAAATATGTCGAAGTCGAAAACCAAACATTAATGTTTACACCAAGTGAGTCGATTAGTTTTGGATGGAGATAAGTAAGATTGGGTTAATCAGGATGATTATGGTTTGGGTCCATTTTATATATTTTAGATTCTTTGTTGGTTTTATTTTACCCATGTACTATTGGTCATTCGAGGTTGGAGTTTTCCATATTCAAATTATTTTGGGTTGGGTCATAGATTTAATTAATTGAAATCGAGTCGGTTTGGGTTTAAAACATATTTTTGTTACTCTTGTTTTGGCTACTTCTAATTTTGAATCAATTACGAGTTTGGATTATTTCGGGTTTAAGCAATTCCAAATTAATGTCATTTGTGTTTTTGAGTTGGATCAAAATGGGTTCGTATCATTTTAAGTTTAGATCATTTTGAATATAGATATTAACTTTTATAATCAAATCGAGTAGAATTAGATTTGAATTCGCATTGATAAAGTTAAATTTTATAGTACTACCATTGATAAAGTTTTTCACATTGTTTTGCGGTCTCGTCATTAGGATTGTGTCCTAATAAGAAACATAGCAATTGTGATACTTTGATAACATCTATGAATTTAGTAGATTTGATGTCATCTTTATTGAGCTTCATTTGTGATGCATGGGCTCTTTGAAAATTAATGAAGAATCTCTTCCGTTTTACGAAAGATGTTGCCATAGGTTTTATTATGGTATTTATTTTCCCTTTGCTAAGAAGGAGAGTTATATGGAATTGATGTTTCTTCTTACAAAAGCGTGTTTTGTGAGTCAAATTAAGGAAAGAGATAATTAGTCTTATCTATTATAATAGAATTGAATCTTAAGATAAAAGACATATTTGATTGGTTAAATTAAAATTACATCCAACTAGATCAAAATAAATGAATCTTAAGTTAATTAATAGATTAATTATCTTGTGATGATCATTGTGCTACTTTAATAATAAGTGAATGATTATATATGTATGGCTTATATACTTAGATGTATTGATAACCAATGTATCTTGGAGTAGTAAGCAAAAGGTTGGTACATTTGGTATATAACTTATATATGATCTGATTTCACTTATAGATAGTTGAATTATAGTTTTCCTAAAACCATGTTTCACCTATTATTGTTATAGTCATATTTCTTGTAGGTGAACTGAAGAAGACCAAGACTCAAGACCTGCAGCAGCACCTTCCTCAATCTATTCAATTTAGAACAGGTAAACTTGATTGTTTTTATTTTTAATTTCTCATTTTCTTCTTTTTTTAATCCTTGATGGCGTGGGTATTTTATCTTTCTTTCATTCACTCATAATCTGCTTCTATATACAAATTTAATGGTTTTGAATAGCTGGTAAGATTAGCCTCTTTTTTTAATAAATCTTGTATATGTAACTCTTCTTTTCCTTTTCTTTTTGGGCATGACTTAACACAATCGTTATTCGTTAATTTCTTCCTAAATGGTGAAAAAAACCAAGTCTTTGATTTTTTACATTCTTTTAGCCGTCGTTCCTAAGCGTAGGAGCTAGACCGATCGGAATTTAACTTCCATTGTTTTATTGTCGAGAAACTTTGTCTCATCATCGTTGATTTCTATTAAAGCAACTGTAACTGGAGCTGGTAAAAGGTGGGGGTCATACAACTACAAACAAAATGACAAAATAATTTTTTAAAAGAAAATAATAATATAGATCATTATTGAAAATAATAATTTTAAAATTTTAATTTTGATAAAATCATAACTATTAAATTAATTAAGTTAATTCCAAAATTTCATTCTACAAACATATGTAGTGTCATTTAACTTATTATTTATGCATATTATTTAAAAAAGAGCTAGTTAATGAATTTAATGAATGTTAAAAAGTTAGAATAGATAAATTAAAAAGATAAAACTAAATCTATGATTTTAAGCATAACACAAGACTAATAGCAAAATTTAATCAAAGGGATTTAAGTTGTACTAGTTGAGTTAGGAGACAAAATTTAAAATTTAAAAGTAAAGAGATGGAAAATAAGTAATTTAAAAAGTATAAAAACAAAATAGATGAAATTAAAGTATAAAACTAATACATAGCTTACTCATAGTAAATGGATTAATTGCAAAATTTGACTCAATCCAATCGTCAAAAGATTAATATACTAGATTTATGATTAATCCGTAACTCATAAAACTAAACTCAGTTATATTTGTTTATTAGATTAACCCTAAACCCTTAACCCTTAACCCTTAAACCTTAAACCCCTAACCCTTAAACCTTAAACCCCTAACCCCTAACCACTAACTTATAACGTGTAACCACTAAAATTTTAAGTTAATATCAAACTTCATAAAACCTAAGAAAAAGATTCAAAGTATATAGGCTGGAAACCTGACGGGTTGCCTTATATCTCATTATCGAGATATAACGGATCCTCCTAGGTGTAACAATGCCACGTCGATGGATCTTAAAGAATACTTAACTTACCTAAATTTAATAACTTACATAAATTTAATAAAATACATAAGTTGACGATTAAATTTAATGACTTACATAAATTTCCTTAATATCAAACTTCATAACTTACATAAAACTTAAGAAAAGATTCAAAGTATATAAATTTGAAACTTGACGGGTTGCCTTATATCTCATTGTCGAGATATAACGGATCCTCCTAGGTGTAACAATGCCACGTCGATGGATCTTAAAGAATATAAGTTACATAAATTTAATAACTTACATAAATTTAATAAAATACATAAGTTGACGATTAAATTTAATGACTTACATAAATTTCCTTAATATCAAACTTCATAACTTACATAAAACTTAAGAAAAGATTCAAAGTATATAGGTTTGAAACTTGACGGGTTGCCTTATATCTCCTTATCGAGATATAACGGATCCTCCTAGGTGTAACAATGCCACGTCGATGGATCTTAAAGAATATAAGTTACATAAATTTAATAACTTACATAAATTTAATAAAATACATAAGTTGACGATTAAATTTAATGACTTACATAAATTTCCTTAATATCAAACTTCATAACTTACATAAAACTTAAGAAAAGATTCAAAGTATATAGGTTTGAAACTGACGGGTTGCCTTATATCTCATTATCGATATAACGGATCCTCCTAGGTGTAACAATGCCACGCACGATGGATCTTAAAGAATATAACTTACATAAATTTAATAACACATAAATTTAATAAAATACATAAGTTGACGATTAAATTTAATGACTTACATAAATTTCCTTAATATCAAACTTCATAACTTACATAAAACTTAAGAAAAAGATTCAAAGTATATAAATTTGGAAAACGACGGGTTGCCTTATATCTCTTGTCAGATATAACGGATCCTCCTAGGTGTAACAATGCCACGTCACGATGGATCTTAAAGAATACTTAACTTACATAAATTTAATAACTTACATAAATTTAATAAAATACATAAGTTGACGATTAAATTTAATGACTTACATAAATTTCCTTAATATCAAACTTCATAACTTACATAAAACTTAAGAAAAGATTCAAAGTATATAAATTTGAAACTTTGACGGGTTGCCTTATATCTCCTTGTCGGATATAACGGATCCTCCCTAGGTGTAACAATGCCACGTACGATGGATCTTAAAGAATATAACTTACCTAATTTTAATATCAAATTGCATAAATTACTTATATAAATTATTAATTAACAAGTTAGCAGTATAATTTATTGTCAACTTTAGACTTCAACAACTACTGAAATGGATAGGAGTTGGATGAAATTGTCAAGGGTAAGCAACGGCTATCGAAATGGAGTAGAAACTTTTACGAATTTCGCATTTCAAAATGCAAGCCAAGAGAATATGATTCTTTGCCGTGTAAGAAGTGTTGCAATATTAAGCGGCATTATCGTGAAGTGGTCTCTGAACATTTAGTTGTTGATGGTTTTGTCCGGGGTACAAAATATGGTTTTTCATGGCGAGTCTACATCTAGGGAGCATCTTCATCGACGAATCTGGGGTATTCTCATCTGCTTTCAACCGAATGTTAGTAGCGATAACATGCAAAACATGTTGCGGGATGCTTTTAATATCTTGTGATGATGGTTTGGTCATTTCCACGACTTGGGTGCAACCGATGATCACAATTTTGGAGGAAATACTTTCACAGAAGGGAAAGAAGTGTCCGGATGAACGACCAAATGAAGAAGGCTGCGAGGTTCTACGCGTTACTTGATGAAATGAATGAAGAAGCGTATGAAGGATCAAAATTTTCCAAACTGTCATTCAGTATTCGTCTTTTCACTTGAAATGTTTGGGTGGGTGGACCGGAAACTCGTTCACAATCTTTGTTAGAGTTCTTGCAAGAAATGTTCCGTTGCAAAAATCCTCGATCTTCCAAAGACATGAAGAAATTGATAAAGGATTTGGGCCTTGGATACAATAAAATTCACATTGCCCAAATGATCGCATGTTGTATTAGGCGACCGCATAAACCAACAATCTTTGTCATGTATGCGGCCAATCCGTTGGATTCATAGGAATACGAGAGAGACGATGTGAGACGAACATGGTACACAGATCAAAGAAGCGACCGATTAAGATTTTGCGATATTTTCCCTAATCTGAGAGGCTTGACTTTTCATGTCGCCCAAGACAGTAGAATCAATGACGTGGCACCGTGATGGACGAACCGATGATGGGTTGTTAAGGCATCCTGCAGATTCTTTAGCTTGGAAATGTTTTGACTCTAAATTTCCAAGCTTTGCAAGCGATCCTCGCGATGTGAGGCTTGGGCTAGCATCCGATGGATTTAACCCTTACAAACTTATGAGCACAACGTCGATGCTTGGCACGTGGTGCTTGTTCCTACAATTTGCCTCCATGGGTTTGCATGAAACAATCTTCTTTTATATTGTCTATGATTATACACGGAGAGAAAGGCGGGGAATGATATTGACGTCTATTTGCGACCACTTGTTGACGAGTTAAAACAACTATGGGTTGGTGTTCGGACATTCGATGCAATGAGAAAAGAGAACTTTAATTTACGTGCGGCATTAATGTGGACTATTAACGACTTTCCGGCTTATGCTAATTTATCCGGTTGGAGTACCAAGGGACGTTATGCTTGTCCGTGTTGTCTTTGCTTGAACATGTTCGCAATGGTTATATAATGGGAAGAAGTTTTCTTACATGGGGCATCGTCGGTGGTTCTGGGAAAATCATACATTTAGATTTGAGTGCTCAATTTGATGGTCTTGAAGAGTTTAGATCACTCCTTCGCAGGCCGGTGGATCCGAAATATTGTTAATGTTGAAAGATATGAATTTCATTTATGGGAAGATGAATCAACCAAGCAAACCCGCATAGAAAAGAGGATCTAATGATGAATCGATGATGAATCGATGAAGAGGATGATCCTAATGAGGTGACTTGTGGAAAAAAAAGTATTTTTTCGAGTTGCCTTATTAGGAGCATCAACTTTACGCCAAAACCTTGATGTCATGCATATAGAGAAAAATGTCTGCGAGAACATCATTGGGACTATTTTGAATGTCGATGGAAAATCGAAGATAATCTTGAGTAGACTTGATTTAGTCCACATGGGAATTGGCGTGAGCTTCATCCCGAGCACTTCCGAATATGAAATATCGATTGCCGCCGCTATTTTTCAATGTCGAAGACGGAGAAAGAAGTATTCATGACGGTGTTGAAGGATATAAAGGTCCGGATGCGTATGCATCAAATATATCGCGATGTGTGAGTCTTAAGGATCGAAGATTATATGGCTTAAAATCGCATGACTATCACATATTGATGCAAGACTTCTCGCCGGTTGCTTTGCGGTGTTGTATGTCGAAAAAGGTGACAGCTCTGTAATTGAATATCAAATATAATGAAAGTCATTTGTGGTAAAGTTTTGAATGTTGAAGAACTTGAGAGGCTGCAAGATCGAGCCGCATTAACTTTATGCAATCTGGAGAAGATATTCCGCCTTCCTTCTTCACTATCATGGTGCACTTGTTAATTCATCTCCGCGTGAAGCAATTCTTGGTGGACCCGTTTTCTATCGATGGATGTATCCCATTGAAAGGTCTTACTTTATTTGCAAAATATTCCTTCATTCACTAAATGCCTTTATTTCCAACTTTTGATAATGTTGTATATCGTGTTTAGGTTCCTTTCCAAATTGAAGTCATCTTTTGCAATAAGCGTTATCCGGAAGGATCAATTGCCGAGGGATACTTGGCGGAGGAATGTATGACTTTACATTCGAGGTATTTGGAAGATGTTGAAACGAGAATGAAGACCAAGTAGAAATCTTTGGGCTCACAGATCATAATTTGGTGAAACTTATTTATTTCAAAGTTTGGAGAACCGTCGTGAGTCGAAATTACAGAATTAGACGATAGATCGTGGGTCCAAGCACATCGATACGTTCTTTTTCATCACGATTCAATGGCTCAATTTCGGAAGTATGTTCTACAATTTTATAAATACTCATCAATTATGATTTGTTTGTCTTCTAACAAAGTCAAACCTTTTTTTTCCGTAGTCAGTACAAACAAATATTGAGAGCTCGTTCACGATCTCGAAGATTAAATCGACGAGAAATTAATAAGTTGTTCGCAGAATCATTCCATGAATGGTTAAGCCAAATGGTATGCAATTTAAATTTTCATTGACAAGTAACAATATTTTCTAATAATATTCATAATTACTCGATTTACTTTCGACTGAATAGGTTTGGAGTCGGAATGAAGTAAATGACGACGTTAAATGGCTTTCACAAGGTCCAAGCAGAATAGTTAAAAGATATAGTGGCTTCCTCATCAACGGATCTGATTTCATACAAGGTATCGCGAGAGATTGAGGAGAACTCAAAATTGCGGAATTGTTGTTAATTCTTCGATTACAAGTTATGCTAGTGCTAGGGACGATAATCCGATCGAGGGAATTTGGAATATTTGGACTTATTCTGACATCATTGAGTTGGATTATTACGGTAAATGCAAAGTTGTCCTATTTCGAGGTGATTGGGCTGATGTGAATACGGCTCATGAATTAAAAACGATCAATATGGTTTTACAATGGTAAATTTCTCTCGATTAATTCACAGGAGAACAAGCGATGGACGAGCCGTATGTGTTTTCTTCTCAAGTTAAACAAGTTTTTACTCGGAAGATCCAATCGATAAGGGTTGGTACGTTGTACTTCAAACACCCTAGAGACTTCTTCGACGTTGGCGGTGGAAGTAGAGATGACATAGTCGAAAGATCGAAACTTTGCCTTTTCGAACAAGACTTAACGAAAATATCCCTAGTACTAGTCAACAATTTCAATGGGTTCGTCGGGATGTGGGCGAAGATATTTACGAAATATGATGTAGTAAGATTTAACGATTTATTATTTATATGTAATAATATAATTTTTATGTTGGTCATGTTATATAATTTTCATGTGTCTTCAGGAAAAATGCCTAGAAGACGATTACGAGGTTTAAATATTGTCATGAAACTCCAAATCCGGAAGAACCTAATAGTAGTGAGCAAAGAAGCAGTTGTTGGATCTTTACTACTGGGACATAGATGACGAGCTGGAGAATTTCAAAGTAATGTTAAGTTTATTTTACATGCATGTTGAATTTTATTATTGATTCATTTTTAATTTTAATATAATAATATATTATTTTTCAATTTGAAGGTGGTGGGAGCGCAAAGGTCGGGGCGTACATTACTTCAAGATTTATACGACTTAGAGCCTAACGATCGTATTAAAGTAAGGAGAAACAATGATGGCCCACTGTTGGATCTGAAGCTCATTGTTAGGAGGCTATTTGGGCATTTTAGCACGAAATTCCAATATGTTGCCCATTAACTACGAATCATGGCATCGCATGCCCGATGCCAACAAAAATCGAGCCCTCGAGAATATTAAGGTAATAAAACGTGATTGTAATTTATAATACTTTTATTTAATTTTCATTTATATTAATTTTTATACTTTTTTTCTTGAGGTAGATTTAATTTAGAGGTCTCGATGACTATGTTAAGAAGACATTGGGTAAAAATGGAGAGACAATAAAAGCACCCTCAAAAACAATATTACAAGAAAGAGATAAGCCTCGACGAAAAATTAAGAAATGTTCCACAAGAATGTTGAGGTACCAATGGGAAGATCAAGTTAGATTTTGGAATTCACAAAAGGAGAGGTATTACGTAAATCTAAAATCGTATAAATTATTTGGTTTATAGTATTTACTATATATATAATTCAAATTGCATTATGTAGGACCGTGGCGAGTTGGGATAAGCAGACGAAACAAAAATTCACGCATTACCGGAGTTCTAGAAGTTTTGCTTGTGTAGTGGCCACGAGGTAATATAATTTATTAATTACATCAAATATTAATTACTTTATACTATTAAATTATATTTTTACGCTAAAATGTAGGAAACTTTGGTGGTCAAAAAGTTGGACGTTGACTTTTTGACATTACGTATAGAAAGAAGGATGGATCTCCGATGACATCAGAAGTCTGCAGTAAATTTTGGTATATTTACTTAATAATATTTTATTTTTATAAATATTTCTACCGTTTAATTATAATAGTTTAATTCATCGTTTATAGTTTTAAATTTATAATGTTAAATTATGTTGCATTCTTTCTTATTTATATATTTCGTTTCTAACTCTTTCATTGATTTATTAGGATAAACTAAAGGAGAAAAGGCGGAGTATGAGGCGGTACTGCTTGATCGATAGTTCGTTAATCTTGAAGAGATTGATAATGTAATTATTACTGAGATGTTTTGGGTCTGAAAGGTACGATCGCTTCAACCGATAGTTACATTAATCTTTCTTGTATTATTAATAGAATTATCAACGATGTTTTTGGTCTTGAAAGGTATGGTCGGGTTGAATTAAAGGATCCGAGTTACCCACCCAATATTTTGATCCGCCTCCAAAGATACATGCCTTCCGGGGACAATCTCGTCTTTGAAGTTCAAAGGCTACAAAACCGGATAGCTCGGATGCAAGAGAGCATGGTTGAGCAGAGGAGCAAATTGCCGATGTTCAAAGAAAATATGAAGAACTCGAAAGAATGACTTAGAGCGGATGCGAGCAGACAAGCAAGGAGGCAAAGCGAAGAATGAGAAGCAATTAAGCATTGCGAGGGAGGCGAGGCAAGATCGATGCTAGCAGAGCAAAGCAGAAAATCTGAAGAGCTCCAAGACCACGACTTGACATATGATGCGAGATGTTTGATGAAATGAAACCGCCATCTTAGACATTTAGTTTTTCGTTGTAAGAAGTTTTTATTACATTTAAACAATATTTTCGTTATCATTCATTTAATTTATTACATTTAAACAATATTTTCAGTTATCATTCATTTAATTTATTAAATTTCAAGTATCATTTAGAATTAATGTAATTCGTGTGATTTTTATGTTAAATTCTTTGTTTGCGTTGAAATTATATCTTGTTATTGGTTGGTTTTAGTGCGGGAGGGTATAATATTGAAAAATTTTATTTTTTAAATCAGTACAAATTAGCGGCGTTAGAAAAGCGCAAAATCTCAAGAAATTTTAGCGGCGTTTTTAGGGAAAAAGCTAAAGGCCCCTACTTTTGGCGGCGTTTTTTGAAAGCGTGCTAAAGGCCCTGACTTTTAGCGTTTTTGGGAAAGCGCTAAAATCCCGACTTTTAGCGTTTTTTGGGAAAGCGCCGCTAAAGACCCGACTTTTAGCGGCGTTTTTTGGAAAGCGCTAAAGGCCCTGACTTTTAGCGTTTTTGGGAAAGCCGCTTAAAGGCCCCGACTTTTTAGCGGCGTTTTTAAGTGGCCGCTAATGACCCGACTTTTAGCGGCTTTTATAACAAACGCCGCTAAAGATCGAGATCTTTAGCGGCGTTTTTTAGCATAAACGCCATAAAATTTTCCCTGATAGTATTAGCGGCGTTTTTGTGGCGCTTGAAAAGCGCCATAAATACTTTTTATGGCGCTTATAAACGCCGCTAAATGTCCAAAAACGCCGCTAAAAGTACATTTTCTTTGTAGTGTGGCATGAAGCACAACTAGCTCAGACACAACAGATGGATCGAATTCGTCCCGGGAAAACCCTAGACACCAACAACCTCTTTTTTATGTTTGTGGTGCCCGGGCCACTATCATCGAACTTGTGTCAGTTATTCTTCCAACCAACTGCAATATTTCTATTTTCTCTTGTAAATATGAATCCATTCCTATATTATTATTAGGAGTAATTTTTCAGATTTTTTGTTGGGTAAGGATCATTTTTTTAATAAATATATATATTTTTAATTATCTATAAAAATAAAGTGTTCCAAGTTATTGATTTGATTTTATGTGCTCATCTTTAGTGGAAAGGTTGTTAGCACATTAACCAATAACTTATTGATAGATATCTTTGAGATGATTACAAGCTAGTAAAATGGCGACAAAAATTATTCTTTTGACCCATTTTTCTTTCTATACATCTGATATGTTCTAACTGGAATCTATATTAGCAATAGTGGATTTTGTTGTTTACTTATTTTCTTTTAGATTTTTTCCCCTTCAAGCTAATTTTTTTAAAACAACAACTTAATAATATATAGGAATATGGGAGGTCTTTCCTTTCCTTCTCAATTGATTATCAACCACATGCCCCATCCCAAAAAGACGTTGAAAAGAATCATAGTACTTATTTTGTACATATATACTTTTAGCCAAAGTTATTAATTATAGCATATATCACGACCAAGAGATCTGCAGGTATATATTAGGGAAAAGCACATGTAAAATGCATATCTAGGTGTATGGATCAATTCATGAATATTGGTTCTCCAGATATTTTTTAATATACACACATTTATTTTTCTTGTGAGTCCATCTTGAAGATAGATTTAAAATTTATCAAGGAAAGAAAAAACCTACTTAAGAAGTGAGGGTTGAACTCAAAGGGTAGGAGATTAATAAATGACGAAGCTACATTTTCTTAAAGGGACATTTTCATTGAGAGAGAAAAAAGGAGAGGGAAAAGAAAGCATTGCCATATTGTATTCTGTCACATCCTTAAAAATAAAAACACAACTATTCGTCCTCGAGCCTTAGTTAGCACCACAGCGTGCACTACCCAGCTCGTCAAAAACCCACCTAAGGCATTAATTTCAAAAACCAATCAGCTCTAAAAACACACACCAGTAAGCAGCAACATCAACAACATCCACCGATACATATATTAGCATTGTATCACAATCCTATACTTGTCAAATCAATAAGTGTTAGGTAGACATGAACATCAACACTAACAACAGCCACGACAATGTTGAACAAGACCAAATGGGGTCTCAAAGAAACGTTACAATATGTCTCTTTTGTTGATCAACTTTATGTGCTTGTTATTGGGTTTTGTATTCTCAAGCTTGCTTTATAATAGTTCAATTTTTAGTGGTGTCGAGAAAAACAATTCTAAAATCTTATTTTCGTAAATTGGATTCCGTAAAACATAAAATATGAAAATGTATGAAATTTGTATAAAAGTATATTAAAGTTTTGTTTGATAATTTTGTTGAATCAACAAATAATTTAAACAAAAAGACTAAATTATAAAAGTCCAATTGCTATAGATTTTAATTGGCTAAAGACTTAATGACATAAATAGTAATTAGCCAAAAGTCCAAAATGGTAATTAAATCATTTTTAAGTATTAGTTAGTGGATGATGTTGATGAAGTCCACTAATGTTAATTAAGATTAGTTTAATGTTAAATAAACCATAATTTTGTTGATTAACCTATCTTAATTAAATCATAATTAGACTATGTATACTAAGTTAGTGGAAAAACATAAAAGCCATTATTTTCATTTTCTTCTTCTTTCCTTGGCTTGAAGAAGAAAACCTAAGGGAAAAGTTGAATCATTTGACCCTTAATTGGTAAGTTCAATAAGTCATTTTCTTATAATTTTTATATTTTTGAGGTCACGGAAGCTTGATTTAATTAGCCCATGTTCCAATTTATAAAACTGTTAAAATTTTGATAGTTCCCATTGTTGATTTCTTAAAGGATTTGGTGTTAAAATGATAGATTTGAAGCTTATAATATGAAAAGGGATTAGATTGTAAAGTTTAATTGTTAGTTTTGTATACAGGGACTAAAGTGAATAACATGTGAAATTATTGTGAAATTTTGATATAAATAGGAAATAAAGGGTCCCTAATGAATGTAATTGAAGTCGATTTTCAAACCGAGGTTCAAAATTGAAAGATATGGTTATTTTGAATTCATGGACTAAATTGAATAAAATATTAAATTTTAGAGGAATTGAAAAAATGATATTATATAGGTTCATTCATGTCATGACATAATGTATAAATTTTTAGTATTTATGGATTGAATGGAATAATTGTATAGATCAAGAATTGGATCAGACTAGAGGTAATTGAGGAAAAGCTAAAATTGTTGAGTAGTCCCTAAAGAATCATTTTGTTTGGTGTTTTGATCATGTAAGTTTATATGGTAATTATTTACTTAGGTTGTTATGTAATTAAATTGTATGTGTGTGTACACGCGCTGCTAATGTGTATTTGATTGTGAATTGGTACAATCAAGCTAGAATTGGAATAAATTGAAAAATGATGTTTATATGTGCAAAAGATGCCTATGTGAACATAGCAAATGTTAGGATATGATTGACATGCCAATAAGGTCTTGTGTGCGTTTGTACGGGATTGATTATAGATGTTATTGAGGTCCAACATTTCTTGCGGATTCTCAAATATATGTGACATGGGTTTAGCTCGGACAAGTAACTTGATGTGTCGCTATAAAGGTTTAGCCCGGACAAGTAACCTAATATGTATATATTTAGCTTGGATAAGCAACCGATGTAATATAGATACCTATGAATCTAAGTCTATTTACTAGGGATTATCGGGCAAATTAGTTCATATGGAAATAAGAAATTGAATGGGATGAATTGAACTTGATAATTCAAATGGCAATTTATTTTATGAATCGAGCAAGAAACATTGATTAAGGTAATGCCTTTGATATATAAATATGTGAATGTAACATCCCTTGATTGAGTATGAATTTTATATTGTTACCTAATGTGACATGAATTGGCATGAAAAGTATTTGTGATATTTGTAATGCCCTATTCCCGATCCTAGTCATTAGATTCGAGTCTCGGGTGTTACTACACAAAAAACTTAACATTTTATCAAAATAGTTTATAAATTTGTGTTTCTTTAAATATTTATTTAACATTATAACTGGCAAAACTTGACATCTAAAAGCAAGGAAAACTTTTAAAATAACTTATTACATTAGACATCATAAAGATCATTACAATAAAAAAGTTTATTAATAACAGACACTTAAGGCGTATTCTAAGCTATGTCAATTTTCCATTGTATGCATAATATTCATGAATAACTTTTCTCGTGTGATGTTTCGAAAAGAAAATAAAAATACTCCTAGTATCAACACGGCCTAGGACATTCCCGTGTGTTCAGGCCATGTGTTGCACACGATCGCGTGCCAAGTCATGTGTGATGATCCTTCGCTTCTCCCACGCTTGTGTGTAAGGCCGTGTGTCCGTGTCTTCAGGCCATGTAACTCACTTTTCCACTGTATGCATAATATTCATGAATAACTTTTCTCGTGTGATGCTTCAAAAATAAAATAAAAATACTTCTAGTATCAACACAACCTAGGACATTCCCGTGTGTTCAGGCCATGTGTTGCACACGACAGCGTGCCAAGAAGTGTGTGATGATCCTTCGCTTCTCCCACGCTCGTGTGCAAGGCCGTGTGTCCGTGTCTTCAGGCCATGTGACTCACTGATGTTGTGTGTCTCAAATTAAAATTAAAAAGTTAGCTCCAGTATCCACGCGGTCTAGGACATATCCGTGTGTCCAGGCCGTGTGGAACACCTCAAACCGTGTGTTCACTTTTTTTAAAAAAATTTAATTAATTTTTTTTAATTTTCTAAAGATCATAAAAGTAAACTAAAAAAATGAAAACACTCGGGTTGCCTCCCGAGAAGCGCTTATTTAAGACAGATGTTAGAGTCGAAGCTGGTCACTATTCATCTAGTTTGTCGAGTTGCACCATTCTCTTTTTACTTGCCCCACGTATTCTATCACTTTGAATAAAATACAGCTCCAACACGTTTTCATGAGGGATTTCTTGTAAAGAATGTTGAGCCACATGATTACTAACATTAATAGAACAATTAGTATCATCTCGCTCACTAGTGACTCTCATAAAATCATGTGCTTGAAGAGTAATCATTTCATCACCTACATGAAGCACAAGTTCACCAGTACCCACATCAATAATAAAGTGACTAAAAAGGTCGACCTAAGATTATAAGTATCTCAATATCTTCATCTATGTCCAATACAACAAAATTAATAAGGAATATAAATTTATCGACTTTCACAAGTACATCCATAATAATACCCCTAGGATATCTAATTAAGCTATCGGTTAATTGAATACTCATCCTAGTAAGTTTAGGTTCCCCAAAACCAAGTTGTTTGAACATCTTATAAGGCATGACATTTATACTAGCCCCAAAATTAGCGAAAAAATTTTAACATTTAAATTACCAATGAGACAAGAAATAGTAAAACTCCCAGGATCTTCAAGTTTGTTAGGTAGTTTGTTTTGAGAATGGCTGAGCAAACTGCATTGAGTTCCACAGTCGACAAGTTGTCTAACTTCCTTTTATTTGTCAACAAATCCTTTAAATTTTTTACATATTTTGGCATCTGCGAAAGGGCTTCAACAAACAGTAAATTAACGTGCAATTTTTTAAGAGTTGAAGAAATTTACCATATTGTTCTTTTTTGTGGTCTCTCTTGGATGTTATTGGATATGGAACTTGTGATTTATAGTCTTTAATTGCCGACTTATGCTCTTTCTTACTTTCCTCAACCTCATCACTTTTCACAACAGCTTCTAGCTTCGAATTCTTTTCAAGCTTGACTAACCCTTCCACGTTTCGAGTAGTGATTGCATGGATTTGCTCATTTGGGTTAGTTTCAGTATTGGTAGGTAAACTATCTTATGATCTTTCTGAAACAAGTTTGGCAAGCTGTCCAATTTGATTTTCAAGCCCTTGAATCGATGCTTGATGATTTTTCAAAGTTATCTCATTGTTTTGAAATCGAGTTTCTGACACTAAAATAAATTCAGCCAACATCTCGTCAAGGTTCAGTTTATTCTTTTGCTAATAAGGTTGCTGAAAACCCGAAGTGGGTTGTGACCTTTGATTATCTTAATCACCCCAATAGAATTTTGAATAGTTCCTCCAACCTGCATTATAACTATTATTATAAGGGTTATTTTGATATCTAAAATTATTACCCATAAAGTTGACTTGCCCATGCTTCATGCTATACTTAAAGGGTGAATATTCTGAATAATCATCCCCACTCCATTCGCATCACACTGCATCATTGTATTCACTTACTTAGAAACATTGAAACCATTAATTTTCTTACCAAGAGCTTCAACCTGATTTGCTAATATAGAAACTACATCCATGTTAAAAATATCGATTGTTTTCATTGGTTTTATTATCATGACTTGCCATTGATAGTTATTCAATGCTAATTCCTCAATAAATTCTTGAGTTGCCTCCGGTGTTTTATTGTTTAGTGCTCCACTAGCTACTACATCAATTAATTGCCTAGTCGAGAAATTCATACTGTTGTAGAAGGTTTGAACTTGCAACCATAAAGGTAATCCATGATGAGGTCACCTTCCCAAAAGATCCTTAAATCTCTCCCACGCATTATATAATGCCTCCCAATCAATTTGAGCAAAATAAGAGCTATCATTCCTCAACTTAGTTGTTTTAGCTGGTGGGAAGTATTTCAACAGAAATTTTTCGATCATCTAATCCCAAGTTGTGATAGAACCTCCTGGTGGCAATGAATTCAACCACTGTTTTGTCTTTCTCCTAAAAGAGAATGAGAACAACCGTAGGCGTATGAACATCATCAATGTGCCATTGATCTTAAGATAGTTAGCCAAATGAGTAATTGAATCTTCATCTTGAAAACCATCAAACTGAACATACTATTATACCATCTGAATTGTTTCGGCTTCAACTCAAAATTGTTTGCATCAATAGTTAGTCTTAGAATACTCGATTTAACCCCAAACAGAGTTGGCCTAGCATAATCATGCATAGTACGAGGAGCATGAGCTGCAGAAAGCTGCTGATTTTGATTCTCACCCATCTTCACAGTAATATCTTTTTCCTTTTAATCGTTGATAAACCGTAAAAGTAACATATTTTAGGCCCACATCTAGTATGCTTTGGATGATTTAGCCCTTTATTTATGTAAAAAGGTGCTCTTAATCCTTTCTTTTCATGTTTTTACTCAGGAAAGCACCCGAAGACAAAAAGAACAAGAAAAGGGCTTAAAAAGGCTAATTTGGGCCAAAGAGGAAATCGACACGGCCTGAACTTCAAGCCACACGGTCGTGCCTCGATAATTAATTAAGACACGACCATGCCACGATTTACACGGCCATGCCCCAATCGACAGAATCGAGACACGGCCTGAAGACGATTTACACGGGCATGTACCATGGCCGTGCCCCTATCGTGGGAAAGAACAATTTCACTCGGATTTGGATGCTTGAAGCCAAAGAAACATACTTCTAAGTCAACTTAAACACCCTAATAGTAATTCTAATTGAAAGAGGTACTTAGGAGCTAAGTAAAGGCCTATATAAACAACCCAACGCAGCTATTCTAAAGGGCGAGTTTTAGCAGAGTTTTTCTGCCAGCGCTTTTGTCGTTTAGGGAATCACTTGAAGATAGCCAGTTGATCCATCTAAAGAAGCCGGAGTTCTATTCAAGACGGAGGATCTCTCCTTCAATTCCTTCAGGAGTTTTAGGGATTTCTTATGTTTTGTTTTATCTTTTCTCTTGAGATGTTTTCTTATTTTGTTATGAAGTAAACCCTTCAGATACCTGAAGGGGATGAAACCTAGATGAATTTTGTTATTATTTTCTGAATTATATGATAAATACTTAGTTTGTTCTTAATTATATTACTTAATCCAAATCTGATGTGCTTAGGTGGAGGAAGAATAGACCTCGCTTAAAGTAGATCTAGCATAATTAAGCGAAGTTGATCGAACGTCAGAGATAGGGTTATGAGATTTTGCCGATTAAGGTGAAACCTAATATGGGAATCCATTGATCGATTATCGCTATTCTAGAGGGTTATTATGTTTAACGAGAGTTCCACTAATTAACCTAGGGTTAGACGTTATTCACCTCAAGAGAGGGTTTAATATAGGTTGGGAGTCCTACGGATCAAGCTAAGTAAAGAAATCATATGATTCAAGAATAAGTAACAAGTGAAGTCTAGGTGGATTCTTCCTAAGGATATCGTCGTAATCAATTGAGTTTCTTCAAGTTATTTCCCAATTCATTCTCTTTGTCTTTGTCTTTAGCTTAGTAGTCATTAAACTAGATTAAATCAACCAATCACCATATTTTAGGCTAAATAATAAAAAGAAAGTGAGTATTAGTACTTTTAGTTCCTTTGGATTCTTGTCTTGCCTAATCTATACTCTTGTTCGATAGTTACACTTGCCTTTAAGTCGTTGTCGAGTTAGTTTCGTGTTTGATCATTCTATTTATAAATTTTAAAGCTCTGATTTCAGCGATCAATCGTCTACTATATTCTGTTGATTTTGTCTTGCTTCTCCAACCTTTTTACGATTTTTGCTAGCAGTCTTTTCAACTTCACTATAAACAATTAATAATTCTGACAGGGTTTCCTCTAGTCATAAACCAAAAGAACCTATCAGAATCAAACAAACGAAAAAAAAATTAGAATGTAAAAATTAAATTAAAAAAATGGTTAAATTAATAGAAATAAAAATTTTCTAATATTTTAGTTTCCGGCAACGTCGCAAAAAACTTGATGCAATCGTAAACCAACTAAAAATCTGACCAAGGAGGTGCACCTATCAATTAATATTATAACTACGGTGAGCAAAAATATCGTTCCCATGAGGACTAAAAGTACTAAAAATGATTGTCTTTCTATTATTTAACCGACAAATTAAATTGATTGATTAAAACTAAAATTAACTAAATTAATTAACTAAAGAACACGACAAAAAAAAAATCAAGAAAATAAACGATTAACAACCAAGAAGCGAGACAATACCCATGAAAGAATCTACCTAGATTTAATCTTTCATTATCAATCTAAATTACGCCACTTAGTATCTTGATATGTAGAAATCCCTAAATTATGCGAATATCTCTATTAAAGGAGCAACTGATTCTAGGTTGATTAATTGAAATTTCTAAATAATTGAAACCCCTATTATCGCATTTGTCGAAACCATTTTTTAATAGTTTTTGAAAAAACGGGGATCGACTTTAAAACGAAAATGGACTCGCCACCAATTCCTTTTTACTCAGGTGTGATTGGATCACCTTATAAAACGTTTTATTTCAAAATGTTGATTTTAGTCCACGAAATACAAAAAAAAAAAAAAGGTTTGGGAATTGGTTACGTACGAGGAAGGATTTGCACCCTCGTAACGCCCAAAAATTGGTACCTAATTGATTAATTAATGTCCTTATGTCGAGAATTTTAAAAAAAAATTGAAATATGATCCTTTTATTAGAAAGAAAACTAAGGACTTACCTATCTCAAAGAAATAAAATGTTATACCCAGTAAGTTAGGATATAACATTTCATGGCTTCGAAACTAGGCTTACCTTTATTTAGAAAATTCTTATCTCGAGACACAAAACATTATATCCAATACGTTAGGATATAATGCTTTGAATTCCCAAGAATAAGTTTTGATTTAGAAATTTATAAATTTCAATTTTAAAAGCAAAGGGATACTTAATATTTTGAGTTCAACGATAAAAATCGAAACCCAGAGAGTTATGGCACAATTCTTCTTGAAGTCCCCAAATATTAGATATCACCGTATTTTTTAAAACTATTTGAATAAAATGCGTCAATTCAAAAGGAGTTTTTATAAAAAATGGCTTAAGTAAGATATTACAACATACATACTTAATAGCAATTCAACATAACTACAAATTATATTAACAATAAATAATTAAAGAATAATATAACATAAATAAATAAATAAAGAATTATATTAAGTAATAATAAACAATTTAAAGAAACATAAATAAATAAACATGGAATATAGTATAAGTAGCGATAATTAAGATCTTCACGAAATAACAAAATCAAATGAAAAGGGAATGATATATTTAAACATTGAAAAGAAAAGAAAAGAATATGACGATTTTAAAATGATTTAATATATATATTGTTTATATATATATATATATAAACAATATATAAAAAAATTTAAAGTAAAAGTACTTATAACAAATAACATAATTTAATAATTTAATACATATATAAATGATTATATATAATAAAAATAATTGGTAAATAGTATATAATAATTTTAAATAATAATATATATATATAATACACTAATCATAAAAATTACATATGTAATAAACAATATAAATAAAATATGTTATATAATATAAATATAGATTTTATACAAAATAAAAATTTTAAAAATAATGTATGATATAATAAAATACTATATAATATACAAAATTTTAAAATGTATTATATAATAACTAATATATAAATTATAAAATAATATGTAATATATACAAATAATTAAACTAAATAAAATAGTAAATAGTAATAATTTAATATTTAAAATGATATGTATTTAAGAAACACAATACACAAAAACTTTATACTATTAATAAATTACTATACAAACAAAAATATAGAGTTTTAATATGATAAAATAATTTAAAACAATGTTAATTTAATTTAAAATAAAATGAAATAAAAAGGTTTTTAAAAAAAAGGATCCAATAGCAATAAAAATAAATATAAAAGGGTTAAATCAAAACGTGGCAACACTGCGAGGGGTCAATATGGCAATTATGTCAAACTTTCAAAACGACGTCGTTCGGACATCCAACATTAAATAGCCCAAAGGACTAAATTAAAACAGAAACAAACTTCCAGGGCTGAATTAGAAAATAAAAAAGGATTAAATTGAACAAAAAAGAAATTACGGAAGGGCTAACTAAGCAATTGGACCCTTTTCTAAAAATGCGCGGATCCTCCCTGAGTTTTTGGGTCAACGCGGATCCTCCTTAAAGCAACGTCGTTTTTGGCTTTAAGGGCAACCTCAAAACATGGCCGTTGGATCACCTATATAAGCCAAAATTTAACCCAAAAATTCATTTCAGAAGCCCTTTAAAAAAAATCAAAACAGAGCTCTTAATGCTCTCTCCCTCCATGGCCGGAGGCTAGAATCCAACCCAGCTCCAATGATGGCCCATTGCATGTATACCCCACGCGCCGTTGCAAGCGACGCCACCTATGGCGACCGAAGATCGAAAAATTTTGCCTTTTCAGTGAGAGTCGAAGGGTAAAAATCTACCTTTTATTTTAGTACTATTTTTGTAACAAAGTATGCGTGAATCGAAGAGAAAAGGGAAAAAAAAATCGAATGAAAATTTCAAATCACCTTTAAAGTTTTCTGAGTTTTTATTTCAATTTTTTTTTTGTAGATTCATATCTGTGTGTGTATATGCCCCTAGTTACATAATAATCAGGCTTTTATAGCCTTGAAAATAAAAATAAAAAAGAAATCATTGTTTTGGGCTGTTTAATTGTTTTTTGGGTTTGTATTGGACTGTAATAAACTGAACATTTATTATTATTTTATTTCTATCTTTTGTTTGTTTTAAGCCCGGGCATAATTGGGCTATTATAGCATTAAATCGATTTATGGATTCCCCTATTAGATTTGATTCTAATCCGGTAGATTTATATCGACCTATTTTTTGGATTGCATGCAACTCTATTTAATTACGTTAGGTCTACTCTTAAACAATGTCTATTCCTCATTTGATTGAAGCACATTAAATATTAATTAATAATCTAAAAATATTAAATCAATAATTTAACACACATAATTGAGAACAAGATCCAAGTATTTATTGCGTAAAAATAGAAATCAAATAATAGAATCTATCCTAGGGTTCATCTTTATAGGTATTTGGAAATTTAGTTCATGATGGTAAATAAAAGCAACCCAAAGATAGTATAACCACAAGAAACAAAGAAACTCATAATAAACTTTAAAGAAATCAAAAGAAGATCTTTAATCTTGATGGAAATCTGCTTAGGAGTCGGCTCCAATGGTGTTTTTCGAGTTTTTTTATTGAGTATTCTATGATTGCTCACTTTCATCTTCTTATCCTACACGACCGTGTGCCCAGCCTGTGTGAGAGAGTCCAACCTATGTGGCCCCTATACCTTACTCCTATTTTATGATTTTTACTCGTTTTTCGCTCCTTTTGCTCCCAAATACTCTCTTAAGTATAGAAACATGAATTTAGAGGATTATGAGCATAAAATTAACCATTTTGCATCAACTAATCATCCAAAAATGTATTAAAAATAATACCAAAACATGTTATTTTTTTTATCACTTCTCAGTGTTCAATAATAAATTATGCATATTAAAACAAGAAAATTATGAAAATATGAAAATAAAACTTTAGTTAAGTGGTAAATTAAAGATTTTACTAATTTAATCGGCGAGATTTAAATTCTACCATATACATATTTTTATTGATATTTATTAAACTAAAAAGACTAACGACGCTCAAATAATTTAATTTATTTTAATTCAAATTAGTACCTAATTGACTCATTACACTAATTTAGAAATTTTATTAAAAATATAAATAGATATACAACTAAGTGAGAGATCGAATTCGTCCTGGGGAAACCCTAGACATCAACTGCCTCTTTTTATGTTTGTGGTGCCCATGCAAGGGCAAGCAGACAAGGCCATTATCACTGATCTTTTCTCAGTTATTCTTCCAATACCAAATGCAATATTTCAATTTTTTTCTTTTTTCGTTTTCCACATGTGAATATGAATCCATACCATTACTATTATTAGGAATAATGTTTGAGAATTTTTGTTGGGTCAGGATCATTTCTTTTAATAATCATCCATAAAAAAATAAAGTGTTCCAAGTTATTGATTTGATTTTTTGTGCTCATCTTTATTGGAAAGGCTGCTAGCACATTAACCAATAACTTATTGATATATATCTTTAAGAAAATGGCCACAAAGAATTATTCGTTCGACTCTGTCTATTTTCTGATATGTACTAACTGGAATCTATATTAGCAATAGTGGTGGATTTCATTCTCTACTTAAAGTTTTTTCCCTCCGACCTAACTCTACTTAGGAATACATTAATTCATTTCCTTCTCAATTGATTATCAATCACATGCTCCCATCCCAGAGAAATGTTTTGAAAAGAACCATATTTCTTATTTTGTACACATATGCTTTTAGCCAATGTTATTAATTATATCATATATCATAGTCAAAAGATCTGCGGGTATATATTAGGGAAAGCGCATGCTAACTGTATGGATCAATTCATGAATATTGTTTCTCATTATATCTTTTAATATATATTTTTTCTTTTTCTTTTTTAATAATAAAGAGACGTGAGTTCATCTTGAAGGTAGCTTTAAATTTTATTAAGAAAAACAAAAAAAATTCTATTAAAACAGTGAGGGTTGAACTCAAGGATAGGAGATTAATTAATGATGAAACAACGCTTTCATTGAGAGAGAAAAAGAGAGGAAAAGGATAGTATCTCTATCTTGCAGTTAGTCACATCCTTAAATATAAAAGACAACGATTCATCGGGTTTCGGGTTTGAACTCCTCTATAATATAGAGGTCCGATCACTAGAAGCACCATAGCTCTCTTCAAAAACCCAACTAAAGCATTGAGCTTTAAAAACACACACCAATAAGCAACATCAACAGCATCTACCGATACGTATATTAGTATTGTATCACAACCCTTTACTTGTCAGATCAGAAAGTGCTAGATAGCCATGAACATCAACACTAGCAATAACCACGACAATGGTGAACAAGACCAAATGGGCGTCTCAAAGAAGCGTTATATGCCTCTTTTGTTGATCAACTATACGTGCCTGTTTTTGGGTTCTGTATCCTCAAGCTTGCTCTCCAAGTACTATTTCAACCACAAAGGCTCCAACAAATGGGTTTCCACATGGGTTCAGTCAGCTGGATTCCCTTTCCTTCTCTTGCCGGTTTTCCTCCCTTACTATCTCTTCCAATGCACTCAGAGAAAGCCTTTCACTCGTTTCACTCCTAGAATCTTGAGTTTGTCCATATTCATAGGCCTTATGCTAGGCTTAAACAACCTTCTTTTCTCTTGGGGCAACTCTTATCTTCCAGTATCAACCTCCGCTCTCCTTCTATCCTCTCAACTAGTATTCAATCTCATCCTATCCACAATTATGGTTAAGCAAAAGATCACTTTCACGAACCTCAACTGCGTCATCCTATTGACGTTAAGCTCAATCCTCCTAGCCTTAGGATCCAACCACGACAAACCGCAGGACCTGAACCCAACCAAATACATGATAGGGTTTGTGGCAACCATAGGGGCGGGGTTGTTATTTGCCTTGTATCTGCCGATTATGGAGATGATATACAAGAAGGTGTACTGTTATGCGATGATGATAGAAATGCAGTTAGTGATGGAGCTATCGGCGACGATATTAGCAAGTGTGGGGATGGTGTGGGATGGGGGATTTACGGAGATGAGAAAGGAGAGTAAGGAGGTGTTCGACAAGGGGGAGGGAGTTTATTGGGTGACGATGATCACCAATGTGGTGACTTGGCAACTGTGCTTTATGGGAACGGCAGGAACGGTGTTTTTAACGTGCTCGCTAACAGGAGGGATATGCATGACGGCGTTGCTGGGCATGAACGTATTGGGAGGGGTATTGGTGTACAGAGAGGACTTTGGGGGGGTGAAGATTGTTTCTGCAGTGATGTGTGGGTGGGGGTTTTGTTCATACGTTTATGGGATGTATGTTAACAATCACATGATGAAGCTCTTGGACGATCATAAACAAAATATTAATCCATCTATTGAAATGGCTCAGCCTCAGCCTCAGCCTCAGCCTCAGCTCATTCGGATCTTCATCTTGGACTTGGGGTTTGAACAAATTAATTAATCTTCACTATTTTAATTAACTAATTAGCTCATATGAGATAATTATAGCTTCTGTCCATTGTAGAAATTTATCCTGCAGCAAGTAGTAGTAGCAAAAAGAATATATTAATAACTATAGTCTATGTATCATCTATCAAGGAGTACATGATGATATTGATCCTTGTTGAAGGAAAATTATATATTTTACTATATTGTAGGTTTTTTTTTTTTTTTTACTTTCCTATTAATAATATTTCATTGTTCAATATCTTATTATAGCTGGATTCAAATGGTATTTATATCTTTGTATCCAGTATTGTAATTCTAATTATGCATTGCTGGAGATTTTAAATAATAATATTTAGTGTTTGTATCTAATATATTATTCATTATATATTGAGACTGAAATTTCGAGAAAGGGCTGAACTCAGGAGGTTGAGGTTGCGGGTAAAGTGATTTTTTTTTTTTTGCCTGTCTCTATATTTTTTTAAGGGGGATGGAAAAATAATAGTTTCGAATCAACAAATTACAGCGCGTGAACGTATCTGAATCAGAGTTACATAGTTAATTTGGATGTTTGAAGCAAGCAGCTTATCATTATACAAGTACTTGGTCATTGACAGAATCATGTCAGCCGAACAAAATTGTGTATGGCTGCAACCGTATACACACAAGCACAGTTAAAAATTAGCATCCACATCCAAAAATGTAGAGCAGTTTTAAAATTTGTCGTCAATATCTAATCTCTTACCAAACCTATATAATACAAAATTTTAATTAATAAACTCACCCGATAAATAACTTAAGAAAAAAAAAATGGAAGGCATAGCAGATTCCAGTTTCATGGTGAGATTTGACTTTTAGCCCCAAACCGAATGTTTTTTAAAAGTCACTGAAGGCCTGAAGCTTGGGCTTGGTGGGCTCATTTCAGGGATCCCATTCGGCATTAGACCATAAGGCCTCTATGTCAAGGTCCATTAGCTGATAGCCTGATACCGATGTGCCAGGCATAGCTTAGGCTTCTGATGGTGATAGCTAGCCAGAAAAGAAAACCAGGAAAAATCACATTAAATCTCAATCAGAATCAATGGAACAAACAAATTGTTAGTCGTTGAAGTTTCAGGCAGGAAAAAATCACAGTAAATGGGGATTTTGCAAGCGTCCCAAGTGCCTTTTGCATCGACTTGTTCATCTTCGTCTTCTTGTCCCCCTGCAGCACCTAAAACCTTATCCGCATGCAAATCATTGGCTAGGAATGTCAAGTTGAGCAAAGTATGCAGTTCGACGAGTCTGCGACTGCGTAAGATTGGTGGTGGAGTTGTTGGGGTCGGTAAGGAAGGCGTACAACCAGTGCGCATTGATGAGGATGATGATGGTCATGATACTTCTTTATCAGCAACCGCCCAACCGGAGGAAGATGAGGACCTCCAATGCGTTCGCCAAATCCAAAGAGTAACACCATTCCTTTCTTTCTATTCTTTCGATGATAGTTTCCATTATTACCTACGACTATACTTGCACTACTCCTTGCTAATCAAATCTGCTTATTGCTTACTAGGTTCTACAACTTCTCAGGAAAAACCGTGATATGTTATTCAGTGAGGTAAGCAGACTATTTGGTACTCCTCCTCCTATACTATCCTTCTACTTTACAATATTTTTTTTTGGGTATTTACATACAGGTTAAACTGACCGTGATGATAGAGGATCCTAGAGAAGTCGAGAGAAGGAGGTTGCTTGGCATTGAGGATCCTGATGCCCCTACCAGGGATGATCTCGTCGAAGCTCTGGAACAAGTGAGTTCCCTTTACCTACCTACCTTCAATTCTATATGCTTGCCATATTCTCAATCTCAATAAACAAACACTATTACTAATTCAATATCATATTAAAATATTTACCATCCTATTTCAAACACTATGCAAATACTTTCTCAGCTGTTAATTTTCAAAGGCTAAATCTAATGAAACTATTCTAATATGCTGGTTGTTTCTATTTTACCAGGTCAATGAAGGGAAGATCCCCACTAATCGTGTTGCTCTCAGGATCCTAGCTGAGGAAATGACCAACTGGCCTAATATAGAGGTACTTTTGTTTTTGCTACTTTACACTATGTATATTTACTAAGTTCTTTGCCATCTCCAAATTTCTTTACATCTTCTGTATCCCTTGACATTGGATTTGTTTTTAACCATTGTACGAATGGCTCATTATGTAGCTACTAAGCAGCATGGCTTTGGTAATTTCTGTATGGATATCTGGCTCTTGAACTTTTTGAGAAGATGGTTACAGGTAGTGGTTTGAAGTAATTCCTTTTCCCATATCAGTAAAAAGGGAAACTTTAGAAACCATTGGAGGAATTCCTTTCATGATGGAAATTCAAGTGACTTGTAGGCTTTATGAGAAGATGGTTACCAGTAGTAGTATGAAGTAATTCCTTTACCCATAACACTAAAATGAGAAACTTTAGAAACCAATGGAGAATTATTATCATAATGAATTTCGGATGCCTTTTTGATGGAATGGCTCTTGCCTTTCATGAGAATATACAAAGACTTTGTAGGTTAAGTCTTTTTCTTCAAGTATCTAGTTCCCTATAAAATATCTTTACCCATTGAATCTTTCATCTCTTTGTTAAGATAAATGACTAATGATGACTCTGGATCTTGTTACCTCATTCTAGGAAGCTACTCGCATGTGAATGGAGTTACTTGACCTGGGTCTGCATGTATTATGCATTCCAGTTATCATTGATCGTAGAAAGTTAGCTTTTCTTATCTTTGGCCTAAAATATGCTTGGGATCTACTTGTTATCTACCCTCTTTGTAAAATTTTCCATGGATGTACAAAACTTTAAAAAATGTAACTTCACTTCCACTGAAAGGAAAGCAATTGAACAATAGGTTTAATGCTACTCTTTCCCCCCATTCCCACGTTTTCAACTTCCTTCAACTGTATAGTTGTGTCATCATTCTTAGCTTCTTTTAAGTTCAACTTGCTTTACTTTGCCTTGTATTTTCCTTGCTTCTGGAGTTCTAGGACCAAATTTTTTATATATGTATGGTTGTGTATTTTCCTAAGCATCTTCATAAGTGATAAGTTCCATTGAGATGACTTATATTTTCCCATTATTTCAATGTACACAGTTGATTATTCTTCTTTTAGATTGAAATTTGAGAATGCTTGATGTCTTTAATGAGTAGGTTGAAGCATCGAAGAAACAACGTAGCAAATCCCTTTATGCAAGGGCGACAGACACTGGCATTGATCCTAAAGAGGTTGCTAAGAGACTAAATATTGATTGGGATTCTGCTGCTGAAATCGAAGATGTTGGAATCAGTGATGAAACAGAAGTCCCTTCTGCAGTGGTTTGTTTTCTTATCCCAGTTTTAATATTTTAAAAACTAATTTCTTTACTAGTAAATTTGTTATCATTTCTGCATCTATTAAAGGTCAGCTCTTTGCAGTGAGGCTTACCTTATCAAGGCCCCAATGCTTTACCAATTTTAGAAGTCACTGAGATTAGGATGCTCCAAGCTAGTGAAGTCTTTCAAATTATAACAAAAATGGATAAAGAACTTAGATGACTATCAAATCTTGGCTTTTTGGTTATATCATTCACTTAAGACTCATTTGGCATATGAATGCTCGTGAAAGTGCATTTGTTTTAAGTTTAGAATGAATTTTAGCCTTTTCTTCACTCCAAGTAGTAGGAGTGCAGATATCTAATAGCTTGACTGCTTGTATCCTACCTAGATACTTGCAATAGAGGTGTTTACAACCATATGAAAGATATTTGTTAAGAATAGTACCAAAAAGATATTTTTATAAGTATCTTAAACGATTTACAAAGTTTTGAAATCATATGGTTTACAATTTTGTTGAAAAATGAAACTGGGAAGTTGTTAATAAGCCTTATGAAATGAAAGTAGGCAAAAGTATTTGGATCCCTTTAAAAGAGGATTTGAATGGTAAGTTTAAAATTGTAATCTATTATAATTTTTCCACGGGATCAGAATCTCTAAGGAAAAGATTTGAATCCCTTGCAAGATTTTGTATTCTGTAAAATTTTGTTACTAGGGATGAGAATGCTATATTTGAGAATTCGAATCACTCTTCTGGAAATTCAAAAAATAAATCTGTTGGACATGCTTTTCCAAAAGTTGTAATTCTTCATCAACGACATGTCTAATCATGAAAAAGTGTTTTTAATGCTAGTTGGTGCTTATAAATGATTCATTTAACATTAATTTTACATTTGATTCTCTTCAAAATCATTTCTATTCTCACTCTTTTCTGTCTCATGGTTTATAGTACATGTGTGCTTTAGAAAAAAACTTGAAATGCAATCTTGTTCTTCTTTGAGTAGGCTTTAGAAAAAAAACTTGAAATGCAATCTTGTTCTTCTTTGAGTAGGCTTTGGATCTGGGGATTACATTTCCACGTAGACCATTTACACCATAGTGGTGAAATCATTATCCCAAAGAAAGCTTCCTAGTAGTGTCTTCCCTAAAATGATAGTATAGAAACTTTAAAGATATAATGGTTTCAACTAAAAGTTATAGAGCAGGAAGATTTACTATCAAATCTGTTTGTTGAAAGTTGCATATGTATGGTCTAAGTACAATCGACAAGACACAAGTGAGAATGGCGACTCATTGGCAGAACAACTAAAGTGGATTGAAGATGACTACTTTGTCGCCTAATTATCCGTAAAGCTATTAGCAATTTTCTTTATAATGTGTTTCACAAACAAAATTCAATGCTAGAATTATGGAACGCTATTGAAAAAGGTATAAGAGTGAGGCCAAGGGAAGCAAGTCATTCCTTGTGAAGATGTATATTGGCTTTAAAATGATGAGCTCTGAAGAAGTTATTGATCAATTTAATGAATAGAAATGACATTGCAATTGAGTGCAATGTCATGAGAGACTCTAAAATTTTCAAGTATCCACCATCATTGGTAAATTACTACCATCTTGGAAAGATTACTAAAGGTATTTGAATCATAGATAAGTTATTTTACCTTGATTTTTTGATTGGCATAATGATAAATATAGCCCTTAGCATTCACCCTTTTTGTCAATTTGGCCCTAAATCTTTTATTTTTTTGAAATTGCATTTTTTATATAAAAAAGTTAATTGGACCTTTAAAATTTTAATGTTATTGATGTGGAAACTTGCGTGGCAGTTCAGGTTTACTTCATAAAAAAATTAAAAAGAAAATATTACAAATTCAAAAAAGTTCATAAAATTTTCTATAAAATTTATTCATGTTAGCAATAAAGTACATGTAGATTTTTGCTTGAGTTACCACGTCAATGCCATTAAAATTTTAACAGTTTAATCAAATTTTTTGTCCTAAACAAAGCATAGGACAAAAAATTTGATTAAAATTAGAAGGTTGAAAGCCAAAGTGACACCCCCAAAAAAAAAAAAAGAAAAGAATTAGCGTCGAAGTGACAAAATAGGTAAGCGCTAGGGGCTTAATTTGTCTTTATGCCTTGATTTAACACATAAATTGAAAATGCAACCCAAAAAGAGAAAACCTTAAAAATGTGTGACAAAATTGAAAAGTGTGACAAAATTGAAGTGGAAGTTAAAAAAAATTGGGAAAGACTCAACAAAAAGAAAGGTCATTGTTATATGTATGAAAATAATGCGCCACTTGGTGAAGGTGTTTCACTTTTGCAAAGATAAGAAAGATGAAGTCAACATGGTGTTAGAAGATGACATGGTTGCAAATCATACAAAACTTAACTTTAGCATTTCAAGATGTACATGACATCCTAATCTTATTAAGAGTTTGATGACCATAGTTTCAAAGTTATGTTTGATTCTCAAAAAGTGAAAATTTCTAAGAGAATCATTGTGGGAAAAGACTATTTGAAAGATAAATAACAACTAAAGTAATTCTAATTATGTTTATATTGTTGATTTGAATGACTTAATGCATTGAGTAGAATATTCTCTCATGGTATAATTCCTAAATCAAATTATACTGAGTACTAAGACTTGTGAATGTTGTGTCAAACATAAATTACTCTTAAAACACATTTTATTACTTTTATAGATGATTTCTCTAAGCATTCTTATGCCTATCTGCTTAAAACAGAAGATGGAACTTTTGAAAAGAAAATAGATCCAATAGAGATGACATGTTTTTATTCAATGATTTTACATCTTTTTGTGCCTTACTCAGTTGTATCAATAAATAATTTTTGCACCTAATATGTCACCTAAAAATGGGGTGGCAAAAAGGAAGAATAAATCTTTACATGAAATGGTGAGATCCACGCTTTTGCATTCTCTTGTGCCTGAGTTTTGGGGGGAAGCATTATTTACTTCTTGTTATATCTTGAATAGAATTTTTTATAGAAGTTTTAATAGAACTTTGAATTATTGAAAGAGGAATGCCTAAATATATTATTTGGTTGCATTAGGTTCTCTTTTTTGCTATACTAAAGCTACCAAATTATATGAAATAGGAAAGCATGTAGGTTTTATAATCTTGAGACTGATAACATTATTGAATCTACTCATGTAATATATTTTGAGCATTTAGTAATAAAGGGCGCTAGTAGATTGATTTATAGAAAGAATTGTCAAATGAGTTGAGAGAACCAAAGGACCAATCACTTTATATTGTGATATTCTAGCTGTTAGTTACAGCACAAAGAACGAAGATTGTCCCAACAATAACAAGCTTATTGCTAAAAGATACAATCATTTGAGTAGTATTGTAACGAGAGGTAAGGCTAATTTAGAGTACCTACATACATATAAAATATCAGTAGATCCCCTTACTAAACCGGTTATAAAATAGCTTACACTATGAGAGATATGTGATTGGTATTTGGTTACTAGAGATGATTGATGATAACTCTCTCATTGGTGTCGTTTAAGAAATTGATCATTTAAGTTTTAAAATACTCTCTTCATTCAATGATCAATGTATATGAGAATCAGTTGATATGATTATTGAATTTTCTGAAAAATTTATGTATGAGATACATAATATTCTAAAATGCATCAACTTTTGGAATAACAAGGGAAAATGGATATGTTTCCTTCTATATTAAATTGCATCAGCCATTGAAGAACACACAAATTGGTGTGAAGTATGAATATGTTTCCAAGGTTGAAATCCTTTATAGGATTTTGTTTTAAGGAATTAGAATTCCATATTTGAGGATTCAAATCCCTCATGAAGAAATTCAAAAAATGAATTTGATGGAAACACTCTTCCGTTCTAAAAGCTGAACACCAGTTGGTGCTTGTAAGTGATTCATTAACATTCATTTTACACATATTTACGTTCAACAAACATTTCTCTTCCTTAACTCCCTACGTCTTGACTTGATAGTAGCTTCCCTACAACATTACTTCATTTCTTCTTTTTGTTCTTCCCTATTACTATTTTTCTTGATTGCACTACTGAGACAAGATTGTGAATTGGACAAGATTGGCTATTGTCTTGAATTGGTTAATTTAATATCTGCAGTGGGTGTTTTTTGCCTTGTTTGTTTTTCAATTGAATGATTTCACTTCTAAGAAGATTACTATAGTTTTTCTTTCTTATTTGTTCTTGATTGATTAATTGAATTTGAAGGGTGTAAATGTGGGAGCTTCTTTACTGTGTTTTTACTGTGAACTAGGGTCAGAAACTCAAAGCATTTCTTGTAATGGATGCATAAGACAATAACCATTTAATTTGAAATTAGTATTATTTTTTTTGCAGGGTTATGGGGCACTATACTTGGTCACAGCTTTTCCAGTTATCATCGGTATATCTGTAGTGTTAATATTATTTTATAATTCACTCCAGTAGGAAGGTTGGACACACCCTTTTCCTTTTGACTTGAATCAATAATGTATAACCTCTTTTTAAATATGGTTTTCATTTTATTACCTTTTTGTTTTCCTATGTTGAATTGTGCAATACAATTAGTGATGCACCAACATCCACCACAACATCCAAGGAAGTGAATTTTGCAGAGCCTCGTTATCTGTCTTTGGATGAATGCTGCAATGCTTCTTTGCTTTGTTAACCATTTGATTTTCTACAAATTTATATATATATTTATTGTATATAAAAATAGGTATCAAGAGGCACATTTCGCTCTTTCTCTCTCTATATAGATGGTAAAACTCGAGTCATTTGATAAATTTTGTATTAGACCTTAGGAAAGCTTTTGACTCCCTTCTCTGGAACTTCAAATTTCAGGTGTTGAGAGTTTTGGGTTTCTCTGATGATTTTAGAAATTGGGTTTTATTCTTGTGTTGCTTGTCCTAGATTTTCAGTGGCTTTGAATGGAGGGCTTGTATGCTACTTTTCTGGAGCTAAGGGAGTCGGGCAAGGGGATCCCTTATCCCCCTACCTCTTCATTCTTGTTATGAATGTTCTTTCAGGTATTTTAAATCTTGCTTGCAGGTATAAGATTTTTACTTATCATCCAAAGTTTGAGAAATTACAGTTTTTTTTTTTGGCCAAAAGAAAAAAAAAGAAAGTACGGTTGACTTATTTGTGTTTTGTGGATGATTTGTTGATGTTTGCTAAAGGGTGCTAAAGGGTCCACTGATTCGAGACTTGCTATTGGGAATATTCTTAATTTTTTCTGTAAAAGTCAATTTCTTAAAGTGAGTTGTTTAGTTCAGGTGTTTGTCAAGCTTATAAGGCTGCCAGTTAGGTACTTGGGTGTACCTTTGGTGACAAGGAACCTTAGAAGCAATATTTGTGGTCCTTTGATAGAAAAAATCATGAGGCGTATACATAGTTGGACCTCTAAATGTCTCCCTTTTGCGGGAAGACATAAGTTGCTGAATTCTGTGATTTTTAGTTTACTAAACTGCCTGGAATGCTATCATCTAACCTATCTTGCACGGTAGGAAAAGAATAATAGAACTTTTGCACAGGTTGAAACTAATGAAGGTAGAGTTATAGAGCAGGTTCGACTGCATAATTTAGTTCGAAGGCTCTCACGTGTTTTTACGCTATATTAAAAGGGTAAGAACTGTACACGATGGGTTTTATAACATTTTAATTTCATATTTTAAAATGAAATATTTAAAGAAAAATAAATATTGTAAAAGTGAATGTGAGAATATTGCTTGTGAGGTTTTTTATCGTTAACTCTCGTGGTTTTATTTTATTTTTGGTTTTATGTAGCAACACTTTACTCCTTTTAATTTTTATTCTGAATTAAACAACATGTCTTTTAACAATTTTAATAATGAAAGAAATTTAATAACATTGATAATTTAAGAATTTAATTAGAATGTTTCGAAATTTAGCAATCAATTTAAAATAAAATTATAATTTGAGGATGTTTGATGTATTTAATTCTATTGATAATAATCCAAAAAAAAAAAAACATATTTGATAACAATTTAGAATGTAAACTATAAATTAGTACTTTTTATATTAATAAATACTCTCACAATTAATACGTACATTAATTGGCGATTATCCGAAGAGTTGGTGGGCTGGGCTGGCTGCAGACGTACTAGTTCGGGTACGGCCCTCTAGAGCAAGAACTCGATGCAATGCGAATGCGAAGAGAATGATCATAATAGAGATGTTCACTTGATTGGCACAACATCCAGGATGGGAGCTGTACATTTTGGACATTTCCCACTACTCCATTGCAATTCATGAGCACATGTGCCCGCAACTGATCATCAGACTAATCAATCAATTAATTAATTAATTAATACACCTTAACCATGCAGTTTATCCATTGCCAGATTATGCTGCTTGCTTTTCATCATGAAATTAATACTATTATTACCTGTACAAAAGTGAGTCGACCTGCATTTCTAAGCATATACAACAACAGCGTTCCATGGTGATGCTACTCTTTCCGTTGATTTGTTCTCTTCCCTTCCACCTGTACGTACAAGGACAAACAATTAATGGGAAATAAACAGAGACGCTAGAAGATAAATATACTATAATAAAGTAAATACATCAAGCAGTCTAACCTGAATGAAGTATTTCCCGATTGAAGGAATACTGTTGAAATTTCATCTGCATGTCCATGCAGTTCAAAATTGATTTTCTTAGCTCCCCCATCTCACGTTGGAGTTGCTCGATCTGTGATCTTAAATCACAAATCAGTTCGATTTCCTTTAATATGTAAACACATGCATCCACAGCAAATTAAAACCAATGAATGAATACCCTGAACCTGACTCGGAAATTTTTAATTAATAGAATGAATGAATACTCACCAAGGAAGTAGGGGCTATCGAACAACAGGACCGTCGAGTATCCTGATAATATTGAGCTTCAGATACTACAGATGGTGGTGAAAACGTAGATGGACCCCGATCAGAATAATTACCAGTTTCTTTACCATCTTGAGAACTCCATGACCTCGTTAGGTCCGATGGTGAAGGCATTTGGATAGGTGATGAGGATTGATTGAAGTAGGTATAGGCTTCATGCGATTGATGGCTGATTATGCTCATTTCTTCTTCTTCTTCTTCTTCTTCTTCTATCCTCATCGTCCGCCTCTTCTTGACTTGCACCTCCATCCTCTTGCATAATTTGTACCCGAGAGTTCATTAATCGGTCCATTCTCTATCGGAAATCACTGGCAAGACAAGTTGAAACTCTTCCCCTGCATTGGTAGGTAATTGGAAATTATGACGCTGGCCTTTTACGTCTTGCAAGATCATAAGAGAGATCAAACATCAATTTATATAACCTCATCTCATATTTTAAGGTTATATGAGTGTGTATGTGAAATATTCCAACCTTTATGTAAATATGTACTAGTAAATAATATACATACTATATTTGAGTGTATATCAAATTCAAAACAAAACGTATAAAAATAGTAAAAGGTGATGTACCTTTCAAGGAGCTGACGTATCTCCTCATTTTTGGAGGTGGTGTTAAGCACTTCCTGGTACCATGCTTTTCGTAAGTCTTCCCAATAACTTCTGGGTCGAGATATATCACTAAACCAGTCATAATTTGTTTGATCAAAATATTGTGGGTAATGATCCTCTAGCTCTTCGATTACCTCAGTACCATCATTGTCATTGTAGAATGTTGCCTTCCCTGCATTTTCTTGAGAGTCAAGGTGGAGCTGCTGCTTGTCATCGATATCCTGTTCCAGTTCCTGTTCTTCACCTATCTCATTCAAGGATGTTTCTGTAGTTTCTTATAAGCCAAGAGAGAGATGCTGCTGGTGATTATCTCGTTCTTCCGCAGTCTCATTTTGTGAGTAGGGATTCACATTTTCTGCAGTATCTTGCGAGTCGAGGAATAGATTTTGTTGGCAGTTGGACCCTTGTTTTTTTGCCATTTGATTCTCAGATTGACTCGCCAATGGTGTTGTTATATCTGCAGATTTTAGTGATTCAAGGCATCTCACTTCCAAGCTTGTTTCTTTTGCTGTATGGAGCATATGAAGCTGGCTTTGCCTGTTCATTAAGATTTTCGTTTCTGTACTCTGTGAAGCGATTAACTGGACATATACTCTGGTGCCCAGATATTGACGCCTTTTGGCAATGAGATTCTTCACTTTGCAGTTTGGACGTGGAGCTTTTGTCTAACTGGGTCGAGACCTGATCCCTATGAAGGCATCTTGAAGTACTGAATCATTCTGCGCAGCACCAGTGCTAAACCTCTCCCTGGATTTAGTTAAGTTGCGAGTCAATAAGTTGATGGAAGGCAAACAGAAAGGAAAATCTAATTGAATAAATCAGAAAATGGAGGCCGAAAGTTTTTTTTTTCTTTTTAAGTGAAACGTAGTTCTATGAGATTTGGGAAGAATTCATCGCATCAGTTAGCTTCAAGCAGTTAAGCTAAAGCTATATGAATCATATAATATGATGCAGCGGAAAGAGAAACATTTTAAATAATTCAAAGCATGCTTGGTAGGAAAGAAAAATAGAAAGAAAAGGAGAGAATGGGAATGGGAATGGGAATGGTCTTTCCTATTTTTCTTTCGACTCTTTCCTTTCTGTCCTAGCACTTTTTTACTCACAAATGTCCTCGAGTCCTCCTTAACCACTCGAGAATGACAAGTAGTGCTTGTTTTATTCCATCCGGTATGATCTTTCTAGAGTAAATTGTTATAAAAGGACTGACTTGTATTCTAAATAAATTAAGGCAAATGAAAGCTTGGAAGCTATGCTTAATCTGTAATGGCATTGATGAATTTGTGGTAAATATTAAGGATGTTAGATTTTGTTGAGCTTTGGCCTGCAATGCAACAGGAGACCAGCTGCAACACAACTAGCAGACCAGCATGGATGATGAATCAAGTGCATCTGTCTATTTTGTTCATTTTGTTCCAATGTAACTTAGTCTAGTTTCATTGTACTTTGTTCATGAAGTTAGTAGGATTAGTTTATGATTTGAATTTGATGTAATAGCTGATATGTCTGCTAGCTTTTGTGTGTAATTCAAGTTTGTATTTGACAACTTAGTTAAAGTAGTTAAGTCATTAGGTAACTCTCAACTTTACTATGTAACTCATGTATATGTTCAATTTTAATGAAATGGTATGAAGGACTTTCAGCCAATTGTTTTTAGCTCAAGTTTTCTTTGCTAAGCTTTCGGTTTTCTTTCTCTCTTGTTTGTTTTCATTCGATCACAAGCAAATTTCATGCAAAGTGTTTGCTAAGTTGCTGCAATGTTCCAACATATTTATAAAACTTTTTGGATAGGCAATTGCGAAGACTGGAGATGGTTTTGGAACAACTTTTATTACGTGATGGTGAATGATTCACTCAGACTTGTGACTAATATGTACCACGTTTATGAGTCGTATCAATGGTATTTGGGTGTTGTATATCACATGCCTTGTTAGTTAGGCTACATGTCGGTCCTGTGTTTTTGGGGTGCAGCAGCAGCAGCAGGACTTACTTATTTAGCTAAAAGAGTGCTTGCTTGAATGGATTATCATATGGTATAATTCATTTCAAATAGTGATACCTGGGTTGCATCATTGTAGACCCATGTGAGAACCGGGTCCCGTGCACTCCGGATGCTTGTGGACGACATTTATCTTGAATTGTCAGACTGCGTTGTAGACATTTAAGCCGTAGCATTGACTGTAAATATAATGGAAATGAAAGCAAAAAGGAGTTGGAATGATTCAATAGTGCCATAACCCATAAGCTTTAGCTTTATTTGGCTCTGAAAAGCAAAGCACACCTGAAGGCGGCCCCGCTGTGAGAATTTTGAGACTGACCGGCGTGCCAGTAGCGAATCCAACTCTCTATTCATGTCTCGTTCTATCTGCATAAGCAAATCATAGAATGCTTGTCCCCTTCTTAGTCGGGGTGAACTCGCAATCCGTAAGAAATACCTCCGCCCTGCCTCTCTAGATTGTGAGTCGGTAACATTATTATTAATACGCTCATCATCATCCGCATCTTCTCTACCATTTTTCAACCTCTTGATGATATCCGCTACCCTCACTCTTTCTCTTTCCCCAGCATTGCACGAAGAACAGAACGGTGGCGCACTTGTGTCGCAATCTATTAAAGAATCCTCAGGCTCATTGTTTCTACTGTTTTCTATTTTTTCTTCCACGGACGAGGCATTAATATTATTCTCATTAGTGCTTGAACCAGGATTTGTCCTGCTAGCGTCTGAACCCATACTTTGGCCTTGGTATGAGCGGTGTAGCCTAGCCTCCCATATTTGAACAAGGGACGAAGCACCAAGATTGTGTTTGACCACGGCATTCTCTAATGGAGTGGAGAAGTTTGATGCCATGGGCGAGGCAGTGTTTGAATTTGTAGGAACTAATAATTGGCCCGCACCTTCATTTACTACATGTTTGTCGATGGTCACATCTTGAGCCTGCCTAGTCACCCATCGATCAAGAAAGGAGAATGCTTTGGGGTGATTGGGGAGGGCTTCCCGTTTTTAATGTTAGTCGTATGCAAATTACGATGGTTACCAATATTAGATCGTTCATTGGTCGACGTAGCAACATGCGTCATCTTATTTTGAGAATTAGCGGCGGAAGAGAGAGAGATGCAGCCATTGATATGATCCCTGACCAAACCTTTGAAATTGGTGTCCAAGTCTAACACAGTTCTCACATTGATCTCTCTGCATCGTTCCTTCCGGGTGTGGTTCCTTAGGACACAACCAAAAGGCGACGAAGAAGCGATCTCTACTTGAGAAGATGCCATATTATCCGATTATGGGTTGATTTCATGAAAAGTTGAATTTACATGGACACGGCCATTGCAAGGGAATAGAATCCCATTTATGCCCTGAGTAAATGGGTGGGAGATTCGGAATAGACCAATCTCGCAAATGAGCAAAGAGAAAAGATAACAAAAAAAAAAAAAAGACTTTGGAGATGACCGAGGGATCCGAGGGATCCTTTCGGTTTAGGGATGGACAGAAGAAACGGAGACAACAGAACCACAAGCAAATTGTTGACGAAAACAACGGAATGGTGTTAAATAAAATGATCTGTTTATTATGCAAGCAATTTGCTTTTGCATGTATATGGGAGAGAGAAGGGGGCTTATAAGTTACATTGGATTACTTGAATAGATGAAATTAAGTTAAATCTTGTTTTTAATATCGAAAAAAGAGAGTTAAAACTTGTTTTTAGCATAGGCTATTCGTGCAAATTTAAATTCACAGTTAGATAAAAAAATATGGGAAATTGAAGTCAAACTCTCGGAGTATAAAAAATATAATTGGTGGTATTTCAGATATATTTTAAAAATATTAAATAATTTAAAATTGAGTTTAAATAATTTATCAAGTTGAATTCATCTAATTTAATTTATTATGCTTTAAAATGGCATAATGTCAAGTTTAGTTCTTAAAGTTTACATTTTAGTTAATTTGATTCTTTTTTGATTAAATTTAACTTTCAACTTTTTAAAAGAGTCTAATTTGACCACAATCCTTTCAAAAAGAGTCAAATTGTTGTTTTTAATAAAAATACTAACTAAAATGCTAAATTTTTAAACATGACAAACTGAATGACAACCCATATATATTTCATGCTATTTTTTTCAACTTTTTATATAATTTTTGAATTTTGAAATTTCTCATTTTTTAAATATTTTTGCAATTTTTAAATTATTTGTTCAAATGACATATAAGACAAATGATGTTATGTTAGTATGAAGTACATGTGGGCTACCACGTAGGTTGTCACGCTAATGTTGTTAAAAATTAATGTTTTAGTTAGTATTTTGTGAAAAAAATCATTGACTTTTTTTTTGAAGTGTTAATTATTAAATTTAACTGATTTGAATGGATGTCTCTCCGCTTTCGAGGAATTTTGTGGTAGAGAAGAGCCCTATAGGGTTAAATAACGGTGTGGGTAGGGCAACAAAGAAGATAATGAGGAGGATGGATCCTTCGCCAGACATGGATGATCCAACAGTGGATGAAAATGGTCAGAAGATTGAAGATATGGGAGTGGATAAATGTAGTATATACCTATTGTTGAGAAGTTAGAGGAGGAGTTTGTACTTCATGATGGAAATGTGGTCATGAAGTTAATAGAAGGAATACCGCCGATTACCTTTTATGATCGAGTTCATATGTTCATTGGGAGGAAGATGGCTAGGACCATTATCGTCAAACTTCTGGGTAGGAAAATTGGTTTTAATGCTTTACTTAATAAGGTGACGACTTTATGGAGTCCTAGACAACCTTTACAACTTAAGGACATAGAGAATTACTACTACTTAGTTTGGTTCCAAGATGAAGGAGATTTTAATATCGTGTTGGTCGGGGGACCTTGGTTAATCTTTGGTCAATATTTGATCGTGCATCCTTTGTCACCGGAGTTTTCGACATCAGATAATGAAGTGGATATCCAAGTGGCGCGGATTAAAATGGAGTCGTGTTAAATGAATGTTTAACAAAAATTTTAAAAAATTAAACTATAATTATAATTATAATTGCAATTGTAATTTAAGTAATAAATGGTATAAGAAATCACAAAGTTTTCATCAAAATGACTTTAATTATAGTTCCTAACCCTTTGTCTGACTCATGACGATTGCTTTTGCTTTGTAATAGTAAGTAAAAGACAAGATCCAAGATGAAAAAGAATATTGGACCTAGCTATCTTTGATGCATTGGCAATCTAGCTAGTAGGGGAACTGGATCCATCCTTCTACTTGGCAAGGCAGGCATAAAAATAGACAAACACATTGAATTCAAATACCACTTATCTCTTTCTTTTTCAGTCCTCTAGCTAGTCTTCTACCATTACATTTGTTCCTCCCATTTAATTCATCTCTTAATTAAATATATCATGCTCTGTATGTTACTTACATCACATGCCTAGTAATATTTCAATTTATTGATTCCTTATTGTAACATATACATATTCGCTCTTAATTGCAATTTTAATGTTCTTTAGTTTCACTCCACAATTAATTTATACGCGTTTAATAATCAATTATTTAATTTGTGTGTATATAAATATTCTACTCATTTGATATGTGAATCAGCAGAAAATTGAAGAAAAAGTTTTCTCCTCCTCGTTCTCATGCGAAGGTCTGGGTCCATCAACGCAAGATATCAATTCATGAATGTAAGAAGTTGGTAAAAAGTTGATAAGAAGCTGATATAAGGGATTAGTGTTTTGTCAAACAAGAATATTTTTTTATCCATTGTCAGACAAGAAATTAAATTTCAAACAGGCTTTACCTAAGCAAGCTATCCTCGCAAGTCATGTCTAAAAATCCCCCACACATTTAAACAGAAACTATAGGTGTCATGTGTGTGATCTAATATTATAAAACATTCTATAGATTTCCTAGCAAATCTTAGTTAGCCCCTTCTCTTTCCATGTTCCTCCTCTTGCTCCTTCCCTTCGTCATTTAAATCGTATGTCTCTCTCTCAAAACGGAGAGAAAACAGATCGAAAGATGATGGAGAGAAGAAACATGGGAGGAAGGAATATTGCTGTAGCAACACTCTCCATGATATTGGGTTTGTTCCTAATCCATGTTTCTGGCGATAATTCACGAGTGGGAAAGTTTTCTGCTGCTCCTTACCACGACCAAATGCGCCAATTGCAAGCGTTTAAGGCTTCTCTTATTGGTCGACAATCCGTTTCAGGTTCACCTATCTCGCCCTCTTCTTCATCATCCTCTTCTTCGTCACTGCAGGTAAATAATCTGTTGTGCATCTAGTTTCTAACATTTCCTCAATGGCGGAATGATGTTAATTAATTAAATTAATGCAATGTAATTGAGAATGGATTTGGATATATAGGAAGCCATAGGTCCACGTGTGTATCATGTAACAAATTATGGAGCAGACCCAACGGGGAAATCAGACAGCACAGAAGCACTAAACAAGGCAATCGCGGATGCATTTCAGGTTCCTAGTGACGGGTTCTTGATGGAGGGGATCACTAATCTTGGAGGACCACAAATTAATCTTGAAGGTGGGAACTACCTTATCAGTAAACCACTGCAGTTAGTTGCTGCCGGTGCAGGAAATCTTATGGTATGCGCAACCAAACATTTTTAATCAATTGAAATTATCTTTTATACTAGCTAATTGATGTCATGTCATAATCTTTCTTTATAAAGTAGAAAAATATATATATACTTGTATTTATATTGGCTCATCATCTACGTACTTAATTACCGTTTCTATGCTAGCAGTACCACACATACACACATATAAGCATCTGCTGTTTTTGGTGAATGAAACCCACCTGGTTGGATGACTTATGTCGTCCCTGAGAAAATTGCAGATAGATTTCTATATGGTAATGTTTCGGCACTAAACTCTCAAAGCAAAGCAATCGGTCTTTTCTAGGATAGAAAAAATGGTAATAATAATAGCTAGTAGGATATGTGCAAGTTTGGAATTGATGATAACATTTGTTGAAGACTGAAATGACAACCATTTTTATCATATGAAAATGAGATGATGTGCACCTAATTCCAATTGGTTAAACTGACACAGACTGTATATAATATAATATAGTATGTACATTTTACAACATTGTAGACCTGCTCACCATACTGAATTCCAATGAGCAATTGTTGGAGAAGAGGGAGTCTGGGTCTAGATTCTGTAATTGATGTAATATAACATATATAAATTTACATATGTTGAGGTTGCATTAATTAACAACGTCGAGTTATTTGTTTTCTTTTTTGGTATCTAACAACGTCAGGTTAATTAATAAAGCATATAAACTGTATCACCAAATAAAACTTTGTTTTAATTTGCTGAGTTGGGTATTTCTTTATTTAAATTATATATGGAGCAGATCCACGGAGGGACACTACGAGCCTCAGATGATTTTCCGGTTGATGGGTATCTGATTGATTTGTCTCCAAATTCATGGGCTAGCAGTACTGAAGAAGAAATAAGAAAAGGGAGCTCCTTGAAATTGAATTCACAGCTTACCTCGTCATCGTCATCCTATAACTACGAGTACATAACCCTCAGAGACCTGATGCTGGATTCTAATTACAGAGGTGGTGGCATTTCCGTTATAAACTCACTAAGGACTAGCATTGACAATTGCTACATTGCCCATTTCTCCACTAATGGAATTTTAGTCCAAGGCGGGCACGAGACCTATATCAGGAATTCTTTCCTTGGTCAACATATCACGGCCGGTGGTGATGCAGGCGAAAGGAACTATACCGGCACTGCCATTAACCTAATGGGAAACGATAATGCAGTAACGGATGTGGTGATTTTTTCAGCTGCCATAGGAATAATGGCCTCAGGTCAAGCCAACACCTTTTCTGGGGTGCATTGTTACAACAAGGCAACAGGTTTTGGCGGCACGGGGATTTACTTGAAGCTGCCTGGTCTTACACAAACCCGGATAGTGAATTCATACCTAGATTACACTGGGATTGTGGCTGAAGACCCAGTGCAACTTCATATCTCTAGCAGTTTTTTCCTCGGTGATGCATTTATCCTCTTGAGATCAATAAATGGGGTAGCAAATGGAGTGACTATAGTGGATAACATGTTCAGTGGATCTAATAAGGGGGTTGATATAGTCCAGTTAGAGGGTCCTTTCACACAAATTGATCAGGTTGTAGTTGATAGGAATAGTGCCAAGGGGATGAACATTAAAGCAACAGTTGCGAGAGGGTCTGTTGAAGGGAATAGCAGCTCCTGGACGGTTGATTTTAATCCTGTTCTTTTATTTCCTAACCTGATTAAGCATGTTCAGTATTCACTAAGCTCAAGCAAGGGCAACTCATTTCCTAGCCATGCCCTGAGAAATGTGTCTGAAAATCAAGTTGTGATTGAGTCTGATCTCGCTGTGCCCGCAAATGTTTTCGTCACGGTGGATCAAGCTTAAGCACCATGACCTGACTTATTATTATTATTATTATCATCATCATTATCAGCATCATCATCTGATGGAGAGTTAAGATCCTTTGACAATTGTGAATATGGGGTGAAATACTAGTATTGTCTTTTTCTCCGAAAGTTCAACTCAAATCAAACATATATCGGCTAAAAGGATAGATTTCCAGAAGATACAAAATTGACAACAAGGAATTGAATGAATAATAAAAGCTTTCCCTCACCCATTTACTCCATGACCTAACCACTTAACACTCTTTTGTTGTAGTATGATTGAAGATTTACTTTGTCTCGGACAATATCAAAAAGTATTAATGGAAACCACATATACAATTACAAACATTAAAATTACACCATTGATAGATGAGACATGAAAGGTATATAAATGTTCCTTTTGTCAATAAGAAAAGGTCCGTTACTGTATTCATTTACAATACCCAAAGACATGGATTTACACCAAGAAAAATCCATTGCAGACTTTTGCAACAGAAATACATTAATCGAAAGAGTAATTCACATGTAATGACAACTATAAGAAGTCAACTATACTAAAACACCTGCAGCTGGTGTAGTTCAACGTAACGAGCATTCGATTCCGTCTCAATTCTTTGTGCTATAGTGATTCAGAGGTTTGATTAATGAATGAGTGATTCAGCGCGATGACAGTTCATCCTTTATTTCTGTCCTCCTCGTAATAACAATTCAGTGATGGGTTCTGAATGGATTATTCAGACTCCTCACAGAATAGCAGAGTTTCTTTTGATAAAAAAAAAATTTAATCTTTTCTACTCAATCATTTTAAATAATATGTTTAGCATAAAAAAAAAATTGAAGTCATGATTTGTCTTTTTAGATCTACGGACGATTTTTTTCTTAAAGAAATATGAATAAAAGAATCTGAGGTGAAGCTTTGTGTAACAGCCCGATTTAGAGCCTAGTCGGAATAGTAGTTGTGAGACCACAAATCAAGTAGAAATATATATTTTGTCTTTTATGAGGTCTAAGACATGTTTGCATGATTATGGGAAAGTTTCAAGAGGAAATTTTATTATTTAGTGATCAATTTATTCATTAAGACTAAATTGCAAAGATTGAAAAATATGAGATTTTAGAAGATTCAAGTATGAAATAGCATTAGAAAATTATTAGAGGTCCTTATTTAGAAATAGACCATTATATGTCAAGATGGACAAAAATAGGCATGAGAAGGAGAAATCTTAAGAAAGGGCCTTAAGGGCATTTTGGTCATTTAGTTAATAAGTTAATAAAAAGGGAAAAAGAAGTAAAAAATGGTGTCCATCTTCTCCATGCTTGGCCGAAAATTTCAAAGACATCATAGCTAGGGTTTCTTCAACTTTCAAGCTTGATTGTAAGTACCTCCTAGCCTGTTTCTGATGTTCTTCATATATTTGATATCCTCGTAACCCGATTTAGCTATTTCTAGCTATATTTTAAGCTAGAGTTCATGTTAAAAAATTTACCCATGTATGATATGCATGTATTTTGATGTTTAATGGAGGAATATGAAAGTTTGATGTATGATAAACATATTTTTCTAAGTGATTTTCATGGAAAACCCGACCTAGTTGTAAAAGTGATAGAATATGAAGTAAAAATGTGAGCTGTTATAAGGTCAATAAATATTTGACTAGGCTTGGGTAACCAAGGAAATGATTACATTTCATTATACAAGCCTAGGGACTATTTTGTAAATATGTGAAAGTTTAGGCTAAAATCTTAATTTTGCCAAAATATGATTCATGGGTTATTATAGTCAATGTGATCCTTAAATAAGTGAAATTGTTATTATACATCACACAAAGTCTGGACCGAAACTGAGGAAAGAACAAAGTGGTGGACTAAATTGAACAACTGTACATATTTTGTTACCGAGGTAAGTTTGTGTGCAATAAATCAACATAATGTTATTATGCTTTTAAATGCTTGACATTTCATGAAACGTATATTATCTTTATGATTTTGGTTAACAAAGTCTCGATGAAAATATGATGAAATTATATTAAGTTGAAGTCCCGATTAAACTTTAGGAAGGTCCTGTATAAGACCATGTTTGGGACATGGCCTCGGCACCGAATGGAGATACCATGTAACACCATATTTGGGATATGGCATCGATATATGATCTCGTATAAGACCATATCTAAGATATGTCATCGACATCAATATGATATCCATATCAGGGATATGACATCGGCATCAAGATGTGATCTCATGTAAGACCATATATGAGATATGGCATTGGCATCGTATTACGTGTATGACGAGTTCGAGTATCCTTCAATATTCCGAATGGTTCAACGGGGTAAAGAGCTAAGTTTATGTTCAAGATGGTAAAAGTGCTAAAGTTATGTGATGAAGTGACACAGGTACATATGAGTAATTTACGAGAAATGAGTCCGATATGTGATATGAGATTAGTAAGAGTAAGCAGGAGTAAGTTATCTATTACTCAATGTAATGTATGAAAGTTATCCAGATGTGTTTCTTGAGGAATTACCGGGTTTACCACCGGTTCGAAAGGTAAAGTTTGGTATTGAATTAGTACCGGGGACGACTCCAATTTCGATAGCTCTGTATCGGATGGCACCTACAGAATTAAAAGAGTTGAAAGCACAGTTGCAAGAATTAACAGATAGGGGTTTTGCACGACCGAGTTTCTCTCCCTGGGGTGCACCAGTCTTATTTGTGAAAAAGAAAGATGCAACTATGCGAATGTGCATTGATTACCGACAGCTAAATAAGGTGACTATAAAGAATAAATACCCGTTGCCAAGGATTAACGGCTTGTTTGATCAGTTAAAAGGGGCTTTAGTGTTTTCAAAGATAGATTTGAGGTCGGGTTATTATCAGTTGCGAGTTAGAGATTCCGATGTGCCAAAGATTGCTTTTCGAACGAGGTACGGACACTATGAGTTTTTGGTTATGCCTTTCGGACTTACTAATGCACCTGCTATTTTATGGATCTGATGAATCGAATTGGATCGATTTGTAGTAGTGTTTATAGATGATATACTGATCTACTCTAGAGATGAAACCGAGCATGCCGAGCACCTGAGACTTGTGCTACAAACTTTGCGAGATAAACAGTTGTATGCAAAGTTTAGTAAATGTGAGTTCTGGTTGAGTGAAGTCAGTTTTCTCGGCCACGTTGTTTCAGCATCAGGTATTCGGGTTGATCCGAATAAAATATCAGTTATACTCGATTGGAAATCACTAAAAATGTTTGAAATTGAAGCTTTCGGGACTTCTTTGGTTACTACAGACGATTTGTGAAGGGTTTTTCTATGATAGCTACCCCGTTGACAAAGCTATTACAGAAAGATGTGAAGTTTGAATGGTCGAAAAAGTGTCAGAAAAGTTTCGATCAGTTGAAAACTCTTTTAATGAAGCTCTAGTGTTAGTTCAGCCTGAATCGGGTAAAGAATTTGTTGTTTATAATGATGCATCTTTGAATGGTTTTGGTTGCGTTTTGATGTAGTAAGGAAAAGTTGTAGCCTATGCTTCGAGACAATTGAAGCCACATGAAAGAAATTACCCCACACATGATTTAGAGCTAGCAGCCATTGTGTTTGCGTTAAAGATTTAGAGTCATTATCTGTTTGGTGAGAAATGTCATGTTTATTCAGATCACAAGAGTTTGAAGTATTTGATGAGTCAGAGAGATTTGAACCTGAGACAACGCAAATGGTTAGAGTTGTTGAAAGATTACGAATTAGTGATTGACTATCATCCGGGAAAAGCTAATGTTGTTGTGGATGCTTTAAGCCAAAAGTTATTATTTGTTCTTCGTGCGTTGAATGCGCATATGATTATGGTTGATGATGGTTTGATAGTAGCTGAATTAAAAGCAAGACCGTTGTTTATTAAACAAATTAGTGATGCTTGTTCCAGTTCGTATGGACTATTCGCTTGATAAGCTAGCTGAGTTGTACATATCTCAAATTGTGAGATTACATGGTGTGCCTATTTCTATTGTTTCAGACAGAGACCCGAGATTCACGTCACGGTTTTGGAAGAAATTGCAAGATGCTTTAGGTACTAAACTACACTTTCGTTTTAGTTTGGGGTTTTATTTTTGGGTTTTAGATAAGATATTGGTTTAGGGTTATGATTTTAGTTTTGGCTTTAGATAAGGTTTTGGCTTTGTTCTAGGGTTTTGATTTCATGGTATTTCGGTTGTGCGGTAATCTCTCGAGTAATTAAACAAGTGCTGTAATATATATAAATATGAAAATTCAACAAAAAAATTCATAATAATTTAATATTTTTTTACCTTAATAAAACATAATTTGGCAAACAATAATATTAAAATGAACTAAAATCTAAAATTTTTATACTCTATATTTCACAACATTTCCGACTTTTTGACTCATTTTAAGCAACCAAAACACTATACTCTTTTAAAATTTTGGTGGTTTTAAGAATATTAATTTAAGGTTAAGTGTAATTCTAAAATAAGAAATTTTGTTTGATCAAAAAGAAAAAACGAAAGTCTAAGATTTTGGAGCTCAAACATTAAAAATTGTCACAATTTGCCCAGAATTTCAAAGTTTTCTATTTGAAGTAGGCAGCTTTGGTTGCTTGGTTCTTTTAATAGAGAAGTCAATTTGGCTAGAAAAAGCATACCAATGGAAATATCCCATTTCATGCAATAGAAATCACCTAAGTTTGAGTAGAATGGGCAACAAGAGAAGGATTTAGAATGCCTTAAATTTAGTTACCCAAATCTGTTGAAAGCCTTAAGTTTGAGATTTCGACTTAAGTTTTAGTTTGGGGTTTCTTTTTAGGGGATTAGATTCGGTTTTGGTTCAAGTTTATTATTTTATTTTTGTTTTGAGGTTTATGTTTTGGCTTCGTTCTAGGCTTTTTAAGGTTTATGCTTTGACATCTCAATATGAAGCCTTCAACAACAGTTAACAATCACAAATCTGTAGAAAAACATTTGAAATTGAAACAACCCAACATCCCCAACGAATCTGCCATAATTTTAGTATCTCTTTCATTTTTTTCAAATAGAACCTCGCGAATGGAAATTTTAAACTCATCAATGCTTGCACAAATTTGCCAATATTTACAAGGCCTAGATTTCTCAACGATAGACCAAGTAAGCTCAACTATGGAGTCGAATTCAACCATAAGCTTTTAGTCTTTAATCTTCTAGGAATCCAAGAAAAAACAATCTCAGACACCTAAGGGACTTGAAACATAGCAATGACATGACCCTTCAACTTTCTAAGAACCTCACCTCACCACATCGAGACAAGTTTACCTAATGTCGTGTAACAATTTATTTTTCAGTAATGTCAGAAAGAGTGGTTTCGGGATAATAATTCCAATGACTGAGTTCGTAAATATTATTAATTAATATTGTAACACCCCTTAACCCTTATTCGTCCCCTAAATAGGGTTACAGATCATTACCAAAATTTTTCGGTCAAATACGAATAATAATCATATCATATAGCATACACATTATAAATTAATCATATTGTCCCTTTTATAGGCTCTCAAGACTTTAAATATGTATTAGAAAAAAAGAGGGACTCAATCGAAAACTTAAAAAAAAATTTCGCGAAATTCCAAAATTTTTCCTTGGTTTAGGGCATACACGTCCGTGTGACCCTATGACATGCCCGTGTTTCAGGCCGTGTCCTGCCCCGTGTAACTCTCTGATTTATAACACATAGCCAAGTCACACACCCGTGTGCTAGGCTGTGTGCCTCACACGGCTGAGACACACGCCCGTGTCTTTGCTCGTTTGGAAATACCTGAGCATTCTGTTTTAAAATTTTAAGTTGCAGGGGACACACGGCCAAACCACACGCCCGTGTTATAGCCGTGTGTCTCACACGGTCGGGTCACACGCCTGCGTGCCAGGCCGTGTGGACTCAAAATGAGCCTTATACATCAAATTTACCAACCCTGCAAGCTTAAACATCAAGCAAATAAAAAAAACAATTGTTCAACCAATCCAAATCACAACCAAGTACATCTAAATCATGTCAAAACCATCAACCTAATGACCTAACTCATCTAAATTGCAAATCGACAACTCAATTCAATGTATTCAAATTAAACTAGGATCATGTTTTAATCATATAATATTATTATCACGTTTATCCGTATCCAAACTTACCTATTTATCTAAACACGTATGTGCAAATTATTACCAAATAATCTTCTTGAAACCAATTATATATCATTGTACCTATATGTTTACGTACAACCAATATATTTTTAGACGCCTCTTATGCATATTCAACTACTATTTTACCTCTCATCATTCAATCTTATCAAAGTTATAAGGCAATATCATGCAAACAACACAATACCAAACACAAGCAACATGACAAATTTTAACAAAACACCTATGGACTAATATTTAGTCAAAATAACCTATACATGCCATTATAACCAGAATCAAGTCATCAATAATTACCATTAAAACCAATGGATAGTGTGATATAGCTTCGATAAGCCTCCAACTCGTTTGAGCTTCGATAATCTGTAAAGTAAGTAAATAAAATAAATACGTAAGCAATGAATGCTTAGTAAGTTCGTATAATCTTTAATCATGCTTAGGATTTTATTGTTTTGTTAGATTTTTAAGGTTTATTTGTTTTTATCAAATGTTTAGAGATTCATTTTTATTGAAATTGTTATTAAATTGTTATTAATTTTATTTGCTTTGCAACTATGCCCATGGCTAATGCGAACAATTATATTGACATCTAAATAAGATTAAATTGTTATTATCTTGAGTTTGAATGGACGGTGCGTTATGATGTATTTAGTTTACTTTTTTATTTTATATTAAAGTATCATTATAAGATCTAATTTCACTACTACCACTATTTTTACACTAACTATAGATAGATGAATTGTCCATTTAAGCCCTAGTAGAAATAGAGAGTCGTGTTGGATCATCAATTTAAATGAGACACTACACTGACAATCACCTAACAACAGAGGCATGTAAGTCTTATACTAGAAGTCAAACCATCGCATTTACACACTTAGCTGCATGATATTTCTCATTGACATACATACATATATATTAGTCGTGCAACCGCTAAAGCGATAAGACGGACATGTTATTCTTGTATCACATGGACTTGCATAATCTTATGCTGTGTTTGCTTAATTAAAACTTTTGTCAGAAAAAGACAAACTTGAAGAGTATGAAGCCAGATACGAATAAAGATAGCAATGAGGAAAGAAAAAAAAAGAAATGGATAAAAGAGCAAAAGTTTTAGGCTTGATTTTTGTTAATAATAATAAGAAGAAGAAGAAGAAGAAGGAGGTCTAATCCTTGTCTAAGGCGTCATCGAGTTCTACTTCCAATCCTACACGATTCCGGATAGATGTAGAGGCATCCAAAGATGTTTTGCACTTGTTTTGTAACTCCTTCAACCTGCCAACGTCAAAATTATGCTTCTTAAACAATTTTCTTTGCCTGGACAGAAAGAGCGTCTTCATTAGATCTTGATATGTGGGATCTCTTGAAGTAAACAAGAAGTAAGCATAGCCTATGCCTACGACAATGGCTGTGGTAAAATAAGTAATAGGTTCCATTACATCCCATGAGAATTCCCAAAATGTTAGCCGGAAGAACAATCCATATTGTGCCCCAAATATTCCTAGACCACTCCAAAGGATGCGACGAACTTGCTTATGTGCTAGCACATCAATTTCTTCCTTCTTCTCTTGCAACCTCTTCAGCTCATCTCTTATTGGGTCATCTTCAGGAGCCAAAGCAAGAGGTACTGCTCTTCTAATCAGATCTACCACCTACGAAAGTGAAGAAAGTGAAGAAGTTGATGCGTATCCAGTTAAGAGAAAATATTTGGTTGTTCATGAAATAACAAGAACAACCTTAGGAAAAAGGAAGATTGGAGGCGAATTGAAGATCTTCTAGATATGCCAAAGGACACAACGTCCGATGATGACTGGAGTAAAAAAAGAAGTTTTTCTGTTTCTACAATCAAATAAGATTCTGCTAAGAAAATACTTAATGTTGAACTTGAGAAAAAGCCGAAAAGTTTTAAGGCAAGTCATAGTGTGGAGGTTATTAGTTTTCTTGAGGGTTAAAGAAAAGCCTATTTAAATAGTTGTAAACTTAACTGCTAGCATGATTATTATTTGACTTAATATAAAGAAACTATAGGGTTTTTTTTTAAACCCTAGGGTTTCTAGAGTTCCATCTTCTTTCTTACTAGTTTGTTCAGTCTTAATTCTTTCTATAGTTGTTGTTTCCTCTCTTAAGCCACATCAATTTCATTCACTGTCTTGAGCTGACATGACATGATGATACAATGAGATGCATAAATAAAAAGATTTCATTGTGTAAATGGAGCATCATAAATAGAAAGATGCATTAAAATCTCAACAATCCTTAAAACTTCACCAATTACCATCTTCAATGAAAAATGGAATAACACTTGTAGAAATACCAGATGACTTTAGGGTGCATGTTTGATGCATGGAGAGGAATCTATTCTTAAATAAGCACGTGAAGAAAATTACTTACCTTCAAGGATTATAGGGTAGACAAGAACGCATAACTTTTGGGTAAGACGTAATATATTAATTAGAATTAGCGACTAGCTTCATTTACGTTTTGTTTTTCTTTTCTTTAAAAAAAAAATCTAAATAGTCTAACATGTGCTCGTTTGTTTTAATTTACTCAAACACAATAAAAGGTAAACTAATGTTTTCTAACGCCTAATAGTCTAATAGAGCAAATTTGTATTTCATTTGCTATATATATATATAGCAATTGAGATGGGTTGAAAGATCGTAGGAACATTTCTAACTTTAAGTATTGATATCCTTTTAACAACACCAATCCTCGTATGTCAATAAAAAAGAAAATAGAATAGCTCTTGTACAAGTACTAGATGATGACTTTAGTTTGATGCATAGATGATGAAAGAAATATATTCTTAAACAAGCACATGGAGAACATTACTTACTCCCAAGATTATTCGCAGGACAAGAATGTACCACTTTTGATTAAAGATATAATATATTAACAAAATGACATATCTAAAATGTTATTTCAGTGAAATTCCATAGAATTCTCTTAAATCAACAATGGATAAATAAGAGAAATACTAATCCACCACTAATCATATCACATAGTATTTGAGAAACATGATTTCTCAAACAAAGTATTCAGTAACCAATTTAAAAATTATATGTCACTAGTATAATTTTCTAGTTCAAATATGATTTTATCAAACGGCTATAGTTTCTTTATTTTTATCTTTTAGTTACAACCGTTAATTTTAAAAAATCTTACTGTAATAAAATCTCACCTCTCACCTCAAACATTATCCAATACTAAATGCTTCAAAATTAAAACAAAATTTTCAAAATAACTTTTTATAGCAGTTTTAGAAAAAAATTATAGCAGTCTAAAAAAACAATGCTAAGCTAAAGCTAATAATTCAAGAGAGTAAAGAAGAAAAGAAGGATGGATACTTTATCAGGATGAAGATAAACGTTGTCGCGGAATAGAAGTACGATGCCTGCCTCATCGAGAACAAGTGCAAAAGCGATGGCCTCGTCCAGAGATTTGGCAATGCCCATGCTCTTGCACGCCGTTAACAACTCCGAGTAGCCGATCACTTCTTTGCTTTCCGTCCCTAGCTTGGTCTTGAGTGATTCCACGTTGACCAGCCTCATTAGCTTCTTGGCCTCCGCAAATGTTTCGCTGTCCACTCCTGTTCCTGCCTTTTTGGAATCTGAGGTTGCATTGGCGTCAGAAGATGAAGATAACCAACTTTTTGTACCACGGAATACTGAATTGGTTCTCAATGTCGCTTCTCGCAACAGCAGCGGGTTCAGCGGAGAAGACGGAAGCCTCCTACCAACGGCCGCAGACACGCCCTGCTTCAAAGCCTCGCACCACCGCAACCTTCTCCACATGCTTCAATATTTCTCACTCTATATTTTAAACGTACTGTGTGCGTATTTTTTTAAATATGCCTACGTATGTGTGTATCTTGTGTTGGTATTTTGAGTGATTCAGTTTTGAATCAGATGATGATGATTTGAGGCTCTTTTTTTGTTGGTCTTAAATTCTTAGGATTAGTGGATCTTAACAAACAGGTCTAGCTTTTTCTTCCAATAAGAAAAACAAACAAAAGTAGAACAAACCATTGTTTCCCTATAATAATAAAATAAAACCATAAAAATGAAGCAGCACTGCACACAAAACTAATTAATTTTATTAGATTTACAAAAATAAATAGGGAAGACCAAATTTTTGATGGGGCGGGAGAAAACCTAGGCTCAATATGCGGAGGTGGGACGAAAGAGCAAGGAGCACGGACCGGCAAAGGCAAAGGCAAACAGGCCACCTCTTTTCAATTTTCAGTCTCGATTACTATTATCATTATACATAGAACAATATCTCCCAACTACTGCTACTAGTGCGCATAGTTTTCCATCCCATAATAATTACGGATTGAATCCCTTTAGAAATAAAGTCCATGACTTTTGTTCATATTCCACATTAACAGATGGTAATCAAACACTTTAAAGTTAGGTTAAGAATGTGTCCGTGTATATAATCACTTCATCAATATTCATTATTAAATAAAATTTAAAAGATAATATTTTAACATAAAATATTTTGTGTATCAAAATCTAGTATTATTTAATAAGCTTGGTAAATACAATCCATCATTAAACAAATTCAAAATAAACAAAAAAAAAATCATAAATTAAATATTAATCAAATGACCATTTTGGGCTTTTTCCTAGCTATGGTGTCTTTCGGCTTCTTTATGAGGTTACGGTTTTAAATATTAATTTAAAGTTCAAATAAAATTCTAAATTTAGAAATTTGGTTTATCAAAAATTGTAACCAAAAGCTTAAGATTTGGGGCTAAAAACATTCAAAATCATCATAACTTGCTCATAATTTATAAGTTTTCTAGTTCATGTAGGTTATTTCAAGAGCTTTTTTTCTACTAGGATAGAACTCAATTTGGCTAGAAAAACATACCATTGGAGAGATCACATTTTGTTCAAAAGAAATAATTTAAAGTTGCACTTGAATGAAAAACAATAGATAGTTTAAAAAAAGCCATAAATGTAGTTACCCATATATGTTGAAAGCCTTAAGTATGGGTTTTTGACTTAGGTTTGAGTTAAGGTTTTCGGTTTGGAGTTTAGAGTAGGTTCGGGCTTTCACTTTCAATTTTGATTATGGGTTTTTGACTTAGGTTTGAGTTAAGGTTTTTGGTTTGGAGTTTTAGAGTAGTTTCGGGCTTTCACTTTCAATTTTGATTTTGGGTTTCGGTTTCAAGATATTTCGGTAGTATAATAACCTCCCAAATAATTGAACGTGTGTGATGATTCTATAATTTTGTAATATATATAAATAAAAGAATTGAACAAAAAATTGAAAATTAGTTTAATATAATGTTTAACTAAATAAAACTTATTTTGGCTAACAACAAAATTAAAATGTAACTCTAATATTAAAAAATTGGTATTCTTTATTTCAAAATTTTCAGGACTTTTTACTCATTCAAATATTTTGTGGTTTTAAGGATATTACTTTAAAGTTCAAATGTAACTCTAAAATTAGAAATTTCGTTTCATCAAAAATAGTAACTAAAGGCCTAAGATTTCGGGCTCAAAACATTAAAAATCGTCACAACTTACTCAAAATTTCTAAGTTTTTTTGGTTCAAGTAGGCTTATTTGGGAACTTAATTCTTTTAAGACATAACTCAATTTGGCTAGAAAAATATTCCAATAGAAAGATCACATTTCATTCAACAGGAACCATTTAAAATTCGACTACAATGAGAAAGAATAGATGGCTTTAAAAAGCCTTAAATGTAGTTACCCAAATATGTTAAAAGCTAATTTTCAGTTTTCGACTTAGGTTTGAGTTTAGGTTTTCGGTTTTGAGTTTTAGATTCGATGTCGATCCGGGCTTTCACTTTCAATTTCAGTTTTGAGCTTTAACTATTTTTCTTGTGTCATGTACAATATTACCAAGTCTGTTTAATAACAATATTTTCTCTACTTTTGCCCATAAATTTTGTCAAAGTCTAGTTTTGTTTTGTTAAACTTTTTTATGTTGAACAAAAGTATCCAAATCTATAAGTGAAATGTGTGTATATATATTCTTTTATATATTTGCATGCATCCGTAAGTGAAATTTGCATGTATATATATTTCTTTCTATCTGTTATAAATTTTGCTTCATGCATCTATAAGTGAAATGTGTGTATATAATCTTTTGATACATTTGCATGCATCCGTAAGTGAAATTTGCATCTATATATATTCTTTTGATATATTCTTTCTATCTGTTTGTGTATATATTTTTTCTATCTGTACGTGTGTGCATATACTTTTTTTTATATAATTCTTTCTATCTTCCATATAAATTTAGCTGCATGCACCTGTGAAATGTGTCGGTTTCTTTACATATATTCTTTTGATTCAGTCCTCTAAATTTTTAAGGGTTCAAATTTTAATTTTAGTTGAAAAGTGTTAACCAAAGTTTAGGAAATATGTTTAGGTGTCTTGTTTGGAATCATGTATGAATTCGGTTATTCCTCAAGATATAGATACCCCTAACTTTTTAATATAAAGTTCAACCTCTACTCGTTTTTCAGTCCTAATTCTGCTAATTTATTGTTGTTATTATCCCAAACGACATTAAACTGAGAATTTATAACGAATACGTCACAATCTCAGGAAATATGCTATTATCATTATTTTCTACTGACACAAGTATCTCGAGGCAGGCCCAATAACCCCCAATACCAAACAATAGCGGTCATAGAAACATTAACACACATGAAGTTTATAGTTATTGCACATGCAATTTGATTTGTAAAAGTTACAAACCATGGCCAAAATACAATAAACACTAGTTGATTTAATCTATAAAGATTATTTAGACTTGAAGATGCAAGGAATAATGTTTTAATGGCTGAAAGGTAAATGGCATGCTATGTAGTAAAAAGATACGTAGGTAAGAGATTATTTTGCATGATAAGAGACTTCAAGGCTTTCATAATGATCAAATCACTCAAATGTTATAGGGGATGGCAATATCTAACAAGGTAAATTGGGAGAATGACAAAAGGAAGAATAGATCATTCTTTTTTCTAATGTGTGTCATTTTTCTTCAACGATATTGGATCATTTTTTGAAGAAAATTAATTTTTATTGCAACATCGTAGATAAGGGGATGAAAATGCTGACCGCAATTTCGGTGTTTTGAAACGTACGAGATTGAGTCATCAAGTTGAAGTTGGCGTATAGACGAGTCAAATTATGGCGAGCGAAACCATTAGTAATGAATAAGGGATTGTTTCATCGCCAAAGAGTAGGTTGAAGTTTATGTCCAGCTATGGCGAGAAAATGTAACAACTCGTTTTTTTATTAGTGTCGAAATACATATTTACAGGTCAAACATTATTTTAAAAAGGTTTTAAACATAGTGATTTTGTTATATAAACAATTTTATTAAGTTCAAGTGATAAAATCCTAAGGTCAAGTGATTTTAAAAATGAGATATCGAAACCTCATTTTTATAAATCGAGCCGTAAGTATTTTTATAAATAATTAAAAATATCATTAAAATGATATTAAAATTTCAATAAAATTTTTAACATTTTAATAGTTAATTAATTAAAAAATTAAATCGTAAAAGATGTAAAATTTGATCACTATTTGATTTGAGTAATTAAATGATTAATTGAATAAAGACAAATGGACATAAATAGTAATTAGACCATTCAAGGAGTTAGTGGACAAGGCATGAATTTGGTGTTTTGTTTAATTATTAACCAAAGTTAAAATGGTAATTTTGGTACATTAAATTAAAATAAAATAAAAAACAAAAGGCTAAATTCTTATCATCTTTTTATTTTAATCTCCAACAATCCAAATGTCCATGGTAAACTTTAAGCTAGGTTTGGTCATGGTGATTTTCTCATGCATAGTAAGCAATTCTTCCCATTTTAATAATTTTTATGTTTTGAAATAATTACATCTAGGTCCAGCTAATCCGTACATTCGGTTTTAAAATTGTTAAAGAATTTGAATGTTGCAATTGATGAACCTAATAATTTTAAATGTTAAATGATGAATTTGAGACATTAGTTATTTGAAAGTATTTTATTAAATAATTTTGATAAATTTATTAATTAAGGACTGAATTGTTAAAATAGTAAAATATAAAAATTTAATGTGAAGTTGTTGGATGAATGGGTTGTTTTGGATGCCATGAGTATTCGGCTAGGCTCAATTTTGGGTAAAAATAATTAATTTGCATGTTTTGGAGCTTAAAGATTAAATTGAATAAAATAAAACTTTGAAGGTAATTTTATAAAAATATAAAAATAACTAAATTACATAAAATATATTATTTTACTATCTAAATTAATAGATTAAATGAAACTCATAATTTAGATCAAAATCGAATGGAAAATCAAAGAGAAAGTAAAATTACCAAAATATCCCTGTACTTTGACATTTTTACAATTTAACGAGGTAAGTTAAATTTATTCAAAATTTAATATCAATATAAGTTATTGAGTAGATTATTATTAAACAACTTATATATTTATTTTTAATTATGTATATTTAACTATTATCAATTAACTTGTTTCCATAACAAAATATGCCCTAAATGATCACTCTGTAAACATGCCAACTGTTACCACTTTGGCTATAAAACTATGCATCAATTTAATTTTATAAACACCAACCTTTAAACATAAAAAAGCACACCAACCATCAAAGCATCAAATATCATAAGTTTCACAAATTCAAAGCAATACTACATGCCGATGTAATTAACTAAACATTAGATATAAGTCCACCTATACTTGTTATTATAATCACGATATCAATTAAAATTTATTTAATAAAATAATCAGTACCACAATATTTTTAAGTATTATTCAAAAAATATTATATTTATTGAAGGAATAAAAATACTATTTAAATCATATTGAATATTAGTGGAGAAATAAATCAAATCGAAGCTTCTCTTCTTATTAGTTTGAAATGCTCAAAAACCGTTTCAAATTTCAGGCTTCTCTTTGTTAGTCACCACATTTAACATCACTAATCTACTAGATTTTGACTATCTTTTTAACTCTTTATATATTTGATATAGTGAATAGTATTATTTTAAAAATAAACATATTTAGACATTGAGAATATTAAAATGAAGGTATTAAATGAAATTTTGAAACAACTCAATTATCACTTTATTAAATGAGTGTATTAAATAGCAATAGTTACCGTTGGCAGGAGACGAGCCATTTTAGCTTAAATGTCAAAAATTTACTTCTTAGTTCTTAATGACTTTATTCACCATTTTAGCTTCTAAATTATATATATTTCTATAACATTTTGTTGCTTAAATTTTATTCACATTTTGGTACTTAATTATCAATTTTGGTATCTAACAACTAACATCTATCGTTTCTAGTAAGGAACGACACAGTGATTCTCTAAAGGTGAAAACCAAAAACCGTGACAAAGACGCTCTGAAAATAAAAGTAAAAAGAAGCATATATCTGAAACTAAAACAGGAATGTAAAGAGCGACGGCAGGATTAACAATAAGATAGCCATGGACGAATGGAAAACAGGAGACCAGAGACCGAATGAAAACATCCATTTTTTAAAAAAGAAAGTGGAGATGAATGAGACGGAATGAGCAAATGTTTCCAAAAATAAATAAAACAAATCGAAAACATTGATTTCTAAACCAGAAAACCAAAAGCCATAAAATAAACTAAGAAATACAAGTACAAAAGCATAATTCTTAAATTAAAAAAGAGAACGGAAAAGACAATGTTGAAGCAAAGATTCATACCTGATGAAGCAAGGGATTCCAAAAATCCCAAAAACAGAAACAGCAGAGAAAATCATAGTATAGTGTCTTTGAATTCTTTCGGGCGTCGGTTCCAAAAAAGCTAAAAAAATATGAGGTAAAATTTGAAATGAGACAGACATAATAAAGGAGAGAATAAAAGGGAAAGAACTGTTAGAAAAAAAGGAAAATGAGGAGAAAATAAACTATGAAAACATGCCCATTATTACAAGCCACGGGAACTAAACAGAAACACGAAAACCATGACCATTATCCCAGCCCAAGAAAATAGGACAACTATCCCAAGTCGCAAAAAACCAATGGCCACATAGGCCCAAATCAAAAAAGAACACGAACCCGACCCAAGAACCACGAAACCGTCCCATCTAAAAAAACCACACCAAAACAGAGGTGAAAAAGCAAAAAGACAAATGTTCAGCAAAAAACAGATAGTAGTCGACAAACAACGACACCAACATCAATAGATTAGAAAGGACGAACCAAAACAGTGTTTCATGAGGCTGAGAATCGAAAACTCAAACAAAAGCAGACTGAAAAACAAAGAAAGAAGCATTGATCTGAGAATTAAAATAGAGATGAAAAGGTAGAGACAAACATAATCTAAAGATGAAAACCAAAAACCAACAGAAAAAGAAAAGAAGAGACGCATAGATCTGAACTTAAAAAAATACATGAAAAGGCAAATACACAGTTAATGTAAATATTCATACCTGAAATGACTATCCCATGAAGCAGGGGCTTCAACATCACATCAAACAGAACCGGCAGAGAAAAACTTATGGGTTTCTCCCTCTCACGAAAACTATCTTCCCACAGTAGAGTGTTTGTATGTGTTTTGTCTGTGGGTACACAAAGCTACAAAAGAATGACAGGAAAAAAATGAAAAGAGACCAAAACAGAATCCGCGAAGTACGAGAAGGGAGGAAGAGAGAATAATGAAAACCAAAAAGAAAGAAGGAATGGATGGAATGAAGTATGATTTGAGTATTTAAAATTTGGGAAGGAAGTGGGATGTGAAAAGGTTGAAAACGGGCAGCGGGGCAGTCACTGCCCAAAAAATAAAGATTCTCGAAATCTTCCTCAAAGGTAACATAATACTTTTCAATAGACCCATTTACTGAAGAAGCAGCTGAGCAGTTCACCTATCTGACACAGTTCAAGGAAGCATAGAAATCCAACCCAAGTTTGCTTCTTCATTGGGCTTAATCAGTTTTGAGCTGGACTGAAAACTAATTTCATAATAGTAGGTTTCTAAAGTTACAAAAATCTCTTCTATTTAACCCGGTGTAGAGGGGGGGGCGGTTAATTTCTTAACCTTTTCTAACAAGAATTTCCATATTTAAATTTAAATTTATCATTATTAAAGACTTAAAAGTCCCGTAAAGCTAGCAATTGAACTAAGGGGAATCTTTTCAAGTAGAAAAGTTAATCAATCTTCATATTAACAACTTTAAAGTCTACTTCAATCCAAATTGCATGAAGTGATTAAACATTTTGTACTATAATACAAAAACCATGCAAGATCAACTTAATAACAAGCATACAGAAATAAATGAACATAGGCTTTACTATTTTTTAAGCTCTGGGCCACCCTATATCCATAAGTGGAAACTCAAAATTCAATACAATTTAGAACATATTAATGAGCATCAACCAAGACCATTGCAACCTTCAATGTTAAGGTGTATGCCTAGCAATGCACCTTAGCGCCAAATGATAAAAGCACCCTAGAGCCTTTAGGGAAAAGTACATTCGATCACACATGCACACCTGGTGCATCTAGATACACTTTTCTGTAAGGAGATAGGTACAAAACAAAAACACAAATACTTCAAGTTCTATTAGGTTTCTTTTTCCATTTAATTAATGTGCATAATATTTGAACATCCAACAACAGGCAAGAACGACATAGGATCATAAGGAAATCATGCAGATTGGTCTATTAATGAAAAAAAAAATTTGCACGTTTTGTAGATAAGCTGGAGCACAATTTAGAGTTTATTATCATAACTATATATATTAACCTCGGTATATAAATGGGTAGACACATATATCTTATGCCTTACTGCACTTAGGCAAGCTCTTTTTTCGAATTTTTTGCCCCTCGCACCTCTGGAAATAAAAGAATTTTGGCACCTAGAATGCGCCTTGTGCCCTTGACCATACAAATTCTACATATCAATCATAATATTTTCTGGTACTTTGTTGTTATTAGAGGAAACTTCCTTGCACCTTTTTAAGAAAGAAGAAGACATGTTTAACAAAATTTCTAGACAAAATTTCGTGTTCTTGCGCATATTAGAATAGCATTTTAAACAATCAAAAGCAACAATAAAAAAATACCCAACAAAAACCAAAAATGAAGTTACTCAACAAACAATCAAAAGCTTATGTTGATCTTTCAAACTTGAAAAGGATTTGCAAAAGATTTACCTTTGCCAAGTTCAATAATTGAATTGTACAACTTATCCATATGTTTAACTTCCCTAAAAACATTAGCAGTACTCGAAACCAAAGCTTCATTGGAAAGAGCCGTGGAGTTTCCCCTTCCTGCTAATTGATCCTTCCAACCAAGTGAATCCTGTAACAATCTAAAATTTGAATCCTGAAATGTCACCCAAAAAGACTTAATTAAAGGAAATGAAGCAGAACTCGTGCATTTTACAGGTTTAATACATCAGGAAATTGGTTAAATTTCGTTTCTTCATTTAGAAAAAAACAAATAGAGGCAAAAAGAAATTCACCGTTTATCCGATGAAGCGACGTCAGTTCCTTTGTTTTTCAGCAAATCCAAATAAAACGATGGACTCCGGGAAAATGAAACGACGACAAGGCCTCTGCAACAGATAATAACTAAATAATTACCCTAACTTCAAGTTAATAAAGGTTAACAAATTGGTTTTCCGAGAAGAAAATAAAAGGAAAGCGAACCGTGACTGCGATTTTCCTGCCAAAATGGAGGAGAAGAGCTGAGAAAGCACGTGAGAAAACACTTATAAGGCAAAGAGAGAAGGGACGGAGTCCTTGATGGTGAGCGCAAGCGCAAGCTCGCCTTCTAGAGTTCCGTCTCTTAGTGCTCTGCTTCTTGATTCCGCCATAGCTACTGGCTTTGGTGCTACTGAGTTGGGGTTTTTTAGTGTTAAAAAAACTCTAGAGGAAAATATTTGAGGGGGGGTTTCCAATGGATCCCTTAATTTCTTTATTATTATCGAATTTAGTGTCTGGTGACAATAATGATCTACATATAAATTATTAAACAGCTAAATTTCATGACAATGATTTAATAACCAGAATTTGGACTAACTTCTTAAAAAAGTGAAATTCGTAATAGATCTATAGTACATTCTAACCTGGCAGAGCCAAATTGGCCCTTCATTCTTGGTAGTGGGCATGTACTATAGATCTAGATCTAGCTACCATTTTGTACCCAATGGCCATGTCTAAAAATTGTTTAAGTTCATGCCTGAAAAGGGTGCCATGCCTTGTCGGATGTTCCTGGATGTTGAAATACAACAAATTACTAAATTTGCAAGCAGCAAGATACAAACCTCATGCTATTTTGATTTATCCATATTAATAATATCAATACAATTAGAAAAGTCCCGAAAAATTTGAGATTCCAAATTCAAGCTCATATAATGATTGACTGTGATAAGAGCTATTGATATAATATTTAATGTATATACATTATTTTAAAAATCGTCACAACTTACTCAAAATTTCTAAGTTTTTTGGTTCAAGTAGGCTTATTTGGGAACTTAATTCTTTTAAGACATAACTCAATTTGGCTAGAAAAATATTCCAATAGAAAGATCACATTTCATTCAACAGGAACCATTTAAAATTCGACTACAATGAGAAAGAATAGATGGCTTTAAAAAGCCTTAAATGTAGTTACCCAAATATGTTAAAAGCTAATTTTCAGTTTTCGACTTAGGTTTGAGTTTAGGTTTTCGGTTTTGAGTTTTAGATTCGATGTCGATCCGGGCTTTCACTTTCAATTTCAGTTTTGAGCTTTAACTATTTTTCTTGTGTCATGTACAATATTACCAAGTCTGTTTAATAACAATATTTTCTCTACTTTTGCCCATAAATTTTGTCAAAGTCTAGTTTTGTTTTGTTAAACTTTTTTATGTTGAACAAAAGTATCCAAATCTATAAGTGAAATGTGTGTATATATATTCTTTTATATATTTGCATGCATCCGTAAGTGAAATTTGCATGTATATATATTTCTTTCTATCTGTTATAAATTTTGCTTCATGCATCTATAAGTGAAATGTGTATATAATCTTTTGATACATTTGCATGCATCCGTAAGTGAAATTTGCATCTATATATATTCTTTTGATATATTCTTTCTATCTGTTTGTGTATATATTTTTTCTATCTGTACGTGTGTGCATATACTTTTTTATATAATTCTTTCTATCTTCCATATAAATTTAGCTGCATGCACCTGTGAAATGTGTGCACATATATTCTTTTGATTCAGGGTTCAAATTTTAATTTTAGTTGAAAAGTGAATTGTGTATTTATATATACTATAGATTTAATAATATAGTATATAAACACACATTTAATTAATAATTAAAAATATTATCTTTTACAAACTAAATTATATTAGTTATGAAAAATATTTGCTTAACTAAATTTAAGAGCACTTTTATAAGCTTTTAAGTCCTAAAATGGAGGTTAATATTTTAGATCCTTTTGATATCTATTTCCCAATTTGAATAATGAGACCAAGAAAAGTTCTAACTTAATTCGGCCTTGTTTGACAAAAATGAAAAGAAGTTGTTTTAAAAATAAAAGGGATAATAAACGAAACCTAACGGTAAACAGTTTTTTTTTTTTGGTAACTTCCGCATGGCAGAAGACTTTTTGGTGTTCTGATTTTGGGCTTGGGGCTTGTGAGTCTTTGGGCTTCTCCGCCTGGGGTTTAGGGTTTTGGCCAGGGGATTTATATTCAGGCTGCCCCTTTTTCTCTGCTGTCTTTTCACATCGCGTTCTTTCCCATCAATCTATCTTCTCTATAGGTAAAACCCTATTCTGCTCTTTTGAAAATTTCTACTTTATTGTTTTATTTTCCAAAAGAATTATTCTGCTGACTATATAATTATTTTAATAGTTAACCATTATTTATACAAATTTTAAGTATTATTTCAACAAATAAAACATTATATTTTTGAAGGAACAAAAACACTACTTAATTCATATTGAGTATTAAAATATGCTAAGAGAATGTGACATTAAATAAAACTTTCAATTTTTATATTAAAAATAATATTATATTAAGAATATTATAACTTTTAAAATGTATATTAAGGCCCAATTTTAGCTCGGGCCCAGTAGCATTAAGCTAAAATTTAAAACCGGAGCCCAATACCCATTAGCCAAAATTAGGAAAATAAAAGGCCAGTAAATTGGTCCATTTACAATGGCCCAATTACAACTTCATCCCAATACAACCCAAACAGGGTTTCTGAAACCCTAGCAGCCAGCGCTTCGAGCAGCTTTTCCCCGCATCGTGCGCCTCCAACTCAAGTCGTGCATGTCGCAGTACCTACAAAGCAGGAAGCAATAAAACAATAGAAGAGGGATTCGGGATTTGATTTTGTTCTATTTTAGGGGGGTTTTTAGGCTATAAAAGCCGAAATACATGATGTAAAAAGGGAGGGAGGAATAAATACGAGTACAAAATACTAGAAATTTTTCAGAGGAAAACACTACAGACATTGAATCTTACAAAATATTTTGACAGAAAGGCAAAGAAGGTTTATATTTCCTTTGTTATTTATAGTTTTTTTTAGTTCCGTTTTGGGTTTCCTTTCATTCGTTCTTCATTTTCTTTTTAATTTCAAAAAACTGCACATATTTAAAAGAAAATACCTTGTTGGCCAGCATCGGCGGCGTGAGAGAAGGTGGAGGGCTGCCGGACTAAGGGGATTCAAACCCTAAAGAACATGAAAAGGCAAATTTCGGATTTTGGTTTTTGAAACAGAAGGGGAAACGAAAGGGTTTGTTTTTCTGCTAAAATGGGTCTGCCAAAGAGGAAGGAAGGGATTGGGGTTTTTTTTTTTTTTTTTTTTCCCTATGTATTAAAAACGGCGCCGCATATAATGGGGGCGTGCACGCACAATCACCTGTACCACAGGTGGATTTGGGCAATTTTTCTTTAAATGGGAAAATTGCGCGACAGATCCTCCTTCTGGCGCCCCGTTTTAATTACGTCCAATTTCATTTTTCTTATTTTAAATCTCACCCTAATTTTGATCTGGCATTTCAATTTAGCCCTATTCAAACGCATCGTTTTCGGAAGCGGGGTTAATTGCTATTTAAGCCCCTACAGGTTGGGCGCGTATTGCAATGTCCCCCTTTTCTCTTTTTTTCTTTTAAATTTGGCCTAAAACTTCTGTTTTTGTTTGAATTTAGTCCCCATTTGATTATTTTGACTATTTTATCATTAAATCAATTATTTTAAACTTTTTTGATTGGTTACCACTATTTATATATGTATATTATTATTATAACTATATTCTTTCTAGTATCTTTACTATTATCATATATTATTTTGTTTACTTTAATTTGTTTTATTTATATTATTATTATATCTATATTTTATCAGCAGTACTTCTATTTTACATATATTATTATTAGTATTATTAAAATCGTTTTCATTATATTCTATCATATATGTATTACATCTATTATTTTCTTTTTTCCTTATAATTATAATTACTATTTATACTTTTATATTACTAATATTTTTTACTACTGTTCTTATTATTTCCGTTTCCTATTAATATCATTATTTTTATTTTCGTTTTACCCTATTATTTTATCATTATTATATATATATTTATCTACAATTATGTAAAATATATACATATATTGAAAATTTAGAGATTAAATACAAAAGACAAACAAAAGGTGAACGAATTTGTGGAGAAATAAAATTCTCCTGCATGTCATTTGATAAATTCAACATAGTTAAGTATTCTTTATAAAATGCTAAGTATTATTTCAACAAATAAAAACATTATATTTTTGAGGAATAAAAAATACTACTTAAATCAAATTGACTACTTAAATATAGTAAAAGAATTTGACATTAAATAAAATTTTAATTATATTCATATTGAAAATATTATTATACGAAGAATATGATAATTTTATATACAAATATAAAAGTGTAATATATATTTATGGAGAATTTAAAGTGTATGTTGATCTATAAAACATATAAAAAGCCAATAAATGTGTGGAGAAATAAAAAATTTATCTTCCATATCATTTAATAAATTATACAGTGTCAAACACCAAGTAAGAACAGACAACGCCAGGACATGGAAATACCAATGATCGCACAGAGAACTCAATAAAACAGAACAAATATCACCATCAAGCCATGAAAATACTTCCCTTCAAATGCCAACCTTACCTAACACATCTGCTATCTCATTTCCCTGAAAACATTTGACCAGCTGACTGATCCAATTAATGAGCCTAATAATTTCAAGGCATAAGGCCACTTCCACGTTCATTCCTTAGAATCCATCCTCTTAAATACAATAAGCATCCCTCAAAATTCCAAAAAATTCTCATCTATTACCCTTAGCAAGACCACTAGTGAAAATAAATTAAACAAAAATAAAAACACAGCCCTTTATATCTGCACATATCTGCACATTCAGCAGCATTTACCATGGTGAGGCCAGTAGCAATTGAGGTTGCCTTGCTAGGAGGGGGATGAAGGAAAACTAGTGACTCTACATTACCTACTCCAAGATTGGATGACTTCCCTGGTTTTCTTGTCCCATATTCTTCAATGTGTTCAGATTGTTCATGACAAGCCTCATGAATGATGCTATGCAAATTATCTGCTGAAACAATAACCACTTCATTTGGATATGTTTCTGGAACAGTTTCACATGTATCACTGACTTCGTCATATTCATCAAAGTTATCACAATCATCTTTGTATTCAAACTCATTTGGTTCAGTATAGCAGGGGAGCTCATCCATTGGTGAAACTTTAACTTTCATCTGCTCCGGCAAGCTTGGGCAACTAGCAGAATGATTTGTGTATTTGGTTGAGAAGTAGTTTACCGTGATGTTCAAGCTGATCAAACAACAATATAACACATTGGTTAACCAACTATTGACCTAAACAAAACAGGATTTATCAGGGATAAAAGGCAAGTATATATCTCTGCCAGGCAGGGAGGGCGAGCATCATATATGCAAGTTTTATCTTATTGGTGACACCAGAGAAGGATTTAAATGTTGCAGCAGTTTTCACAACAGCCGATGATTCTTGAGGATGCTGCCAGGCCCACTCAAACTGCAGGCATCAACCCATCAGAAAACATTTATCTATTAGTAATAAGCCATGATTCAGAACAGTTATTGGAAGTATTACATATAATAAAATCAAATAGCTCAGAAAATTTTAAATTTTGGAAGCATTCTTCACCAATCAAGAATGTCTCTTCGAGTGTCAAAAAGCTGCCTTTTCTGCATTTAAAAAAAATCCGGCATTCTCTATCTCTTGTTGCCTTATGGCTCAATTTAACATACTTATGGCTCAATTTAACATACTCATTTATATATAGCACCTCATCAACTAAGCATGGACAACATAAGACAATTAAATTTCACAATAAAGTAGATAAGAACCCAAAAAATCCCCTAAACTAAAGGTTTCCTGCCATAGCCAAATCTCATCTAGAGTGAGAAGATATTCATCTGCAGTCACTGGAATAAGTTAACCAAATACCATAAAAATAAAAAAAGATGATACAAATGCATGAAAACTCAAGGAAGAATATAGCTGTTGAGCCCAACAAAATTCCTTGTTACAACAAGCAAGCTAGGATCCTGAGTGCATGTATACAAGAAAATCAACAAGCGCTAAATGATGAGGCTTGTGAGATAGACCAATTCATAGTCATAAATGGCATTTCAAGCATAACCTGCCAGTTTTCTACTAAGCCCAAAAGGTGATGCAACAGATTGGAATACAACCATGTTATAGACTATATATAAAATATAAAATATATATTATATATATGACCTGAAGAGCAGATACATTGGTTGGAAAACCATATATGCACACAGCCATTTCCCACTGGCGTCGGCTCTTTGTCCTCCAAGCACCCCTTCGTATTTCCCCATTGTGCTGTCTTATTCGACGCAGTGGGTTCACAGTAAATCTGCAATTGGGCAACACTGCCGTTAGATAAATAGTTCAAACTGCAAACTGTTTGGTCAGTTTGAATTTTTTACTAGAGAACCTCATATCAAAGGAAAACAACTGCAAGCTGATATTATTTAAGTGACTTATTAAGCCACATAGATAGTAGCATCAATTTGTTCATGGTAGTGGTATCGAATCAAACATGAACCAGAAAAGAAACTACACGGAAAATTTGAAGGGAAAAAAGCGAAATTTGAATTTAAGATCATAACCAGGTAAAAATCGAGTTAAAATTGAATTTACTCAGATAAACCTCAAAGGGTGTAAATACGAATCTAATAAAAGCCTTGGAACATGTCATGTACCATTCAAAACACTCGAGTGAGAAGTACAGAATCATAAATCTGAACCTTAAGAGGTAAAATTGGAAAAGATATCTTGCCAAAAAAGAAAATATCTATCTATGACAGCAAAAAAAAAAAAAAAAAAAAAAGCATTAGCATCCATAATGTTGAGATAAGAAAGAAACACGGTGAGGATGAGGCAAAATATTAATATAGGAAGAGAACAGTAGAATCAGACCCGATATAGGTGCGGCCGTTATGACGAGGGCTGAGAGAGGTTAGCAGATAGCAAGCGAAGAACCCTTTTCCCGGCTTGCCCTTATTTTCATTTCCCAGTTCTCTTATTTGTTCCTGATTTTCAACTTCAAGATCCCGGCATTTGAAGTCTTCTGTTCGTGATTTCCTCTGCTTGAAGTAGGCATTGAGGGATTTCGAGTCTCCTTTCTGGCTCCTCTTTCTCGCTTCATTGCCAGCTGGGGCAATTTTCCCACCTCTCAACTCTCTCCAATTCACTCACAGCAAAGCAAATGGACTTGAATTTGGATGTAGTGGAAGTTAATTCGTCAAATTTAAGACAACTAATTTGAGGAAACCGATTAAACAAGAGTAGGGTAACATTGCATTTTACCCCTTTAATTAATCTTTGAGATAGTTGATGGGAACACCAAAATTAAAGTTTTTATGCTTAAAGAGTATATAAATCGTACAAGAATGTTTAAATTTTAAAGTTATAGTTCAGACTGTGAGATGGGCACATATGTTGACCAGAGATCCACAGCCCAAAACACTGAAACAAAAGCCCAAAAATACCAGCCCAAACCTAAACCCAGGCCCCTAGCCTCAAACCCTATACCCAAATCCTGAAAATCCCAGGAATGATAGATATATTCCAAACTGGGATATCGTTTGATAGGATAACCGCAGACCGGGATATTCCTGGAATGGGATATCCCTGGTTGGAATAAGTACGACAGATAACCCAGTCCAAACACATAAAAATCTGAACTGAATACCAAAACAGCTGAACCGGGCACTAAAAAAAAAGAACTGGGGAGGATAATATTCTTGGAATAGCTTATCCCAAACAGGATATAACGGGAATATCCCTCGAGCAGCATAAGAATGAAAATAAACCCAGAACTTCTTGTTATGCACGCTTTGATTACTTTTAATTGTTATGCACGCTTTGATCACAAATCTTTGTGCGCAAGCCAAGAGGCATCCACATCGCAGTAGATATATTTTATGATGCAAGTAGTAACCATATGACATTAAGATTATATCTATACATTTTCAATCATTTCGATATTTTCCAAATGCATAGAACCTAAAAATCAAGAAAGTATCAACCATTTATTACTGAGCAAACCAAAAAAAAAAAAAAAAAACACCGCACCACAAGTCTCAGTTTTGACAATAACATACATGCTATGATTAATCTCTCTCTCTATAAACCCCGCATTATAGGGTTTAAGATATTAGCATCTTAATATCTTCTTGTATCTGTAGACACAAGAAAAGGAATACTGAATCGCATATTTTGCAGTTAAATAGTTCAATGTAAAATTATCCTTTGAACGTGTTAGGGGTACATAAGTGTTGACTGCAGAACCATCTCAATTCGGGCATTACAAAATAATGGAGGGGAAAAAAAAAGGAAACTACTAGACGTCAAAAAATAACAGAAAAATGGGTGGGGACACATCTAAAGTAAAAAGGTTTCTTCAAGCTTGATTACCATAAAAGATTATCTGTCAAATAGAACCAGATACATGATAGCTGGAACAATGATATGCATGCTACAATGCGTTGTGCAACATTATCCGTTGTCAAAAAGAAGAAAAAATAGTTGTAAGTGAAAATAACTATACTCTGTTATCTCGGAAGTCTGATAGACATCTGCAAAAAGCAAAAGCTTTAACTAGAGGCATGCTGTTAGGGTTGAAACAAATATAGCAAATTAGATCCCCTGCCATGTCATTAAGTGTAGTTTTAGAATTCAAGCTTTCTGCAGAACCCCAAATCAATGACCCTTGATCTCCCACCAGGGCAAGTATCAGAAACCCCATTTAGGCAAGGAACTGAAGGGGGTGCCTTATTACCATCAGAATCACATTCTATATTTGAAAATTCAATAAGAAAACCCTCAGCTTGGTTTGAAACGATAACTTCCAAGAGATTTTCATAATCAGACTCAAACATTTCTTCATCTGAAATAGAATCTGCAGCAGTTCTATGGTTTACAGAACCCACAGTTCCAACAGAGATGTCAAAATTTAGGCGGCGTGCAACAGTTATCCTCATTTCATTAACATATTTCCTGTAGGAAGGAGCAAACACCATGCATTCTGGGCCAGGAGCAAATGGGTCAAAAATACCATCCTTTGGGATTCTAGAACTACTATGGTTGACAGAAACCATTGACTCTTGGTTTATGGTGGTATCAGGATCAAAGTGAGGATGATTCTGTGCATTCTTCACTTCGATGGGTGGAGAATTAAATTTATAGGGGAACTCTCCAATTCCTCTGTTCGCATCAGAGGTGATAGGCCCAAGAGAAGATTCCTTATTACCCTGTCTAGTAGTTGCTGAAGGATCAATAATTACCCTATTAGTTTTGTCTGTGCAAACTTTATCTGAGTTTTTAATTAACTTGAGAGAATTGTCTTTGCATTTGCTGGCACAATTTCCAGAATCCATTGATCCAATCATAAAACAAAGCCTAGGCAGCTGCAACGAAGGGAATAATAACATTATTATTATTGAAAAAAAAGCCAAGAGGAGAGGTCATGTTGGCGAATCTTTTGAGACGGCGGATGAATAAGAAATTCTAACCCTATTCCCAACCCTAAAGCACCGTTTCAAAACTAAGTTTTTGTGTTTTAAACTACATCCTGTATTCCTTTTTAGACGTAAAAACCCTAGATTCAAAAGTAACACTAAGGCAAAAGGAAAACAGAGGATCAAATATGCAAAGATGAGCACAAGTCAGAATCCTTCTTTCATTTGAATTAGGAAATGCAATACGAGGAATTTTGTACTCAACCCAGAAAGCAGAAAATCCTAATAATCTTAGAGTAACAGAAAAGTAAATTAATGAAAAATATGAGAGAGCTATTTCATTTTAAGTCTCAGAAACCCTAGAAAAAAAAAAAAACCTAACAAAATCAACGAGTGGATAGGGACAATAGTAAAGACGAATAAAAAGAAAATGCTTACTTGAGAAACCAAGCCGAATGCTGAAGGCGAACAGAAACAGTAGCAGCAGCCGCCGCGCAGCAAAGAAGCAAATAAAAGTGGTAGCACTATCCTCGAAACCACAAAGCTAATGTTCTGAAATTTTTAATTTCATAAGTACTTCCAGATTGGTAGGATCGGCCTCCTGAGCGCGCATCATTGCTGCAATAGCCTGTACAGAGATATCTAATCAGTGAATTACATTTTTTCTACAAAGTCAAATATTTGGACCCCAATAAAGACCACATAAAACTGCAGATGCATTAATCAAGAATAACAGAAGTATAAAAAGGTCTTGCATAATCCATGTAAGTCTCAAGATAATGACAAGCAGACACATTAATCATCCAAAACAATTTGCAATAAATGTGAAGCATTACACTTCATAGGCTTGATATA